>JAJMSL010000039.1:0-105352 GCA_030558395.1 Danielia reshetovae | reverse complement strand
CATGTACAAACCAGCAATTACATCGAGATTGCCTCTGATGTACCGAGTTCTGTTGATGATGGTGCCGTTCTGATCGTGCAACTCCACAAGATGTCCGATGTTACCAGGATCCACACATCTGGCAAAATTTTGAAGTTGGAGTGCGGGTTCCACCTCTTGAGAACAAAACACCCTAGAGTAATCGAACTGTTTGCTCTTGAAGTTGAAGGTCTTCTTCTTGAGGGAAGACTGAACGATTTGATTGGTACGGTCAACCACTGGAGTCACCGTTCGAACAACAACTGGATTCTGGAACAACAACTGGAGCAACAACTGGGGTAACAACTGGAGTAACAACTGGAGTAACAACTGGAGTAACAACTGGAGTAACTACTTGAGTAGACACATCAGGAATCTCCACTTGAGTAACCGCTTGAACCAGAGGGGAAAGTATACGGATGAGCCTGCTCGGCGTACCATCTTTCCCCATCCTGTGTGCGTGAAGTTCTGAATTCTGGAGGTATATGAGATAGTGAGAGTCTCGTTTAACTTTGGGGTGCTTACCTTCGCAAGCTATCGATGGGCATACCTGAAATTCCTTATGATGTATAGTTTGGTATTTTCTATTCTATGGTTTTCCTAATTATCCAATGATCGTTGAAAAAAAAAAAATAGCGATAGCGGCGTTCCAAAGAATTCAAGCGTTTCCAGAAAGAGTCCCATCTACTGAGGGGAATTTCTGTGTATGTTGGAATGTTGTCTGGTTGAATGATCGGAAGCCTGCGCTCCAGGTCTTTACGACTGAGAGACGCAAACGTAGCGTCTTTCATTTGTTTGACTTCACTCGGTTCTAAGATGGAAGACCGGCGGAGATATGAAAGAATTTTGCCCGGCATTAAAAGTGGAGGGACGTCAGTGGGAATATCTTGCCGGGCTCGGTCCACGACCTTTTCCCACGCCTTGAGACATTCTATCTCCGGTTAGGTGAATGTTTTCGAAAGGTTCAACATGAAGCGTTTACCCGGATGGAAGAGGAATTTCTCCCAGGCGTAGCGGGGGATCCCTTCGGACGGAATATCAGCCGTGTTACCACGACGGAATATCTTGGCCATATGGGTCATGAGTTTCAACCGCCAGTAATGACTATACCAGTCGTCGTCCTCAAAAAGGACGTGGTAAAGCACTTTGGCTCTTCTGCCTTGAAGCTGTTTCCGAAGTTGGATAAGGCCAAGACCGCCTTTTCGAGGGCGGGTGTAAAGCTTGTCCCTGCCAATGCCTGGAAACCGTCGGTAGAGGTCTCGATCATGTTGCCAAGTGCAGCAGTGAGTGGAGTCTGTAAATCCCGGAAGTAAAGCTTGGAGAGCACAAAAACATTGAGCCCCGTTGACCGCTCCACCGGGCGGAGTTCCATCATGCCATGAGCATTAGTCATAAATGGAACCTTTGCAATGAAAGCTTGCCAGTTGACTCCCTTGAAGGGGATGCCCAAGTATGTTGGGTCCGAACTGGTGATCCGGTGCTGGTCACAAGGTAAGATTACCTGTTGAAGATCCTCGAAGTCAGGCGTGAAGCCGTAGAGCTGAGATTTTTGGGTGTTAACAAGGCTGTTGCTAACTGCCTCAAAGATCTTAAGCTCTTTTGCAACGGTGACATAGTCCAGTTCATCTCTAAGATAGATGTTGACATCATCCGCGAAAGCATGGTATTTCATAGTAGTGAGGGCAATGCCCTTGTAAACTATGGGAATACCTTGTAGCTTTTGCTGGAGGCGTATTAGGAGGGGCTCAAGGGCGATGTTGAAGAGGAGTGGCGATATCGGGTTCCCTTGTCTCGTGCCACAGTGGAGCGGAAAGAACTTGCCATTCAGGTTATTCAAGCGGACCTGGGCTCGTTGGCCTGAGGTTATCCGCATGATCATTTGAATCATCCTGGGCCCAATACCAAATTTGGATAGCACCTGCTGGAGGTACGTATGCGAAATTCGGTCGAAGGCTTTGGTAAAGTCTGCCATGAGGATGGCGGAGTACTGAGAGACTTCCAGGGGGTTGATTCGGTGATGTTCGATCATAATATCGATCATAGTCCGAACCTCCATGATGTTCTGGTCCATGCGCCGGGAGTTCATAAAACCTCGCTGGAACTTGCCAATGAGTTTGTCTGACACCTGTTGGAGCCGATTAGCTGCCGCTTTGGAAATGGTGTTAGACAACAGGATAGGTCTGAAGTCTGACACTTGATCTGAATTGGGTTTACCGCGTTTTGGAATCAACGAGATCGGAACGTCCTGGAAGGCGGGTGGGAAGGAACCATTGGCGAGCATACCGTTTGCCGCCGTCTTAATGATCGGGGCAAGCGATGGCCAAAAGGCTTTGAAAACCTCAAATTGAATCCCATCAGGACCCGGTGCTTTGTGATTCAGGAAAGAATTGAGAGCTACTGTGAGCTCCTGATACGTGAACTTCGCTTCAAGGGTCGATACTTCCACAGAAGACAATCTGGGCTCGATGGGTTCAAGGAACTCAGCGAGCAAGTCCAGATCAGCTGCGACTGCAGGTGTGGCGTAAAGCTTGGTATAGTATGCTGTGACCAAATCAAGAATGTCTTTGGTATTGGTAGCATGTGCTCCTGTCACATTATCTTTAAGCAGAGTGAAGATTGTAGGAGGGAGTTTAGGTGATGTGAAGACCGTTTTAGCAGAGTTAAGAATCCCTCTGGTGAGGGGTTCACTGTTGCCTTGAGCTACGATCTCCTGCGCCCACTGAGGTGAGATCTTACGAACCTTGCTCATAGCTTTGATGTGGTCGATACCCCAGCCTTGGAGTTGGTGTATCGCCAGGTCTAGGCTCATCCCCGGGGGAAAGAACTTGGTACCTGCAAGGTCAAAGGGTTGTTTTAATGAACCAAGAGGAAATTGAAAGCGCGAGCGTCCAATGTAGATCTTGGGATCGTCCTCGATCACGAAATGAATCTGAATCATGTCATGTGTAGTGTGAATGGACTCTGGGTGTGTTTGGATGTATCGGACCGCCTTCTGCCTCCAACTGGTGGGGGCATAGATGCGATCTAATCTCCTATTGGTTACACCAGAATTTGTGGCACTGGGAGGGATGGAGCTATGGTACGATGCAACATCTTCCAAATCCCACAGGGTGGACAAATGTTGGGTCGCAAGGATAGCTTCATGTTCCGAAGAGCCAGGGTCTTCAGTCGAGTGGTTGAGGTCACCCCCAAAAACAACCTTGGGTTGTGGGTCTAGCGCCGGGATCAAGTCAGACAAGCCCTCATGCACGTCCTCTAAGATACGTGCTTGAAGTTGCTTGTCGCTTGAAGGGAGGTAAAAGTTGAGCAACAAAATCCTTTCTCCAGTCAGGAGTTCCACCTAGACATCCGTAAGGTGGCCGTGGTAGTTAAGGATTTCGAAGAGATGGACGTTGCCAAGGATTTTCACCTTAGCGGGGTTAATGATAATGGCTGTTTGGTTGGGTGTCTGACCATTGACTTTTGAGGATATGAACCGTAATTTGAAGTGGTTCTCCCTCAGTTTGAAACTTTGAATCCGCTTTTCGGTGGCATAAACTTCTTGAAGGAAGAGTATATCCACCGTCCTGGCAAGTTCAAAGACGGCTTGGAAGTTGGAGGTGCGTTGGATGTTAAGACTCCCAATCTTAAGTAGATTGTGAGATCGTAAAGTCCATTTTGCGATTTCAGGATTACTAAGATCCTGATTGATAATAATATCGTCCCTAGACATACTAGGTTTGATGGGCCCCCTCTGTGGAGGGAAAGCTAGATTCCTCCTCGAAAGTAGAGGGGTCAGTTAATGTAGTTTGAGAATAACTCTCTTCGAGTTTGTTGCTCTGTGGAGCCTGTGGATTCTGTTGTGGGATGTGTTCCGGTTCGCCGTCAAGCTCGTCATCATCAGTCAGCATAGCATCGGAATCGGTGTTTTCAGCGTTCAGCTGCGAGGTGCCTTCTCATCGCACACTCTCAAACGAGGGGCTCTCCAAGGGAGAGTTCGTTAGAGGACGGTGCGAGCGAAGCACCCGGGTCAGAATTGGTGCCAGCGTAGTTTTGGTGCTTTTGCGTACCCCTTTCAAGGGTTTACGGATGGAGATATTGGATGATTTCGTTGTCACAGGTGGCTGTGATTGAGTGGCCTTACGAGAGGTTGGGGTAGGCTTTGGGTGAGCTTGCTTGTTTGGGGAGCCATCATACGACGTATGAGGATTCTCCGAAGAGGGTTCGTATGTTGACTCCTCTGATGGTGAGTCATCCATTGCGTCGGAAGCGTTGTCCGCGGGACTCATGTCCTCTGGTGGTTCATAATCCGCGTCATCGTCACCTGAGATGTCCATGGCGGATTCCAAAATGGTAGAATTGTTGGGAAAAAGTGGAGAAATGGTGTTTGAGGCAGCCTCAACCAGCGTGACTGCCACTTGTTCCTCATTGGTGTTAAGCAGGTCAGAGGGTGGTGGGCCTGACTCAGGCTTGTCGGTGGGTGGAGTATCAGGCTCCCCCGTATTTTCTGAATCGTGTAGGAGAGCTTCGTAGAGGTTTGAGGATTTGGTCTTGGTTGCGATAGCAACTTCCCTGTTATCCTGGTTACCTTGTGAGGAGCGGAGGGCGCCTTTCTTTCTTCCCGTTACTGGTGAAAAGCCCTCGTCGTCTGAAGATTGTTGAGGACGTTTGGCTGGAACTTGTGTCTGGACTTGGCGGCATTTCCAAAATGGGTGGTCGGGCAGGTTGCATGTCCGACATCCTTTGTTGGGACATTCCTTTGCTGAGTGCTCTGTCGTGTTGCAGATGTAGCAATTCTTGATGCAGTGAAGTATGGTGCACCTGAAGTTGAAGGGGTCCCAGTAAGTTTTCCTACCAACCGGATATGGTGGTTGGGGAGAGTTTAAAGAGCATTGGAATTCTGCAATTTTGCTCTCATAGTGGAGTTTTTGACAGAGAATGTCCTTCTCAGGAAGTTGCCCTGCAATCAGGTTTAGGGAGTGTGTGAGCTGTGCTGATCTAGCCTGCTTTTGTTTTCCGGCGTCTACTTGGCGAGCTTGTCGCTTTTGGAATATGGCTGGCGACGGAGTAGTTGGTGGGGTAGTTGTCAGACCGAGTGCAATTATTGCCACACTTCTAGTCCGAATGCCGTCTGTGCTCTCTTGAGTAGAGAAGCTGATGATTCTGTCGTCCGGTTGGAGGAAGAAGTCTTGAAAGTAGCTTTCGGGATCCGGGTTTATTGAATGAAGGACAGCAGCGATTACGAAGGAGACATCCGTGGTGCGGACGGGCTCAAATTGAACGGGTTCCTTGACGTCGTTGTTGATGAGGTAGTCCTGACCGACCAATATGTCTGATATTGCCGTAGATACTTCGGTTCCTGAGATTCTGATGGGAGTGAACTCACCATAGGCTTTCTTCACAAAGTGGTAAAGCATTCGGTCTGATTTGCTTAATGGGAAGTAGATCTTGTTTCCTATGACTCTGCACAGTGCCATAAGTTGTAAGGCGACTGCTTGTGGACTGGAGTCGTAGGTCTCCTTCATAAGTGTAGTGATGGTGTCGGTGAGCTCACTAGATGTGTTGAGGAGGTGAACTATGGGAGCTGGGGGGTGGGGAAGGTGCATTGCCGCAATGAGTGCCTCCCGTTCCTGGTCGAGACTTATAATCCTCTCCTGGGATTGACGAATCTGGGTACACAAAGCTGAGGCCTTCAGAGCCATAGTTGCTCTAATGGACTCTTCGATTTGTGTGGGTGAATATTGTTTTCCATGTTTAATGGAAAGTTGGAACGATTCATCAGTTTCTGGGAAGCTGTTGAGAACAGGCAAAAGTTGCTCTGTAGGCACCACCTTTGCAACCAGAAGTAAGTTTTGTTGATCAAATATTGGTTGTGTTGTGGATAGCCCTTGCTGATAAGGATCCGAAGGAATTCCACGTCCAACTGTTCGCGACCTAGAGGGCTAGATTTGGTGCCACGCGCAGCATCTGCATAAGTGGAGCGTTGTCCATTGTTTTTTTTTTGTAATGTGTTCATTTTCTTCATTTTTTTTTGGGTTTTCTTGTTCGTTTATATTGTTCGTTTATATTGTTTTTGGAGTTTTCTGAATTGTCTGGGGTATATGCCGGAATTGCAATCTAAGCTGAACTGCTCGTTGGTGTTAAGGAGGTAAAATCAGGGAGACTATGGTCTACAGCCATAGAATCGTCCTGATTTTGCTCATAATCAGTTGGATGGGGTCTACCAGATTCTGGCAAGCCTCTGGATTCTTCCGAGGTGGAAGTTTCATTCACTTGGGATGAGTTTTGACCCAAAAGGGGCAATCTAACGAAGTTCGACGCAGAGCTCGCCCCAAGGGGCGGCTGGTCGGGAGCTTTCGGCGGTCACCCGCCAGTGATGAACGGGTCGTCCTGGCGTTGTCGATTCGGAACCGGGGGGGTTGGACCAGTGCCTTCAGAAAAAGAAGACTTTTTTTTTTTTTATTATTTTGTTTTATTTTTTATTTTTTATTTTGCAAAATTTCATTTTTATTTTCGCACATTCGGGCTCTTTATCTCACAGAAACTATTGAACCCACAAATTCTAAACAATGTTCTAGGTCTGATCGTCTGCACTTGTAGAAAGATATAAGTTAAACCTTATTAACTTGTGTTCTGAGTTCTAGCTAACCTGTCTTCTCTGAGAGCAGGTCACACTCTTATATAGATACTCCCGGCTCACAAAGCTGTGAGCCGCGGTCTTCCTCGGTCTCCCAAGCTCGGAGGTCCCTCGGGACTCCAGCCTCGGGGTTCCCTCGGACTCCAGCCGCGGACCTCAACCTGTACCATATACACAGGACTAAGAAGTCCTGTCAGTACATCGACACTAAGGGTCCGACATACAACAAACAAAACAAATCTTCCGATATAGTGTAACGGCTATCACGGTTCGCTTTCACCGAGCAGACCCGGGTTCGACTCCCGGTATCGGAGTTTTCCTTTTTAATATTTTTTAGAAGTCCCAGTAAAGGTATTCCGCTTGCTTGACTTCGGCTGAGTCTCTGTTCTTGTTTCGTGTTTCCAGAAATGTACCACGTGTTATCAGCGGTGTCTCAGATGACCTGCACTTGAAGCCTGTCAAACTCCAGGTATGAAAAATAGACTGCGAAAAAAGAAAAAAAAAGTATAATTGCGTTAGCGACTGTGCTTCACTACCCCATTTCTTCTTTTCCTGAGTCACTCACTTAAGTCGGGTTATAAGCTGAGCCTTTTTCTAAGTTTTTGCGACTCAAATACTTCTCAGAGCATGGACCTCAATGAAATTCGCTAAAGTACTCCAGCAAACTCTTGTCGAGGAAGATCTTCCTGAAGACTGGGTAGAGGCCGCTATCCAGTACAAGGTGTTGAAGAAATGCATCGGAAAAGTCGTGGAAGAGTTGGAGTTTTTAGGCTTGTCCAAAAAGGACTTGAAGGTTCTTTTGCAAGATGAGTCGAAGCAAAAGACCGTGGAGTTGAACGAGGAGGAAACCATCCCCACAAACCCTATTGTGGCTGAATACCTGTTGACCAAATCGAGAAATTCAAACAACATCGTGCCTTACCTCAAGATTGTCTTGAATGACAGTGAGACAGATGGCCTTTCTCAGGACCACATTCAGGAACTAGCCAACAAGATTCGGGCAAGGGTCGAAAAAGTTATGTCCACAGACGACGAAGACCACCACATCATTGAAATTAAAGAGGAAGACGACCACTTGGTCTTGTCTCCAACTTCCTCCAATACTCCTAGAGAAGAGAGGGTTTCGGTGCGCAATAATGAGATCATCATCATGCTCAATTCGGATTCGAAATTCTTCAAGATGCTCAACTCGGAGTTGGCCAATCTTGACAGAATTCGACTGGCGGAAGAGCAGCACCTCATCCGCGAAATTGAGCAAATCAGCAACTCGGTGCTTCTGCTCTCGAGGAAAAGACCGGACATGTACAAATGGAGAGAGCTTTTCCGCGTGTACCTTGACTCGGAGGTGTTCTTCCGCTACAACGAGACTTCTCAACTGCATCTGGAACGTAACGCCGAACAAGTCCGCAGAAACATGCACGAATTTATGGGACGTGTGCAAAAGACCGGTCTTCTAGAGAATTTTGGAAAGAAACGATCCGTGACCGCCTACCAGCAGTTTGTGCAAGTGAACGAGCGGCTTCTCAAGATCCTCCAGTTCCAGTCCATCAACACCATTGCTCTACGCAAGATCTTGAAAAAGTTCGACAAGCAGACGTCGTTGAACGTGTCCACGCGGTTCCCCCAACTCGTTTCGCAGGACCACATATTTATTACTGGCTCGTCGTTGGCCCAGTCGATTTGCTTTGTCATGCAAAGCAAATTGCTCACCCTCATTCCACAGCTTGACGACTACACGTGCCCCATTTGTGTGAGTGTGGCCTTCAAGCCCATTCGGTTGGTGTGTGGGCACATTTTCTGCGTGCGGTGTCTCGTGAAAATGAAGCAGAGGAAAAAGACAAGCTGTCCACTCTGCCGATACGAGAACGCCATAGCCCTTGCGGATTCCAGCAACCTTGACTTGGAGGCCATGGAGTTGATGCAGAAGTACTTCCCCATCGAGGTGAAGGAGAAGCTCAAAGAAATCGAGAAGGAGAGGTATGAGGAATTGGTGGGAACTCACAAGAACTGTGTCATCATGTGATACCGTAGACAAGAGGTGTTTTGTATAAATAGAAGAGAATAATGTATAATGCTAGAAGATATTGATGTGCAATTGTTCAGTGGGTGCAAATCTCATGCAGTTCGCGAAACTCTGTATAAGTGAGTCTTCTCCACAATGAACATTGACAAGGACACAAAATACGACCGCCAACTCCGGCTTTGGGCCAAAGATGGACAAGCCCGTTTGGAAAACTCGCACGTGTGCTTGATCAATGCCACCACCACCGGCTCAGAGACGTTGAAAAACTTGGTGTTGCCAGGAATCGGAGCCTTCACCATCATCGACGCCCGCTGTGTGCGTGAGGACGACCTCAGTGGTAATTTCTTCCTTGACGAGCTGGATTTGGGCTCGAGTATTGCCGCAGCCATGGCCCGTAATTTGATGGAATTGAACTCGGATGTTCAAGGTTTCGGCACCAACGAAAGTCTCGCGGGCTTGCTTCGGCAGGACCTGTTTTGGGACAGATTCAGTGCTGTTGTTGTCAGCGAGCAAATTCCGTCCGGCGAGTTGCTGGCTCTCACGCAGATTTTGTGGCCCAAGAACATTCCCTTGGTGCTAGTTTCCACTGCAGGTTTCTACGGCTCGTTGCGGATAATACACAGTGAAACCACCATCATCGAAACACACGACCCTTCGCGATTATTTGACTTGCGCATAGACTGTCCGTGGCCCGAGTTGCAGGCATATTCCGACTCTTTCCACCTAAACGAACTTGACGACACAGACCATGCGCATGTTCCTTACATTATCATTTTCATCAAGGCACTCCAGCAGTGGAAGAAAGACCACGGCGGCTTGCCTCCGCAGAACTACAACGAGAAAAAACTGTTCCGTGCAAATTATGTGGAGAAGATGTCGAGAAACATCGCTCTCGAGACAAACTTCTCCGAGGCCTCGCAGTCGGTGCACAGAGCACTTCAAGTGACAGCCGTGCCGAAGTCTATAAAGGAGCTTCTAGGAAAGAAAAAGATCTCCGATAGCCAGTTGAGTCTCAGCACTCCTCTTTTCTGGGTGTACATCAGAGCCTTGAAGAACTTTGTGGAGTCGAACGACGGAAAATTGCCCCTTCCGGGAAACCTTCCGGACATGGCATCGAACACAGTCAATTACATTGGATTGCAGAAGTTGTACAGGGATCGGGCATTGCAGGACCAGAATCGGTTTTTCCAGGAGCTTTTGAACATCTTCCACTTGATTGGAAGACCAGAAACGGATATCAGCCCGGAATCCGTTGCGAGCTTTTGCAAAAGCGCCGCTCATCTTTTCGTTTCTTGGGGCAGTCCCTTGGCGTATTCGGAGGCGCTCCGAAATGAAATGCTATCGAGTAATGGAAGCAGCAACGAGACCAAGAAGCATAGCACTTTGGCCATTCATTTTGGAATACTTGCCTTGCACAACTGGATTGAGCAGGGAAGCCCTGGAGGATTGGATCTGTTTGTGAAGTGTTTCCAGTCTCTTTTTGAATTCACTACTGAACTTCCAGAAGCCGTGAAGAACACCCTCGAGGAGATATTTGTTCACCACACTTCGAGTTATCACAACATCAGCAGTTTAATGGGTGGTGCGGCCGGACAGGAGATCTTGAAAATCTCCACCGCTCAGTATATTCCTCTCGACAACTTGTATGTATTTGATGGCATTCGGTCTGTGAGTGACAAGTGGAAGATCTAATCTACAAGTCATCGAAGGATCCTTGCATGCCTGAAGTGTTTTTGGACTTCTTGTTTTGTCTGACCATGTCCTTCCAGTCAACCTGGGTCTCATCATCCGAAGGCTCCTCCATGATTTGCTTTTCGATGGCTTCTCTCTTGCGCTTGTTTTTGTCGCGTCTTTGGGTTTTGGCTTCTTTGGTCTCGGTCTTGGAAGACCATGCCTCGTTTTGCTTCTTGAACAACTTGCGAGCCTTCGCATCCTTGATTTTCTTCTCCTTGTCGGCTTCCAAGTTGTCGAGTCGGGCCTTCTCTTTGGCCTTGTCTGCGTAAGCAAAAGTGTCCATGTCCAATGCGTCGGGAATCAACCATCCATCCTCCGGCATTTTTTCATTTGGAATGTGTCTTGTTTCGGGCATTTTGGGCAACCTCAATAATCCGTACATCTTAGCAATTCCCAAGTAATCGAGAGTTTGCATTCTGAAAATGGATGATGCAATATGCTTAGTGTAGTATTTCACAAATGCCACGTATGATTTGACGGCAGCTTCATGGTGGGCCCTGTCAGCAAGCATGTACTTCTTGACTTTCTCTTGGAACTCGTTGTGGAACTCGCCCACAACCGGAGGCTCGATTTCTGACATGTTCACACCTTTCACCTCCATGAAGGCAACGTAATCTTCCTCACGAGAATCAAGGTTCAACATCACCACGGCACGGCCACTCTTGTTGGCTCTCCCTGTTCTTCCACATCTGTGCAAAAATACGTCCGGGTCGGTAGGGGGATCTAGCTGAACGACCAAGTCGACGTCAGGCACATCGATTCCTCTGGCTGCAACATCGGTCGTCATGAGAATGTGTTTTCTGTCGGACGAATCGCCATCTGTAAAGCTCAGAAGCGTCTTTAACCTAGCGTTGGTGGCAAGCTGCCCGTGCAAAGAGTAGAACTTGACCGGGTTGTGTGGGTCTTTCTTCAACACCTCGAACATGTTGTAGAAGTGCTTGACGGAGTTGCACGTGGGGAAGTAGACGATGCACTTCTTGAAATGGTAGTCGCTAATAATCTTTAGCAAGCGGGTGAGTTTCTTTGCGGGCTCGGTGAGCATGTACTGGATGGTCAATGAAGCTGGTGCGTTGTTGGCTGAGGACTTTGACTTCACGGCAACCCTCACCGGGTTCACCATGCCTGTGCGGAAAATACGGTCACCAGCTGCAGAAAGCGTGGCCGAGAAAAGACCAGTTCTTCTTTGCTTGGGGAGCTGCTTCAAGATGGAAACCACATCGGTCTCAAATGACATGTCCAAAAGCTTGTCCGCCTCGTCCAAGACGGCCACTTCCACCGAAGACGTATGGACTTTCGCCGAAGATAGCAACTCAATCAACCTGCCTGGTGTGGCAATCAAAATGTGTGTTCTGGCCGTGAGAAATGTGTTCAAGTCTTCACGCACCGAAGCGAGCGAACCCACCACCAACTGCGTTCTTATAGTAGCCAAGTCTTCTGGCAAGTACTGGAGGACGCTGTCGAAAACCGCCTGGATCTGGTTGGCCAACTCACGTGTTGGAGACACGATCACAGCGAGCATGTGGCCCTTTTTGACAGGATCCGGTTTGTCGTCGCCGTCCACCGCACCGTGCATTCTGGTGGAGAGGTGTTGCAACACCGGAATCACAAACGAAAGCGTCTTTCCCGATCCGGTCACGGACTCCACCACCACGTCTTTGTTTCCAGAGAAAAGAGGAATGGTGGAAGCCTGGACTGGAGTCATTGTGGGGTAGCCAAGCGAAGTGATGGCGTCACGAATCCATGGATGGAGTGTGCACTGGAGACTGTCCCACAGTAGAGAGCCCGACATGTTGCAGATTCTGATAAGAGTAGTTGCGAAATTATAGCCAAATATATTTTTTCGCAGATGCTCGAGATGACATTCGCAGACACAGTGAATGTTCAGAAAAGCCATGAGCTTACTATGGAAGGCAGAGAACGCTTCACCATACGACAAGTTGACCCGAAAACAACTTATCCAGCGACTCCAGGAACTTGAGGGCACCGCGGAAGTGGCGAAGCCAGAAAAGGTTCCCACTCCCAAAGCGACTCCACGGGCTTTTGATTTTTCCAAGCACTCGTCCCGTTTTGTAGCTCTTCGTTTCAGCTACCTCGGCTGGAACTACAACGGGCTCAATTTCCAGTACGAGCCTACTCCGCTCCCCACCGTGGAAGAGGAAATTCTCCAGGCGTTGAAGAAAGCCAAGTTGGTGCCCGAGGCCGATCCTGCTGCGTGCAACTTTAGCAGATGTGGACGCACGGACAAGGGAGTGAGTGCCTTGAACCAGGTGATTTCGTTGGACGTGCGTTCTGCGTTGTCTTTGGAAGAACAGCAGCAGCCACTGAACGATGCCAGAGAACTCCCATACATAAGCATCTTGAATGCTCTTTTGCCCGGCGACATTCGTATTTCCGGTGTCTGTTTGCGCCCGCCTCCCAAATTCGACGCCCGTTTCAGCTGCTCCTATAGACACTACAAGTACCTCTTCAAGAAGCTGGACTTGGATCTTGAATTGATGAGCGAGGCTGCGGCTAAGTTCGAAGGTGTGCATGATTTCCGGAACTTCTGCAAGGTCGACGGGTCCAAGCAGATCACCAACCATTGCCGCGAGGTGCACTCGGCTAAAATCGTGCCGCTCCATAACGACTACTATGTTTTCGACTTGAAAGGGTCGGCCTTTCTCTGGCACCAGGTGCGATGCATGGTGGCCGTTTTGTTTCTTGTGGGCCAAAAACTCGAAGCCCCAGCGTTGGTTTCTGATTTGGTCAATATTGACAAGTACCCCAGCAAACCGGTGTACGAGATGGCCAACGACATTCCCTTGGTATTATACGACTGTGTCTTCCCGGAAATGGAATGGCTCAACTCTGCGAACGACTTCAACGGGAACCAGCAACTCAAACTTGACAAGGAATATGCAAGATTCCGCGGCATGCTTCTTGATTACGAGCTTAAAGCGAACATTGCTGGAATGATGGAGGACGTTTTCATGAAGCACCCTGTCCACCATCCAGGAAAAGGTGGTGCCATCAATATTGGCGACGGAACAGGACGCAAGTTCAACAAGTACCAACCGGTGTCAGAGAGGAAATTGCTAGAAACAGTCGCGACTTCCAACGCCAGATACTTGGAGAAGAAGAAAAGAAAGTTGGAGGAGTCTGAAAATGCATAGTATTCACTTCGATATCCACGAGGGTTCCCAGAACTGCCATTCTCCAGAAGGGCCTTGGTTGTCGATCCATAGAAACCCATTCATGATCATTTCGTCTACCACCGTTTTCAGTCGAACGGTGTCCCAACCGTAATTGTCTCGTAGAAGACGATGTGTTACATACCCGCTCATGAATTCACAAAGCTCGTAAACCTTCTTTTGGTCGTTGGAGATGCCTCCTCCAGATGTGGCCGAAAACTTGATCCATTTTTTGTTATTGATTTCAAGCACCTCGTATCCCTTTCCGAGGGTCCCAAGTCGTACCAACGACTTCAGCACATCTTCCTGTGTGACGTTTAGTGGAACACTGACAGTGTCTTGGAGCCGAGAATGTAGCTCTTTCAAAGATATAAGTCCCCCATTGATGTCTCTTGTTTCCTGGCAGATTTCCACCACTCGGACACCCAAACCCACGTAGTAGTTGTCGCTTTTCTTCGATTTGGAGTCCAGAAAAAGCAATAACTCCAACGGATCCACGCCAATCAGGTGGCACATCTGCGTGAACTTGCTTTTGAACTCGGGGTTGTTCTTGATGGTGTCCCCGTGGTCACTGGCGAAGTTGATCAATGCAGATTGAAAAACAGAAAGCTGTGCCGACAATTGGTCAGAATGCCTTTGGGTGAGAGCTTGTCCGAGCCGTAGGTAGGCGTCTCTATCGGGTTCGGGTCGGCTCATAAGAGTGTTGAAATGATGTGCGATAAGATATTGCACTTATGCAGTGCAATGAGTTAGAAGGATGGGAAAATATTGATCAATACTGAAGTTGGAGTCGTTGAGTTGGGCTAAGTGGGAAAAGTGTAGCAATTGACTTGGTGCTTGAATATGTGGGCTATTTATGTATATTTCGATTTTTAAGAGCTCTTTTGAGAATTTCGGGCTGTCTCAATTTTGACATTGTGGAGATAAAATACGAATTACTTGTGAGAGATCATTTCACTCGGATGTTTACTAAACAAAGGGATTTAATATTTATCTTCCTTAAACATTCCTCTCGTGAATCTAAAACTTGTGAATCTTCTTTCATCACCTTTTGACTACGCCTGAAGATCCGGAACCAGAATTCAAAAACAATGCCAGAGAACCGCAAAAATTAGAGAACCGCAAAAATTATATAGGAACCATCCATTTTCAACTTGGCCATTCTACCAGAGAAGGCACCACTGAAAGTGCACGTAATGTCAGGGACCTGCTCAGCCAGTGAAAGGACCGCAGAGACAGGTTCCTCGGATTTTGAGTGCGAAGTTCGCGATCTGGTTTCACATGAGAGAAAGAAACTGCTAATTTCGGACCATAGCCATTTTCAACATGGACGACGCAGTTGCAGACGATAGACTGTCTGGAATCGGAGACGTAGAGCCTCCTCGGGAGATCGAAGTGACGCTCGAAAATGGAGTTGTGGGCACTCTCGCCATACCCCACAGTGTGGATATCGCCAACTACATCGAAGTCGGTTATGCTCCACCCACCAACAAAATTGCCCTTCTCTTTCACGGCCAGGCCGGAAATCGCGACTACTGCTACCAGAAAATGTTGGCACACAAGTTGGCGGCGGAATTGGGAATGTACTCGCTCAGAATTGACTTCCGAGGTTGCGGATCGCTGGCAGATTGCACCCATCCAGACAGTAGGGTTCTTCTGCTGGACTGCGAAGACATCCAGGCAAGTGCTGAATTTGTCACAGACGGAAAGAAGAATCCCTTGGGAATCAACTTTATGCTCCTGGCCATCATAGCCCATTCCAGAGGCTCGGTTGCCATGTTTCTCTGGGCCTTGGAACAAGATAGGCTTCTTCGTTCCGGTGAAAGCACGAGCAAGGCTATAGTAGTGCCCAACTTGGTCAACACCTCGCTGAGATTCCGTTCGCACACAGTCTTTGAACGATACCCTCTTTTGGACGAGGACTTTCAATACGTGGAGCAATTATGTCTTCGTTACAACAAATTGCAGTTAGTGAAGGTTTCTCGAGAAGAGTTAATGTCTTTGGCAACTGCGGATTTGACCCCACTACGTGCGCTCTCATTAGAATGGTCTGTCTTGAGTGTCTACGGACTCGAAGATGCAATCATCCCCAATGAAGATTGTGCCCACTTTGCCAATTGCTTGAATCGTGGACCTTACTCTCATCACCTTGAGTTGATAGTTGGTGCGGACCACAACTTCTACGGTCTCCATCCTGTCAATCACGAGGGCGATGCGGAAGAGTTCAACCCAGACGGACTCCCTCTCAACAAAAAAAAATTAGTCAATTTCAACTACTTGACCACTGCCATCATTATCAAGTACCTTCGTGCAGACCAGGAGCTTCTCCGGTTCAGACACCGGTCGTTCAAAATTGGCTCCATTGCCAGATGGAAGAAAGTGGACGGTGTGTCGAACTTCCGTGACCTTGGTGGCTGGTTTGTTCCAAATCCAACGTTCAAAACGGACCCCAATCCCGCCGCCAAGTACCACGTGCGTCCTGACTTCGTTTTCCGCTGTGCTAGCACCGTGGGTCTCACTGAGGCTGGCGCGAACACCCTCCAGAGATTGGGGTGTCGGAAAATGTTCGATCTTCGCTCGTTCGAAGAATGTGAAAAGGACGGAATCCCGACCACTCTTGGATCAGCACACATTGACCGTGTGCACGCACCGGTGTTTGGCCACGAGGACTACTCCCCAAACGCAATTGCACTTCGTCTTTCTAACTTGATCACTTCTTGGCACACCTACGTCAATGTGTACGACCACATGTTGGAGCATGGCAACGGGCTGTTCAGGACGATGTTTGAGCACATCAGAGACCATCCGACTAGCCCCTTTGTATTCCACTGCACTGCTGGAAAAGACAGAACCGGAGTCTTTGGTATGTTGGTTTTGCTCTTGGCTGGAGTGGACCGCCACACCGTGGCCAAGGAGTACGAATTGACCACCTTTGGCTTGTTGCCAGACCACGAAAAGATCAAGGCCAAGTACTTGGGAGGGCTTGCCAAGATGAGAACAAAGCCACACGCACCAGAGTTGGAAGCGATGATCGTCCAGGGACGTAAAGGCTGGACGTTGGAAGTCGATGGGTTCAACAACCTTGTGAGTTCTCGCTACGAAGCAATGTTGTCGACTATCGAGTTGCTCGATGACAAGTATGGTGGAATTGTCAACTACATGCAATCATACTTGAAATTTGAGCCGCTGGAAGTGCTCACGATTTTCAAGAACTTGGTGATCACTGACACCAGTGGCTTCCAGTCCAATGAACACGTCCGCATGTCCCAGATTGAAGAGCTAGCCAAGTTTTGATGTCCTTGAATAAACCCATAGAATATATTTACATTATCGGTAGTGGCCTTTGCTTGAAAAGGAGCTTTTTGTAGATGACGTCAATAAACTTCATTGATTCGTCCTCTTCATTTGCCCCTGTCGGCACTCTGAGAACCCCTAGTGGTTTTGGTAGCGTTTCCACCGATCCCAAGAGTCGCTGGGACTTACCCAAGTAAAGAACGACCTTTTTTGGGTCTCTAACGTCGAACTCGATTCTTCCAAAACGTACAGCGTCGTATATGTCGTCAACCTTGGCAAAGTTGCCAACGTATTCCGGGTCAAGTCCTTGTGTGTTTGTTGGGGCGCCCGTGGGAAGATTTAGTTCACCTTGAATTTCCAAAATGGAAAGTCCAAACGGCGTTGAAATAAAACAGCCATTATTCGGACACTTTTGAGGACCATTTAGCACTTCATGTGCATCGCTGTAGTCGATATCTGCACTAGGCATTGTGATCTAAAAGTTGCTTACTGTCAAACTTAGACGTGTTTCTTACAATCACGTGACATAATCAGTTTTACTGAACATGGTGAAGAGTGGAAGATCAAATAAATGTATTTCTGCAAGTCAGCGAGAATTCCCAAGTTGGAGACTAGACTATTAGGGCACAGTTTGCATTAACGGGTCGTTTTCACCGGTAGAACAAATTCACTGTTCTTGGCCCTTTTCCTGGATGTGCTGAAGTAAATCATGGAAGTGTATCCCAATCCAGCAATTAGAAACGTTTTGGCCATTCTTGAGTTCAATTATTGCTCATCAAATTGTCGGCGCATATTTTTCATTTTGGTTGGATTAATAAATTCAAACAAAACTTCATTTGGCGTATTTATCTTCGTTTCTTCTTTTCTGGAGAGCTCCAGAGACACTACCCTCGCCTCGGGCCTGGGCTGATCGGCTAGAATTATGAACCCGCTCTCATGTTGATCTTCTTGATATCCTCCACAGAAAGTGCAATCAGGAAAACATTTCCCTGGAGCTGTTCTTGACCTCTTCTCCCACCAACTGGAAGCGTTAGGTGCACGTCAAAATAATCAACATTTCTTGCTTCTTGTGTTTGCTTCTTTCATGAACTACGAAGGCAGATTTCGACCTGTTATAATTTTTATCTTCACCCTGGAGAGACAGAGCTTTAACAACTACAGCAACACTTCCACAACTAGACGATTACCAAACAGCACCGACAAGGCTCCAATATCTGGACTTGCTCGAACTCAATCTAGCAATTCTGGAGTATCCTGCGAGTAAGTGACTTAACTGAATGGCGAAAGGAATAAGTCCTTGAACATTGGTTGATCAGAAACGATCCTTTGTATTGAAAGTGAAAAATGTGGATGAAAGAATGTGATTGAAGGTCCCTGGTAAATTCTTCGTTTTTTGATGAAATGATTGCTAATTGGATCTTCATCAAATTAAAGGTTCGTATTTGACTGAGGTAATGTGTGTACGATTGGCTGCGAAAAAAAATATCCCTTCTTCAACCACCACTTTCTTCAGCTCTCCCGTTTAACAGCCATGGATCCCATCTTCAATAAGAGTGCTTCCGGCTCTGATTCTCCGAGTTCCCCAGAAAAAAAATCCCCAGCGGCACAAAACCGAATTTTGGAGGGGCAAGGATCAGAGCGGCAGAATATGTTGCACTCTCCTCCTGTATATTCTGAGATTCCAACAAACCAGAACACTGGTGCCTTGACTTACTCGAATACCAATTCTGCCATTCACCAGAGTACCCGTGATCAGAGCTTTCAAACGACGGGTACTCGATGGGTTGAAGCGCTTATTCAAGTGCTTAAGCTGTTACTCTATTTGTTAGTCTATTTGTTACTCCTCTGCTTGATACTCCAGTTGTTGATCGGGCGGTTGCTCCAGTCGTTTTTCCAGACTCCAGTTGGTGACTCCAGTGGTTGACCGTTTAATTTTTTTTTAATTGTATAATGAGGAAATACTATATAATATAGAAAAAGCCTAAGATACATCACATAGGTAATGTATGGGTGTGCCCAGTAAGGCGCTTGCGCAGGCCCGGTAAAGCAGTAGAAACTTCAGCCTTCAGACTTATTCATTTCTCTGTCGCCTAGGATAGAACAAACTCTATCTGGGTCAAGATATATAGACTGAGTTGACAAAGCCGTACAGTGTCACACCCCCAATATTACCCGCTTCCTCCAGAAAGCACTGCTATTTGAAAATCATGGAGTAGGAGGAAAAACCATATGGATTTTAGGGAGGCGCTCAGGCGCAACCTTTTATATTTCGTCATAAAACTCGCCACAAAGTGGCCGAGCTCAGACTTGTCTGTATACTCCGTCGTGGAAACACGGCTGATATTCAGTCTGGGGGGATCCCCCGCTACGCCTGGGAAAAATTTCTCTTCCATCCGGGTAAACGCTTCATGTCGAACCTTTCGAGAACGTTCACCAAACCGGAGATAGAGTATCTAAAAGCGTGGGAAAAGGTCGTGGACCGAGCCCGGCAAGATATCCCACTGCCGTCCCTCCACTATTACTGCCGGACGAAATTCTTTCATATCTCCGCCGGTCTTCCATCTTAGAACCGAGTGAAGTCAAACAAATGAAAGACGCTACGTTTGCGTCTCTCAGTCGTAAAGTCCTGGAGCGCAGGCTTCCGATCATTCAACCAGCCAACATTCAAACATACACAGAAATTCCCCTCAGTAGATGGGAATCCTTCTGGAAACGTTTGAATTCTTTGGAACGCTGCTATCGGTATGACTCCGAAGCGCTCCGTCGTTTCAACTATGGTTCGCTCGTTCCGGTGCACGATCAGCACAGTCGACCCGTTCGCCGGATTACATGCAAACTTTGTCTCAACCTTGCCCCAACGACCGCATCATCGGTCACATATATGAGCAATGTGAATGTTCCAAGTCCTGGTGGAGGCTTTTGGGAGTCGGTCAAGCTCTTTCGCTTAATCTCCTTCTTGCACCAATCAATCTAGCGATCTCTAATCTTGAATCGTTAGATCGTTTTGCACGCTTAGTGCGACTGGAGTATGTGAAGAGAAGTTACGAAGAGAACGAGTCATTGGTGCCCTATTCCGATAGGACACTACGGCTAGCGTTCTCCTCCTCTCGAGGCGTCTTAGATCCTAGGATCTGAGACTGCACGTTACGAGTAATAATGGGGGTGTGAAAGTACGCGGGTGAGCTTGCTTGAGCTTGCTTGGCGTATCTTTCCTCATCCTACGTTTGTGAAATTTTGCATTCCGGATGTATGTGAGAAGTGAGAGTCTCGCTTAAGTTTGGGGTGTTAAAGGACACAAGATGTAGCGGGGAAAGTATCCGGATGAGCCTGCTCGGCGTACAATCTTTCCTCATCCCCTGTTATTCTTTATGATGTATAGTTTGGTTTTTCTATTCTATAGTTTTCCTAATTACACTATAGTCGTTGAACAATAAAAACTATACCAACCACTAGACCAACAAGCAACAGAATAACAACTAATGCAGCAACCACTTCAGCCAATCCAGTACCCGCCTCTTGAAATCTCTGATCAAAGGTACTCTGGTGAGTGGCAGATTTAGTATTCGAGTAAGCCAAGGCACCAGTGTTCTGGTTTGTTGGAATCTCAGAATACACAGGAGGAGGGTGCAGCCTCTTCTGCCGCTCTGGACCTTGCATCGCCAAAATTGGCTTTTGTGGCTCTGGGGAATTCGGAGAATGAGAGTCAGAACCACTCGTATTGATGATGTGAGCCATAGCTGTTAAACGGGAGAGCTGAAGAAAGTGGTGGTTGAAGAAGGGATAGGTGGAGATTTGAAGGCCCTTATAAATCACTAAAGAGGTATGTTCTGCTGACAGCAAACTATATTGTAGTCTTTTAAAGTGACCACCTGCAGATGTACCTGATGAGACAACAAATGGTGGACACCTTTTGGGACATTGCATGGCCTTTTGCGGAACAAAACCAATATATACCCCGGGTAAATCAATCCTAGAGTGATATTCCAGGGGCCAGCTTCCAAATGTGTCAAGTTAATATCATGCCTGGCCTGTGTAAAACTGAATTTCGCAACCAATTTCGATATGAAGCAAGATAACGGCAACTTCGCATGAACCAATATGCGCAAAATTCATGACGTTGTAACGTGGGTTCCTGCAAGGTTTGTTGTGGCAACTTCGTGCTCCATCCATCAACCTCGACCAAGTGTCACCAGTCGAGGATCTCCACAGCGGTTCCATTTGCGTTTGTAAACATAATGTGGAATTTATGTCACGCACTTAGCCGATTATTTGGCATTCACCACGTTCCAGCTATCCCAAGGGTGATAAAAGTGAGTTCAAATACATGGAGCTAGTATCACCTTAGACAGAAGTCTAATCGACGATTTTCTGCAAAATAGGTCCAAGGTACTCACTTATCACTCAAAAATAGCTGAATTCTTTGGAACGCCGCTATCGCTATTTTTTTTTTTTCAACGATCATTGGATAATTAGGAAAACTATAGAATAGAAAAAACCAAACTATACATCATAAAGAATAACAGGTGCTGTTTTCAAGATAGCAGTCAAGTTCCTAACATTTTAGGTCCTCCATTCAGAACAAACTCTCGATGGGAACAACCATTATTTCTTATGATGAATGATTGAGCTTTTCCATGCTCGATTGTTAACAGCATATTGTTTTCCTAATCAAGCAATTATCGCTGAATTAAAAAGTTTGCGGTGATTCAATTCTCCGAACCATTTTTCCTGAGGAATTGGTACCACTTTAGGGACGACGTAAGTGAGAGTCCGAAGTCGTTCTTCCAGTTCGGAAGTTGCGCGTACAGACAGTTATAATGAACACGCCGATGAATGGTGTCTATTACAAATAATCTGATTTTAGATTGATGGTTCAAATAGATTACATCAATTCCGCTACCGGTACCAAATGGCGCACGAACCAAGACATTTCAAGCATACTTTAATACCCAGTTTTGATATTTTTTGTTCTGCTTCATGTTCCGTCTGCTGATCATGAGACTTGTGTAATAAAACAGCGCTTCTCCCGAAAAGCCGCTTCAACAAAGCATTTCTTCTCCATGCTCTTCAAAACGCTTTTGCTTCCTCTTCTTTTCTCTTGCATTTTGGCTCTTCCAACGCCAGAAGAAGCACCAGCGTTTGCAGTCTCCATCGAGAAAATCACGCTCAACGACTCCAACATCTTCAACGTTGCTGCTACTCCTCAGAAGACAGGAATCAACTTGTACCGTAACAACATGGCCTTGAACGTCAAGAGGAAGAGCGTCGCAGACTGCGACAAAATCACCTTGAAACAAGTGAAAGCCATACTCAAAGATTACCCACAGGTTCTGGTGCTTTGCGAGAAGCAGAAATCTGTATTGTACCCCAGCATTTTGGACCAGGAGTTTGAAACTGTGCCCAAGACAAAGGTGTTCAACTTCACCGAGGTGGCAGCGAAAGTGTCCACGGACCATGGTGCGATCCAGTTTCCCTTAGCTCCTTGCCTAACTTTCCCGTATTTGGAAGGTACTGGGGTGGTAGAAGTCCGTGTGACGGTGGGAGTTGGTTCGGGTGGTTCCCTGGAAATTGGAGGAGGGTATCCGTTTCCATGGTTTGGAGTGAATGCTGCCACCAGTGTCGCTGTTGGAAGTTCGGGAAGCATCTACGTTGACCACACGTGCAGCACCAACCTGACGGGAGTAAGACCTTTGCTTTCCATTGCAACTGTCCAGACACAGATCAAGGCCAGACAATGGCAGCTTGCAGACCAGAAGAAGTTTGCGCAGAAGTCCAAATGGTACAAGTCCAAAAACAAGCTTCTTACCGACGACGCCCCTCTTATTTCTTGTGTTAGTGAAAGTTACGTTCCTGGCATTTGCAATCTACCAGAGAGACAGGCCATGGAAGAGGATGGTGAGTTCTTGCAACTTTTTGACGAGTAAGCGCCACTACCGTGTTCTCTGTCCACTGTTGATTTTTAGGTATATGATGTTCTAGGTATTCATTCTAGGTTTCTAGGTATTCTAGGTGTTCTAGGTGTTCTAGGTGTTCTAGGTATTGTAGGTATTCTCTCTGTTCTAATTTCAATGAGATCTAAGGCGCGCGAAATTGACAGAAATCGAAAGTGCACTCTCAATTTCGAACAACTTCGTCATGGACTTTGAATTGGAACCTACCCTCGAATCCGTCGTGCAACAGGAATCCTTGAAATGGATCTTTGTCGGCGGAAAAGGTGGCGTTGGCAAAACCACCACGTCTTCTTCGATCGCCGTGCAGTTGTCGTTGGCGTATCCAGACGACCAGTTCTTGCTTATTTCCACTGACCCGGCGCACAACTTGTCCGATGCCTTCTGCCAGAAATTCGGAAAGGACGCCAGAACGGTCGACGGGTTGCCGAACCTCTCTTGTATGGAAATCGACCCGGATGCGGCCATGACAGATTTGCAAAACCAGGCACAGCAGTACAACAACGACCCCAACGACCCGTTGAAAAGCATGATGAGCGACATGACCGGTTCGATTCCCGGCATCGACGAAGCGTTGTCGTTCATGGAAGTGTTGAAACACATCAAGAACCAAAAGACCGTAGCTGACGAAAAAGACGACAAGATCTCGTACAAAACCATCATTTTCGACACCGCGCCCACGGGACACACGTTGCGTTTCTTGCAGCTTCCAGCCACGCTCGAAAAGTTGTTGTCCAAGTTCAAGGACTTGTCTGGCAAATTGGGACCTATGTTGAGCATGCTCGGAGGCGGAGCTGGCCAGCAGCAGGACATTTTCGAGAAGTTGAACGAAATTCAAAAGAGCGTGGCCGAGGTCAACGAGCAGTTCACCGACCCCGACATGACTACGTTTGTGTGCGTGTGTATTTCCGAGTTCTTGTCTCTTTACGAGACCGAGAGAATGATCCAGGAGTTGATGAGCTACAACATGGACGTCAACTCCATTGTGGTGAACCAGTTGCTTTTCGCCGAGGAAGATGACTGCAAGAGATGTCAGTCCAGATGGAAGATGCAGAAGAAGTACTTGGACCAAATGGCCGAGTTGTACGAGGACTACCATTTGGTGAAGATGCCGTTGCTTGGAAGCGAGATCCGGGGTGTGTCCAACTTGAAGAAGTTCTCCAAGTTTCTCTTGCAGCCGTACGACCCAAAGACAGACAGCGGGCTTGTGTTTGAGTTGGAGGAAGCCAAGTAGAATATGAGGTGTCACGTGAGACGAAAGTGAAGTGAGAAATGTAGTATCATCGAGCGTAGTATTTGACAGAAATCCTACAAATGGCCAGAGGCAACCAGAGAGATTTGGCCAGAGCCAAAAACCAGAAAAAGCTCCAGGATGCTGCCAGGGCGCAGAAGAAGGAAGGCGACCCCACAAAGAGGATGGAGAACGATGCTGACAAGATGAGAAGAAAGCAGGCTGAAGGTACGTAGCCCATGGCTGTAGCTGTAGAACCATACTAATGAAGTAGCCGATGCCAGAAAGGCAGCAGGAGAGCTGAAAAAGTGAGGAAGAGAGGAAGAGAGGAATGAGGAGGGAAATTGGAGATAGGTGTTGGAGATAGGTGTTGGAGATAGGTGTTGGAGATAGGAAAGTTGGAGATAGGAAAGTTGGAGAATGGCAATTGAAAGATGAAAGAGGAGAGACGCAAAGTGGATTGAGAAAGTGGATTGAGAAAGCGGGAGACAGAACTGGAGAGTCCCCATTAGACAGACAATTTACCCCACTGTGGCAACTAGAGCTCTGTGATACAAGCAAAAAACGAAGTCTGATATGTAGTAATACAAACCTAGGAAATACCAGTAGAAGCCATTGAGCGAAAAAAGAAGAGCATTCCTCTTCATTTTCCGTCTTCCCGGTTTCATTGTGATATAACTGAGCAATTCGCACCCCACATCTGGTGATATTTCTCAACTTCACCTTCTTCCCAATTGCACCATGTTGATCAAGGAATCATACCACGATGTCAAAACATCGTACGGAACCACAATGCGTATTTTCGTGTACCACCCCGTGGTGCCCAACTACCCCAAAGCCAAGTTTCCCGGAGTGATTGTTTACTCTGAAATCTACCAGGTCACCGGTCCGGTTTCCAGATTTGCCAAGGATATCGCGGGCCAGGGCTTCGTGGTGGTTGCTCCTTCCATCTACCACAATTTCGAATCGCACGAGGCTTTGGCCTACGACAATGTTGGAACTGATAAAGGAAACCGGTACAAGATTGAAAAAGAACTTGCCTCCTACGACGAGGACAATGCCTTGGCTGTGCAGTATCTTCTTGACTTGCCCACTTGTACGGGAAAAATTGGAGCCACCGGAATGTGTTTGGGGGGCCATTTGGCCTTCAGAGCTGCTTTGGACAAGAGAATCGCTGCAGCTTTCTGCTTCTTCGCCACCGACATCCATATCCACGCTTTAGGAAAGGGCCAGAACGACGATTCGTTGGCCAGAAGCGCAGAAATCAAGGGAGAGTTGGTCATGGTGTTTGGAGACAAGGACAACCACGTGCCTTTGGAGGGCCGGGATTTGATCAGATCGACGTTGAGAAAGCAGCAGACGCAGCTCACTTTCATCGAGGTGAACGAAGCCCAGCACGCGTTTATCAGGGACGAGGAATCCAAGGACAGATACGATCCGGCCGTGACTGGGTTGTGTTTCAGCTGGATGCTTGATTTGTTCAACCGGAAATTGAAGTTGGATTTGGGAGACAACGACGGCGAGGAGATTGAGATCGAGGACGTCTGCTAGGGCTCCAGAATTTGTAGATTTTAGGAAGAGGGAACCTTCGGGTTCTCTGAGTTTCTGGCTGAGTTTCTGATACTGAACTCTCAGGTTAAATATTTGATCCTGACCATGAATGGGGTAATGAGAAATGGAGCATGCCAAGCACCTTGTACGAACGTCACCAATTCTATTGAAGAATGATATGAGACCCAACGAATAATTCAGATCGGTTGGGAGAAATTTTGTATGGATCCAAAGAACTTCAAGTTTTCTCATTGAAGGTGATTCTGTGATCAGTAAGCTTCTAATAGATTTGGCTCATTCGTTGAGTTCGTGCAGAAGGTCAAGAACAGAACAGCGTCTCACTGGTGACACAATAGGACATCCAAAACTGAACCATGAAGAAAATGAGAGATGCAAACTTTCATATTGAGGCTTTACGATTGACTTACACATTCTATCAATTCACAAGGCTTGTCACACCTTTACCTATTGAAAAGAAGCAATTGAATTTCAAACCGACTTTTTGGAGCTTGTGACTCTCTGCGATTTGCACCCAAACTTCCAAAAGTTTCCAAAACCAAAATCACCCCAAAATAAGTTCAAACAAAACAAGCTCCTCACCAGCAGGTTTTCATATCTCCACCGAGATTTCCACCAAGATCCCCTCTCCAACTCTATCACATCCTACTTCTACTGGATCCTTCTGGTGCGCACACGACGCCTCAATACCTGAAAAAGTTTTCCTCAAATCCACCCATCAAATCAACCACCCAACATGAGACCGATTAAGTTGATGGGACACGAGCGTTCCTTAACGCAAGTCAAATTCAACAAGGAAGGCGATCTTCTCTTCTCCGTGGCCAAGGATAGCTCTGCTTCCATTTGGTACGCCTCCAACGGTGAAAGATTGGGCACTTTGGAAGGTCACCAAGGTACCATTTGGTCGATTGACGTCGACTCCAAAACGCTATTGTGCGCCACCGGAAGTGCCGACCTCACCATCAGATTGTGGAAGGCCGAGACCGGCGAATGTGTTTTCAAATGGGAGACGGCTTCTCCAGTCAGAAGAGTGGCCTTTTCGCCAGACAACTCCAAGTTGTTGGCAGTTACAGACAAGGTCATGGGCAGCAAAGGTGCCATTTCCGTATACGACATAAATTCCGACGATGTGCATGCACAGAAGGAAGAGCCAATTCTCGTGATTGAAACCAGAGAAGATGCCACCAAGGTGACGATTGCCGGGTGGGACAACGAGGGCAAGCACATCATTGCAGGCCACGAGGACGGATACGTGTCCAAATACGACGGCGTGACGGGCGAATTTCTCAAGACGGTCAAGGCCCACGGAATCCACAACGAGGAGAAAATCGTGTCGATCACCGACATCCAGTTTGCCCCCGAGGACAAACTGTACTTCATCACAGCATCCAAGGACAAGAACGCAGCCTTGATCGATGTCGAGACCCTTGAAATATTAAAGGTGTACAAGGCCGATGCTCCCATGAACACTGCGGCCATCACGCCAAAGAAGAACTTTGTCATTTTGGGAGGAGGTCAGGAGGCCCGTAATGTCACCACCACTGCCGAGAGTCAGGGTAAGTTCGAGGCCAGATTCTACCACAAGATCTTCACCGACGAGATCGGCAGAGTCAAGGGACATTTCGGACCTTTGAACTCGGTGGCTGCACACCCCGACGGGGCAGGATACGTTTCCGGAGGAGAAGATGGTTTCATCAGAGTGCACTACTACGAGAAGTCATACTTTGACTTCGAGTTTGATGCTGAAAGAACCGAGAGAGTGATGTCAAAGGCCCAGGCCGCTTAGTGTATAGTAAGGTATTCCAGAAGGCATTTGTACGACAGGAAACACGAGTGTTTGCCGCAGGTAATTTTGGCTTGGTCACGACATGATCTAAGTTTTCATTCGCCAATGTGTTTAGGCATATCAGTTTGTGTTTAGGTCAGTCAGAGGACCTTTATGTTCATGCCAGCCACATGACCTTTATATGCCTGCCACATGACCTTTCGGTGCTTGTCATTTCCAACAGCTACCTAATTCGCCAATAACGAAGGCTCGTCCGTTGTTTAGCTCAGTAACAGGTGTGCTTTCTACAGGTGTTCTCATGAATTCGTCAATAATGCACAGTAATATACAACCCCTAGTAGTTAGCACTCCTCAAGGAGAGCAAGTTTTGAACACACTGGGACTCGTTGGCCGGCTTGCCCACAGGTGCGGTGATGCGGTTGGTGTCAACTTCTCCCAAAGGCTTCCGCTCCTTCTTCGGACCCAACTTGAACGTCATCACCTGGTTGGAGGCAGACCGCATAAAGTCCGGCTGCTTCTTGTTGGTCAAGTTCAACACAAGCCCTTCTTTGGGCCGCTCGTCTTGCGACGCAAGCATCTTGGAAAGCAACGACATCTTGATGTTTCCGGCCTTCAACATCGGCCCCAGGTTCAAATTCGACGTGGAAAACGACCGGATGGGCGACAGCTGGGCCATGGCCGGGCTCACGATCACCTGCGAGTGCGATTTTTTCAACACGGGCTTGAGAGGCGTGGACTCAAGGAGAGGAGTAGGAGCAGAATCGGTAGGAACGGCCGAGACCACGGCCGACGAGTCTGGGGTAGGAGGCAACAACGTGACCTCGCGGTCAGAGGATTTCAGGCGGCGGAGCGACTGTCTCTTGTTCTGGAACCAGATCTGGACGGCTTTTTCCGTCATGCTGACCTTGTTGGAGATCTCGATTCGGCGCAGCTTGTTGGGCGTCGAGCCGAGGACAAACTCCTGGTTCAAGATGGCCAATTCGTTTGGCGACGTTCTTCTTCTCTTTCGTCTGGCCAACGAGGCGTTGTCTATGGAGGGTTCCTGCGAAGGATACGTTGCGGGAGAATGGCTGATAAACGCAAAGTCTCTCGAGGGAGAGGTGGTGAAAATTGCTTTTCTCTTGGTGGCCGGTCTGACCATCGAGTCGTTGACCAGGCAGTCGGCCTCAGAGTCCACAGAGGTGTTGGGCTCCAATTTCGGAGTCTGTGTGTTTTTTTCCGTTTTGGTTTCCACGGAGAGAACGGGCCGCTCGAGCTTGGCGAGAATCAGCCCGGAGCTGGCGGACATAGCCGGTGGTAGCATGTACCTTGGCGTAGACGGGGTGGTGAAAGAGTCAATTGAAGGCAATCTGGGTCTGACATCGTTGAGAAGCGACGACAACGGAGGAAGCGAGAACAGCGAAGATCTCGTCAGCGAGTCAATCGAAGGCAAGTTGGGCCTTTCTGGGGTTGACATGTACATAATGGATGTGGTGGTGGAATGTGGTGGTGAAATGTGGTGGTGGAATGTGGTGGTGAAATGTGGTGGTGAAATGTGGTGGTGAATGTGATATGTGGTGCGAAGTGCAAAGAGAAGGTGAGGATAGAATAAAGGACCGGTCAACAAGGGCAAGGGGCAGAATATATAAACACGAAGGGTTTCTTCTCTGTACTTACCTGATTCACCCTAATTGCAGGCACCATGCAAGTAATTACGTTCTGTTTACTTTTCGTTTTCCTGCGCGGAAATTTGGTGCGTTTCGTGATTGTGTCACTTTGAGCATTGTGAGCGTGAATCGCATGTGAGGTGGACGATGGACTGACAACAAGGGCGAATGTGGAAATCACGACCCAATGTGGCAATTAACCTGGCCGGTGTTCCCAATTCAAGGGAAACCAAAACGAAACGAAACCAAAACGAAACGAGTGCAACTCCTTCGACTTCCCCATACGGCAAATTCCTCACATCTTTTGGTTTGTTTACGTTGTCTAATTACTTAATTAAACTGGGCACGATAGATCAAACGCGCACTAGGCGTGAACCGTGTTCCATATTGCCTATTTCGGTTGTCGCATGAAATGCGTCGCAGCGAGATGTCAACAAAGCAAATTTGCACAAGGCTGCGAGAATGCACCTTCATTTTAGACGTGCTTTGAGAAAAGCTTGTGCTCCACACACACCGCACTTGCCAATCGAGCAGCGTGGTTTGGAATGCACCTGTGGAAACCCGGACATCCGAATTAGTCAAGAAACCTTCTTCTTCTTGTTCCCTGCACAGTACCACAGTGTCCACGGGGAACGTGGGCAGCTAACAACACTGCCACTGATGTGACTGACACTGGCCCCGACCTCAACATGCCACACCCGTGCCTCTTAAACTCCATTTGACTTTCCGGTTTCAACAAAGTCACGTGACCTCTTTTAATATTATCTCGCTCCACCACCCTCTACTACCACACAACATGGCAGAGCACTATCGCAGGGGCGTGCTCACGACTGCGCTAGCTGTTGGCGCTGCATTGGCAATTGCTTTTTTCGCATATCCCGAATGGCCAAATTGGCTAAGTGAGCCGCAGGAATCGGTGTCTCGTTTGCAATTTAACACAGTGGAATTGTCCGAATCCGCCGCCAGCTCGCTCAAGCGGTTGGGGTTGACTCCGAAGAATCCCGTGAACATTTCCGACCCTCTTACAGGCGTGACGAAAACAATTCACGGAAGATTTCTCCACCTTACTGATTTCCACCCAGACCCATTCTACAAGCCCGGCTCGGACGTGGAGCTCAAGTGCCACGGAGGCAAGGGAGACGCCGGAAAGTACGGCGATGCCATTTTGGGCTGTGACTCCCCCATGAAATTGGTGGAAGATACCATCGCCTGGATAGAAGAGAACTTAAAAGACAAGATTGACTTCATCGTGTGGACGGGAGACAACATGCGCCACGACAACGACAGAAAGTACCCCAGAACGGAAGTGTCGATTTTTGACATGAACGAGAAGATCTCCGAGTTGATGAACGAGAAGTTCGGAGACTTGCCGATTCCATCTTTGGGCAACAACGACGTCTACCCACACAACTTGTTTGCTCCTGGTCCCACGTTGCAAACCAGAGAGTATTTCAAGATCTGGAGACCGTTTGTGCCGCAGCTGCAGTTGCACATTTTCAACAGAGGTGCCTACTTCTTCCAGGAAGTGATTCCCAACCAGTTGGCCGTTCTTTCGATCAACACGCTTTACTTGTTCCAGTCCAATCCGTTGGTTGACAACTGTGACCGGAAAAAGGAGCCCGGATACAAGCTCTTTGAGTGGTTGGGTTTTGTGTTGAAGGAAATGAGAAAGAGAGACATGAAGGTGTGGTTGACGGGCCATGTTCCTCCAAATGCAAAGAACTACGACATCTCGTGCCTTCGCAAGTACATCGCATGGTCGCACGAGTACAGAGATGTGATCATTGGGGGTTTGTATGGCCACATGAACATCGACCATTTTATTCCGTTGGACTCCAAAATGGCATACGACTCGTTGAACAAGAAGTTCAAGAGCTTGGGATACACCTATGACGTCAGTGCTTTCGAGGCAACTTGCGACGTGGACGATGACGATTGGGAAGACGAGGAAGACGAGCACGACCTTGCGCTTGAAGATTTGTACAGAATTTACAACTCCACGATCTTCTCTGACAGTCTCGAGGAGCCTGGGTTCACTTTTGACTTTTCCAGGGACGTTCGCGTGGAAGGGGGAATCCCAAGTGGAAAGGTTGCATACATGGACACGCTTCGGGAAAGCATGTACGCAGACATTAAAAAGAGAAAGAAGAGCGGTGTTTCTTCGGAGAGATACTCCATTGCACACGTGACATCCAGTGTGGTTCCCACTTTTAACCCCGGCTTGAGAGTGTGGGAGTACAATATCACGGACTTGCACAATGCAGAGACCCAAGACGTTTTGGGCTGGGATGTGTTCTTCACACGCATCGATCACCTTCTCACCGAGGCCGACGACGAAGACTACACCGATCCTTTTATCACTTTCAAAAAGAAGGTGGAGTTGCTCAAAAAGGATAAGACAATCCCTCCCAAAATGCCGAAGGGTAAGGCGTTGGGGCCAGCATACGTTCCCCAGTTGTTCACCCCAGAACGCTACGCCAGTTACTTCCTCAACTTAACTGCTGTAAACAACGGAGACCAAAAGTTCGAATACGAGGTTGAGTACACCACAGACGATAAGATATACGACATGAACGTGCTTACTGTGGACGAATGGCTCAGACTCGGAAGAAAACTTGGAGCTCCGGTGAAGCCCAAGAAGGGCGGGATGCACCCCGAGAAGAACAAGAAGGGCGGGAAGAACTCCGAGAAGAAGAGCAAGCAGTTGCAGGCACTTTGGGCGACTTTCCTCAAGAACACATTCGTGAGCTCCGACTACGAGAACCTTGGATACGGCTAATGGGTGCAAACTACTGGTGTACGGGTGTGTGAATTCTGGTGCAAGGATGTTTAGAGCCGGGCCCACAACCAGGCACGTGCGCTCGTCGAGGGCTGGCGCAGCCCTCACCATCACGTGCCACCACCACTGTCGCACTAGTGAAAATTTTCGAAACCCGTTTGACTTTTCCCTTCATCTTTATTTGAGGACCATTAAATACTCCTATCGCCAAATAATTTATTAAAGTCGAAATGGGTGGAACTCGTGACAAGAAGATTCAGTACTTCGCTAAGTTGAAGGAATTGTTGACCGAATACAGCTCCATTTTTGTGGTTGGTGTCGACAATGTCTCTTCCCAGCAGATGCACGAAATCAGAAAGGCCTTGAGAGGTGACGCCACTGTTTTGATGGGTAAGAACACCATGGTCAGAAGAGCCATCAGAGGTTTCCTCTCCGAGTTGCCAGAGTACGAGAAGTTGTTGCCTTTCGTCAAGGGTAACGTTGGTTTCATTTTCACTAACGCCAACTTGAAGGAAATCAGAGAAGTCATCGTCTCCAACGTTGTTGCTGCCCCAGCCAGAGCTGGTGCCGTTGCTCCTTTGGATGTCTACGTCCCAGCCGGAAACACCGGTATGGAACCAGGTAAGACTTCTTTCTTCCAGGCTTTGGGTGTTCCAACCAAGATTGCCAGAGGTACCATTGAAATTGTCTCCGACGTCAAGGTCGTGGAGGCTGGTACCAAGGTCGGTCCTTCTGAGGCCTCTTTGTTGAACTTGTTGAACATTTCTCCGTTCACCTACGGTATGACTGTTGTCCAGGTTTACGACAACGGCCAGGTGTTCCCTCCATCTATTTTGGACATCACCGACGACGAGTTGCTTGCTCACTTCGTGTCTGCCATCAACACCATTGCTTCCATCTCTTTGGCTGCTGGTTACCCAACCTTGCCATCTGTTGGACACTCTGTTGTCAACCACTACAAGAATGTGTTGGCTTTGTCGATTGCCACTGACTACACTTTCGAGGGTTCCGAGACCATCAAGGACAGATTGGCCAACCCAGAGGCTTACGCTGCTGCTGCCCCTGCTGCTGGTTCTTCTGCTGCCGCTGCCGCTGCCGAGGAGGCTGAGGCTGCTCCAGAGGAAGATGCCGAGGAGTCTGACGACGACATGGGTTTCGGTTTGTTCGAGTAAATGTTATAGAACTTTTGTGATATAGCTATTGACATCGTACTGCGACAAGATTGTATCAGAATTTGTCTGAGAAGAACCTGTGATTCACATTCTCACAAGATGTAAATGCGATTTCAATATTCACATAAAAGTCGCATTAAAGCGGACATGGAACTGATCATTTTGGACACAACCTAGTAAAATTCGATCCTAGAACGATTAGAATTCTGTTCAAATCTCGACCCTAGAAAATCTCGTCAATGTTCTGAATATTGGAAGAATTTCCTCTTGCGAAGTCGAATCGTCGTTTCCTCGTAACAAATTATGATGTTTCCCAATTTTGCATTCCTAACTTGAGAAGCACGCCCACCAGACTCGCGTGTTGTTCCAATTGGTATATTTACGTACTCGGCACTTTGTACTGTCCGTGCAGCACCTAGGCACAACTGCGAATTCTTTGCAGCCACACATGGAACCTTCAAGATTCAAATGGACAAGTGATATCGAGTATTGGAAACCTGGAATTCTGTGTGTTTACGATGCGAATCTAGTTTGGGTATCCTGAATCATATCTTGCAAGTTTGAACGAAATACCTTGGGGATACATAGATCTTTTCTTGGGCAACACAGTCGAGTTGAGTCCAGTCCCCGAAACTCAAAGTGTATGTAATCTGATGAAAATGAATTTCCTTACAAAAATAACTAATTCAAATTCCTCTGCGTGAAGTTTGGGATTCACATTTTCAGATCGCACTTTTTGCACCCATTTGTAAACCAGAATATTTTTGCACCCACCAACTTCTCGACATTTCTCCAGCGCTGAAACTTCAAATAACCTCACATGAGCCTCTTCAACTCGGTTTCCCTGTCTGAGTCCACCTACGCTTCTAGGCGCGTGTACTCTGAGTACCCTAGTGTCAGAATAGAAAACCCAGACAAGAAGTTCGCCGACTCCAGACTCACCACGTCGCTCGCCCTAATAACCTACCTTGCCGATTGCGGCTATTCCGAATTTGATTCTATTCCGGCGGTTCTCTCCAGACTCAAGGAAGCTCTCTTCACCCTGCTCCGCCATTGCATTGCCGCAGAAAGAGAAGTCTACACCGAGTACATTCAGATGCTCCTGAAGAAAACAGACATTTTGGTCGGAAAATTGATCGTCAGAGCCTTGTCGGAATGTGTGGCCCACGTAGAGCTGGCGGTGTGCCAGCAAGTGATCCGAGAAGCGCACGAGCTTGTGATTCTCCTTTATTCCTTGACCAACCCGCTCAAAATCCCGGGAATTCTCTCGGAAGACTACGGGTTGGCGGGCCCCCACGGGCTCCGGGTCTCCAGCTTCCAGACTAACCACTTGCTCATGGCAGCCCGTGAGCTCCAGGAAGCAATCGCACCTTTGGTCAGAGAAGCAGAAAACAGAACAGAAGACAACGGAACTCCTGCGCAACTTTGGAACAGCATCTTGGTTGCCAGCCTGAAAAGTGTTTCAAAGCTCACCATCACTGTGCTCAACAACTCGGTCCCTACCAGTGTGGTGTTCTTGTACTTCCAAGCGTTGTTGAAGAGCCCCAGATTGAATCTCCTCGACTTGGAGTACTTCGAGGAGTTTCTTGCGCACTTCCAGAACATCGATCTTGCCCTGAAACACGACGACACCCCGCTCTTCGATCTCCAAAAGAGCATGATCAAGGAACACTTCCATGAGATCATCAAGGCCTTCCCCTATTATCCGCTCACCTGGTGCACCACGGCCCAGACTATCAACTACTTGCAAATCTTCATCGACACCTACAACACCATTTACGACGAAGATCTTGTGATAGAGTACCTCTTTGACGACGACCTGGGAAAGGAAAGCACTGTGGTCCAGCGTTGGTCAAACTACAAGCTGCAGGGCCACTACATGCGCCAGGTCCGGGAAGAAAAACCCCCGGTTCCTGATTTTGTCAAGTACTTTGAGTCCGAAACCGATTTGTCTCACGGCTTTTCGCCAGGTATCCAAGCGGGGTCTCCCGTTGCCAACGAAGAGGCCGTTCAGCGGTGCCAGAATCCACCACAGCAAGAGTGGAACTTCACTGCGGCTGCGGCACCCAAATACGAGCCGCAAGAGCCCCACTTTGTGAAGGTGCACCACTTGAACGACGAGGTGGCCGAACAGGTGAGAAATTTGAGGTCGGACTTCGAGACCAAGTACGGCTACAACAAAGTCAAGTTTACTAGTCTCGAGTGCATCAAGTGCAAGTACATCCCGTGGCACAAGCACCATCAATAGGTTCCCACCGGGAATATGAAATTAGTATTTCTAAAGTGAATTCAGCACAAGGAATAAATGCACCACTGGAAATAAAAGCATCACCAGGAATAAATGATTTTAACATCGCTGCCAGGAATAAATGAATTCAACACCACGAGGATATTGATTTAGCACCACAAATAAAAATCAGCATCCCAATACGTTCAGCACCATTACCAGGAGCACATCTGTCAGCAAATGAACTCAGAACCCCTAGCAATATGAATATAGAATCTCCTGCAAGATGAGAATTAAGCTTCACTTTAAGGTAACGCATCTCCAGGAAGACTCAAGCATCACTGCCAGGAATTAATGCACTAGGAAAGAATTCGTCATAGGAAGAGATTCGGCACCACTCCAGGGAAAAATTTAGCACAACAAGGAAATGAATCCGCTCCAATCGGAATGAATGGCTACCAGGAGAGCACCAGATTAGGTCCAAGATGAATTAAAGGTATGTACAGGTGAATGGCTTCAATGCAAGGCGAGATTAGTCTCTGGGTCTGTAGAGCACCTTCTGCTCTTCATGTTCAATTTTGATATCCTCCACAACCGGCTTTTCTATGAGTTGCGTCAACTTATTGGGGTTGGGCCATTGTTCTGGGAGCAAGCCCGCTCTTTTGAACAAAAATGACACGCGTTCGGACACATCGGCACCGTTACCCAACCAGTACTTCGATCTGTCAAAGTCCAATTCGATGTGTTTGTACGGCTTCACTTTCTGTGCCTGTTCCTCTGGAGACAAGGGAATAGGAATTGGATTGTACGTTCCAAGAACCTCGATCGGCAACGAGTCACGGGCAGATTTTTTGTTGGCCACAACGATGTTGTAGAACGGCTGGTGTTTTCTGCCGAACCTGGCCAATCTGATCTTTATGGGGGATTTGATGGACATTGGAGTGGTTGGTGTTAAACTGAAATTTTTTTTTGTTCGCGCACACTAAGAATATGGAGACAAAGGAACAAAGGAACGAAAAATAACTTAACTTTACAATTCATGTTTGGTGCATCGTAGCGATGCCTATTCTTGGACTTCCTACAATCTCTTCGTATCTCTTATGTTATAATTTCAGTAAATGTACAGTGGGAGCAAATTAAAGCTTCTTTCTGGCCTTGAACTTCTGCTTGGGCTTGGAAACCTTTGCTCGGTTGGTGAACTTGCCCTTGGAAGCCTTTGGAGCCGGCTTTTCTGCCTCATCTTCCGACCAATCCTCTTCATCCTTCGTCTTCTTGAACTTCAACTTGTTTCTTTGACCTCTCACTGGTGCTTGCTTAACAGCATCCAAATATGCATCAATGCCCGAACCCAGGCTGGCCAAGGGATCACTGTTCTTGACCATGTCTCTGAACACAATCTTTCCGTTTCTGGTTTCCACATTGTGCTTGTCCATGTCCTTCTTGGTGAATTTCTTGGGTTTGGACGAAGAAATGTGCGCCAAAGTTTGACGGTCCAACAAGTTCAACGGCTCGTCGCCGTTGTCCAAGATGTACTTGTCACCTGCTCTCTTCTTCGTGTTGTCCTCCTCCTCTTCCTCGTTTTCGGATTCAGAATAGACGGCTTCCTCGTAGGCCGACATGAATTTCTTGCCTTGCTTGGCCTCGCCTTCTTCAGCAGCATCCTTCTGCTTCTTGGATCTGGCTCTGGATTTCTTGATGTTGGCAACCAACTTTCTATCGTCCTCGGGGATTGCCTTTTCCACCTCGTCGATACCGAACTTTCTGATCAATCTCTCCAAAATGTGTTTCACCTTGGACTTGAAGTGATTCTTGTGTTCATGCGACCATTTCATCAATTTCGCCAACATCTCCGTCAAGTTTTCCCGGACGTACTCTTCCGGCAAAGACAAAACCTCCACCTTGACAAACCCAATAGCAGACTTGGCGATTTCCCTGGAATTGTGCGTCAAGAACAACTCGACGGTGGATGCAATTTCAATCATAACGTCTTGCGGCAACTGGTCCTTGAACTCGTACACAAGACACGAAATGGCAGTGATGGTGGCAGAGATCATGTGCTGACTCTGGGCAGCCAAACCAGCACTGACCATAGTGAAGAATTCCGTCAAGTTGGCCGCGGTCGGAGCAGCCTCTGCATCGAAACCAGCCACTTTGCTGTTCTGGATGACTCCGCCTTGTGCCATCTTGTTACCCATTTGGATCAAGATGGCGTAAGAAGCCTCACGAGACTTCTCGTTGACGTCCTTGGTGGACATGATGACTTCTTGCAAAATGGAAGGAATGAAATGCAAATCTGCCTCGGGCAATACCTTAAGCACGCACTGGAGTGCGGCCAAACGGGACGCTCTGGCCGAGGTGTGTGTAATTCCAATAGTTTGGATGAAAACGGCCTCAAGCTCACCAACGAACTTGGCGATCGACTGTTCTCCCTGGTCGGTTTCACTCAACTTGGTGAGGATCTTGTACGATCTCTTCTGCATCAACACGCTGTTCTCCATGGCCACGGTGGTGGAGAAAATGGAGAAAAGAGCATTGTACGAAGAGGCTGGAACGTACTTGGCCATGGCCACCACAAGGTCCATCATGGTGACACTGAGACGGGCGGGCTCGTTTTTCTTCTGCTCCCTTTTCTCGTCTCCCTCGTCGTCCATGGCCTTCTTCAACAAGCCACACACCTTGTTGAAGGTCACCTCCAAATCGGCGTGGGGAATGATCTGCAAGTATGTGTCGATGGTCTCGAGAACGTGCCCTCTCGAGTCAGGCATGGTGGAGGAAAACACATTGAACAAAACCGACAAGATGTTGGAGGCCTTTGCGGCCAAGTAGTCCAAGTTCTTCTTTGCGTCGGCCATGCTGAGTTCTTCCTGGATGAACAAATCGTCCGCCAAGGCTCCCTGGCTGTATGCAAGGTTGGACTCCACCAACAAACGCAACGAGTGGCAGATTGTCACACGCAACTCCACTCTGGAGTAGAGCAAGTTGGCCAAGCTCGCGGCAAAATCGTCGGAAAATGCAGAAACCAAGTCCTTGGGCAAGTCGCAGAAGTGCGGAAGCAACGACCACACCTGGTCCACGATGGTCTGGAAAATCTTGATGTGCATGGATTCCTTGTTGGTGGAAGCGTCGACCTTCTCGCCAAAGAACTCGGCAAGAGGCAAGACGTTCTGCTTATAGTATTCCAACGACGCAAAACGAACGTTGTCTCTCAAAATCGGCAATAACCACGCTCTGCCAGGAGCCGTTTTGCCGGTGTTCTTCAAGTTGAGCGGAAGCGCACCCAAGACGACCTCAGGACCAAGGGTGGACACACATGCCGCAATGAAATCCTCTGCTTCCTTGTTGTGGGGAAAGTTGGACTGCTCGTTGGATCTCCATTGGCCCACGGTTTCGAGAATGCTGATAAAGTCCGGGTTGGCTCTAGTTCTCAATTTGAGCACCACTGCCGTGACAACCTCCAAGATCTCCTTGGTGGCATGCTGGTATTTGAGGGAAAGCAACTCCTTCTCGAAGAACCCGGCAACGAAGGAAACCGTTTCGTCCACGGCTTCGTAAATCTCGGCCGTGACAGCACGGAGCAAGAAGGCGTCGGGAATGCCCTCGGTGATAATAGCAATCAAGCACTGCGACGCAGAAACGTAGATGTCTCTGGATTCAGAGGCGATGAATTCGGCCACAATCGGCACAATGGTCGGCAACTTGGCCAAGCACGTTTCCGGCAGCAATCTGGCAAAGGACTCGAAGCCCTTCGCCACCACCGCGAGCCACAGCGCAGCCAAATGTGCGTCGTCCACCGGAGGCTTCAAGTCGAAGATAATGTCCAACACTCGGGTGAACTTCTCGATGTCGATGTCGTGGGCCATGGATGAAAACAAGCCGTCGAACGCCGCAAACGCAGCGCCTACCAAAAATTTGTCCGAAGTCTTCGAGACGTCGAGCAAAACGTCACAAAGTGGTTCGACTTGAGGCAGAGGCCAAGCGTTGGCCGACGTGATGGCCGAAACCAACTGCAACGCGTGGATGATCGCCGAAACGGCCTCCTTGTTGTTGGCGCTGTTTTTCTTGAATTTGGGTGTTTCTTGCACCAAAGTCATCAATCTCTGGAGTGCCAATTCTCCACACAAGCCGGCAGCCACGTGCACGGGCGACGGCGACGCGGGAGGGCTCGACAAGATGGTGTTCACGGCCTCCTGGGCTCTCTTTCTGACTTTTGGTCTGGGATCAAACGACAATTCCAATAATCCGACCATAGCTCTTCTGGGAGAAACGTTTCCCGAAGAAGCCCACTGCTGGTGGTCTTGGGCCAACAACAAGCTCTCCAAGGCGCCCACGGACGATCTGACGAGAGCGGCTTCGGCGTCCGGGTTCGTCAAAACCGGGGCGAGTTTGGTCAAAATCTGGCCGAATTTCTGCTTCAAAAGAGGACCTGGAGTAAACGGAAGAACCGTGTCCAAAAAGTACGCAGCCGCAGCGGCCACGTTGGCGTCGGTAACGGCATCGTCCACCACCGACTGGTCCAACAATGCCAAGAACGAGACGAAATATGCCACGGGAGTTTTCTCATTCTTCTGTTCGTCGATGTTCTCCTCGACTGCCGACAAAATGAGCGCGAGGTTTTTCTGGTTTTGCAATTTGGACGTCATGTGCGAGCGGATCTTGGCCAACCGGTCCTCCATGGCGACAATGTCGCTTCCGTCGGGGTTGTGCTCTTCCATATTGATGTATTAGTTGCAAAATGTGATGAAGATGCGCTTTTTTTCGAGATGCGGTCACGTGAGGGAGGATATCTGGAGGAAGCGACTTGGATATCCAAGGGGAGAAAGTGGCAAGTGATGGGTTCCACTGGTAGTTGAATTGGTTGGATCGGTTAATTAGTGTCAGATTCTGTGGATCTTTCGTTCTGGGTTTTGCTCTTCTGGTCCTGACACCTTATCAGTCGCTTCATCACTGCAAGCACCTCAACACCTTCAGCACCCAAGAAATCCTGATAGCAAAGACAGAATAGTACAACAACGAGAGCAGGGCCATCCTTTCATTCTTCCAGGGTGGTGTCTTCTGGTCGTTTCTGGTGTCTTCGTCACGTGCGCGAACCCGCACGACGTTTTCCACCAGTCAAATCTGGCCCATTACTCTCACTTACCCATCATGTCCAAGTTCGTTGTTTCCACCGCCGTGAGAGAATTGAGATTCCACTTGTCCCAGACGGGCGAGGCGTCCGTTCCCTTGAGAAACTTTTTGGTGAAAAACTACCCCACGCTCAAGACGTCCACCAACAACCAGTTGCCGATTTTGATCAGAGAGTCTTTCGGTGTTCCACCCAGCATAACTGCCAGATTCGAAAAGGGCAGAGAGGTGAAAAACAGCTTGGACGGGTTGGACGAAAAGGCCATCGAGCAGGCCGTCAAGGCGTTGTTGAAGTGATAACTGGGGTTGTCTTTGCATGACGAGCTCGGTCTACAGGGTTAAATAGAATACATGAACTGAAAGGAATCGGGATCAAAGATTTTGACAAGGTAGAGTTTGAATGAAGGGTGAGAGTTGAAGAAGTGAGAGTTTGAATGAAGTGAGAGTTTGAATGAAGTGAGAGTTTGAACAGAGGGAGTTAGAGAGAATACAGGCAGAGTTAAAGGAACAGAAAGGCAGTGAGCAAGCGATTCTACAACAGATTGAACACAAACGTAAGGATGCGATTTTGATTCCTATTTCTAATACTCTCCAAACTGGTAGATGCCCCAGCCAAGACTCAACTGCTCATCGTTGTATAACTCCTTGATGGGCTCGCTCTCGTTGTGGTTGATTACTCCACTGGCAACAACAAGGGGAACAAAATGCTCCAACGTCGGGTGTGCTTTGGCCAACAACTGGCCGTTTTCGGACTTGATGTTGTTCAACTTGTTGAGCAAGTCCGGAGTATTGACCAAGGTGGTTTTAAGAAGACCGTTGAACGCCGCAGCATAAGGCATGGCCTTCTTTCCGCTTCGAAGAGCCAGTCCAATATCTCTGAGGTTATGGACAGACATGCCCGAGCAAATCACCATGCCCTTAAGGTGCCTTTCCTGGACCGGGTCCCAGATCAAGTTTTCTCTGAAGTGACTCAAGACTTTGCCCAACTTGAAGTGCGTGTCGAAGTCTTTTTCCAACCCGGTAAGAGAGACCTGGATCAACGCTGTTTCCGGCAAGTCCAATGCTGGCAGGTCCAGGGCTTTCTTATCCAAATTAGTTTTGTCAGAGAAGGCCACCTTGAACGGAACCCACACGCCGTGGTCGATTCCCCTTTTCGTCAATTGCGCGGAGAATCCGTTCTTCTTGAGCTCCTGGCGAATTTCCTCGGACACAAACCGCGAGTTCTTCGTGTGCAATTCTTCCTTGTACATGTGGTCCGGGAAGCCATAGAAATCGTAAATCAACGGGTTTTCCTCCAAATCGCTCGATATTTTTGCTGGAGGAACCGCAATCTCGATGAGATTCGATCCGGTCAGCTGCCAGTGGGCGGAAACAACGATGATGTAGTCTGGTTTCCACTCGTTCTTGATTGTCTGTCCGAGTTTTTTGATTGTTCTCCACGCTCCTTTGTTTCCGAAGTCGTCGTTTTCGTACATAAAGGTTGGCCCTCCATGCGAAAAGAAGTACGTGGGAAACGGCTTTGGGTTGGTGGAGACGGACTTCACGGTTTCTTTTGCGACTTCTTCTGCTGGTTTTGACATTTTGAAGATCATGAAAGCGAGTAGAACCGGAAGAAAATAGAATAAAGCTGACTTTTCCATGCTAAAGAGCCAGGTGTGGCATGGTCAAATATATACATTTGTCTTACGATCTCTGTCTTACTAATTTCTTAGAAAGCAAGATTCGCGCACCGTTTGTGGGTCCACTGTGCAAGAATAGTGGAGGACTGCAATTTAAGTCACAATGTTTTCTTTTCAACTTCTTCTTCTATGGTTTGAATTGTTTCTTTTCTCTCTTTTAGCTAGTTGCTTCTGAACTTCGCTCAGTTCCAAATTTTCTCGTTGCTTTGTCTTTTTCATCTTTTCTCATCTTTCTTCACATGCAGAGATGACGTTTCTTGACAGGGGCAAGAACTGCCCCGCCATTTGACTGTAGTTGCGCGAAATCACAGCAGAAATCACATAAAAATCAAACTGATTCTCGGTTATTTCACCATAAACAGAACAAAAAGGCTCATCCAGGATCCAGAAAATCACATCCACCATCCACCCATTGCGACTTCGAGCCCGATTTCAGCCTTTTGATTCAGCCTCTACCTGCAGGATAAATCCATCTATCGTCACTTGCATAGGCATTCGTCGCAGAACATTGCTTCTCTAATTCTCCCTTCAGACTCCACTTCTCCACTTTAATTTTTCAATGGTGAGCTTGTTCTCGAGAAAAGTATGTTAATTCCGTGGTTCTGGAGATGTCTACAAACACCAAGCCAGGTTCCTCCAACTTCTACTAACCCCAGAAAAAATCCGATTACCACGGGTTTGCAAAGTATTCCGAAGAAATCAACAGATACCAACCGGCCCAAACGCAGAATGCTGCCCGAACACAATCACTTTCCAATGCCAGTCTGGCAGCTTTGGCTGCTCTCCAAATGCACTCAAAAAGCCCTCCTGCTCCTCGTCAAACCCCACAGGTCCAGAGATCAAACTCTCTAAGCGCATACAACCGAAGCAATTCGCTCAGATCGTACACTTACACCCCCAAACCATCTTATTCCACCGGTCCGACACCGCATCAGACCAGTGTAAGGGCACATTCTTTGCGGGGGCCACAGAGAAGCCCCATGGGAGCCTATTCTCCGTCCCAACCTCGGCCCCACCCACAACCTCGGCCCCACCCACAGCCTCGGCCCGTGTCCCATTTCCAGGAAGACGACGAGGACGGAGAGGTGGTGATTACCACAAAAACCACCAAAGTTTTGGACTCCGTAGGCCGCACGAAATCCATCACCACGGAAACAATCAAGACGTTGCCGGACGGGTCCAACATCATCGAAACCACCAAAACGAAAATCTCCCGGCCCACATCTCGCAACAACTCGTTCCGTAACAACTCTCTCCACGGACACAATGCAGGCTACAACTTGGACAAGATCGACGAGGATCTCCACGACTTCGACTACACTTATTTGGACGACCTGCCTCGCCAGACGCACCCCCCTCGTCTAAATAACGGACCAAGACCCGATGGGAGCCCGAGAGTTGCCAGCGATTCTAGATACGATTCTCAGCAGGCTGCGGAATCTGCGTACATGACTCTGCCGAACAGAACTCTGCGGCCCGACGAACGAGCCAGCTCCTTGTCCAGCAACAGCTCTCCCAAAAAGTTGAAGACCATTTTGAAGACCAGTGCGAACAACATTCCCTTCGCGGAAAACAGACCCTCAAACAGAACGTCGGGCGAAGAGCAGGTTTTCAAGGACGCCGCGGACAGTTTCCAGCCGGCCAAACTCGAACCTCTGCCAAGAATCGGCCACGGCAACGTTTCAACCACATCTGGAGGTAACTCCATCAAGTTCTTGGAAACGGTAGAAACCATCCCGTACGTCCACGGAACACATAACCTTGCTGAAATCAGGCGAGAGGAGTCGTTGAAAAAGGAAGAAGAAAAGCAGAAGAACGTGGACTTGTACGACCAGGCCATGAAGGTGGCCGTGGCCAAGGTCTATGGTGAACCTGTCCAGACGCCTCCCGAATCTCCCCGCGTGCAACAAGAAGCGCAGTCTCCCACCAACTTGTATTCTTTGGCCGACAAGAAGTTGAAGAAGGACTCCAAAAGAGAGAAAACAGAGGCAGCTGGTGTGAGCAAAAACTACATCTATGAAAATCACTACCGAGACTTTTCCATGCGTTCTCTACGCGGGGTTCAAGAAGAACCGGGACAGCTGAGCACACGGAAGGAAAGGGCGAAAGAAGAGAAGAAGCGGTTGAAGGACGAGGAAAAGAGGAGAGCCGACCTCTTGAAAGTAGCAGAAATGGACAGGAAGAAGGAAGACATGTTGGCCAAGAAAAAGGAGAAGAAAACGTTTGGGTTCTTTGGCAGAAGAAGCAAGCGAAAGGACAGCATGAGTGAAGAGTCTTTCCAGTCTTCTGGAGAACATCGCGAGCAACACGAATCTGTCACTTCTAACCCTCAACATCTGGGGTCTTCTCCTGACACATCTCCGGATAGCCACAACTTTGTGGATGTCCCTGAGTTTGCCGAGGAGCATGAGGACAATGGAAATGTGGCAGTGATTGCTGACTACGGCAAGAAAGTTAATGGCTATTCTGCGCCCGTCGATGAGCCTGGACACACTATTGCTCCTCCTCTCGCCACCAATGCAGACTCCAAACCTGAGGAACCTCCAATTGAGACGGTGCATCCAGAAGAAGCAGAAACTTCCACCAAAGAAGCAGTACACCCAGAACGTATTCGTGAAGAACATCTTCCAACACTTGTGGCAGCCGCGAACGGCCATCCTGTGGTGATGACGAACGAGGCCATCAACGAGCCACGCCCTCTGGTTGGATTGGGTATCGAGCATGTTCCAGAGCTTGCACGTGACAACGAATTAATTCTAAAGCACGAGCCGGACTCCCAACCAGCTGCTTCCCCTCCAGTTGCTGTCTCCCAGGTCGTGGAGCCAAGTCTTCCTGCACCTCGTGGCACTTCTATTGAACCAGCCCCAGCCAGTGAGCCTCCAGTTTCCGTGAACGAACCTGAGTTGGTGGGGGATTCTGCTTCTCTGCCTGAAACTTTGCACACGGCCAATGCAGCCACTGCGGTGATTACACCTATGGAAATGAGAACTGAAATGCCGGAGCCATCTCTTCCAGACCAGCTGCCGGAAGTTCCCCAGGTGTCGCAAGCGTCGGAAGTTCCGCAGATTTCGCAGGCGTTTGAAGTTCCGCAGGTGTCGCAAGCGTATGAAGCTCCCCATACTTCCCAGTATGGTGCTCCTCAGCAGCATGCCGTCAGTGAGCCACATATCGAACCTCCTCGCACCTCGGATGCTCACATCTCGCCTCCAGAACTAGCCGAGCAGTCCAACTCATCTGACTTTGCCGAGGTTTCTTCCGAACCTGTCAAGCACAAGAAGATCAACAAGTTCAAAAAGATGATCGACAAGTACTTCATCAACACCTACAACCGCTAGGTATTCTTTTCTATGTTTGTATTATTTAACTAGTTGAGTGCATGCCGCTGGGCCGGGTCCCATTGTACTTCGATATTAGAATGCGAAATCAACTCCACATTTGAGAATCAACTCAATTAGAGTGCACATTTGTCAGCCACACCACTGAAACAACACCAAATACAGCACCATGCCGTCTTCGAGGAACGTTGCAAGCGACCTCCCGATGAACTACCTGAACATGCCGTCGTCTCAGACGCCGATTTCAAACTCCGAAATAGATCTCTCCAAAGCCTTCCAAGACCTTCTTATGGCTTGCCGAGCCGGAGACACAGATACCGTGGACTCTTTGACGCTGATTCCCAACTTGGACGTCAACCGGGTCGACGAGTGGGACTACCTGGCGCTTATCTTGGCGTCGCTTTGCGGACACCTCGAGGTGGTGAAATTGCTTTTGGCCAGAGGAGCGGTATGTGACCGAGACACGTTCCAAGGAACTCGGTGTATTTACGGTGCGTTGAATGACGACATCAGAACGGTTCTTTTGAGCTACGACATCACGGCGAAAGTCGACGACAATCAGCCGTTTCTGGCACATATTTCGAGGCTTCTTGCGCCCAATTTCGCTCTTCTTGCGGGCAGAGACATTGCGCTCTGGTTCCCACATGCAGCGGACCGCAGTCTCCGTGTTTTTGTGGTGAACCGGTTCTTGTTGGCGGCCCGGAGCCCGTATTTCCACCGGAAATTGGCCACTGGAGGTTCCTGGAGCAGTAAGTGCGTAGTGGAGATGCCAGCCGCAGCCGATGCGGCTGCGTTCAGAGCCGTGGTTGACTACCTCTATCTCCGAACGGACGCGTTGCCCTTGGAGGATCCGCTGGCCCAATTGATGAAGTTTGCGGTGAAATTGGAGTTGGAAGACTTGGTGGAAGCCATGAAAGTCATCCCAAAGGGGCTCCAGCAACGCGCACGCATGAAACAACAGGCTGCGATCCGGTTTGCCGACACGGCCCGCAGGGACATGAGGGCCTTCTTGAAGACGCACATTGTAGGGAATCTGTACGAGAAGCTTCTTGAGGAAGAAATCGAGTTTGAGGATATTGACTCCGTTGCGCTCCTTGACTCGGACGGCCACGAGCACCTCTTCCGGTGCTCTGCGCTTGCGGATCTGGTGATGTCGTCCATCGATGTGGAATCCGGGGCCGTGATATATTATCCGGTGCATCGAGCAATCTTGAGTCGGTCGGAGTACTATGCAACCATGTACCGGTCCGAGGTGTTCCAGGCGTCCAATGCGGACACGCCGTTGAGTTCAGATTCTGCGGTGTCCGGTGGAGAAAGACCCATCGACCGAACGTCCATGGATCGCAGCCATATGCCCGTGTTCCAGGCTTCTTTGAGCACCACGCGGCGTGACGTCACCGAGCTCATTCTTCTGTTTCTCTACTACGATGACGCCTTCCTCATTCCCCCGAATCTTCTGGTGGAGGTTCTTTCTGCCGCTGACGAGTTGTGCATGGACAGACTCAAGGCCATGTGTGCGTTGAGCATCACGGGAATCACGGAGAAATTCGACTACAGCTGCTTGATTTCTCTCCCCGAGATTGTGGGCTACGACGTGTGTGACTTGGTGGAAATTGCCTGGAGAACCAGAAGCGACCGGGTGGAACAGCACATGACCAAACTCATAGCGCACAACATTGACACCATGTGCCGTGACTTCCGCAAACGGCTTTTGCGCCTAATCGGGAAGAGTGCCGAGCGGATCCGGGAGCGGCAGGACACCGACACCATCGAGTTGGTCGACGACATGCGGTACTACTTGGCCAAAAAGTATTCGGTTTACGACGACTTCGCGGGATTGGAGGGCGTGGCGAAAAGCTTCAACCCGACAATGGCCGAGCCCGAAGACATCCGCGCGTACACGGCCGCTCTCCGCGACTACGACAACGACATTGCGTTGATCGACAGCCTCTTGGAGGAGTTGGCCTTGGACGCCTAGTCACGTGGGAGTGATGGGTGCAAATATTGCAAGTCACGTGGGGTTCATTGGGTGCAAATATTTCACGTCACGTGAACCGGCCTTATGCGGCGTTCCCAGATTGGTCCGTTTTGGCCCAAAACGGTCGCTGTTCCCGCGGCCCTTCCGGTTTGTTCTCACAGTCCTACTAACCTGGTGTTGTCTCATAGGCATCAACTTCAACCCAGTCGGCGAAGACAGGCAGCAAGAAACGTGGGAGTAAGCCGAGAGGCACTTGAAGCTTTCGCCAGATTCGGGGCGCCGATTTCTTTGGTCATTTCTGAATCTATGTGCGTAATTAATTTCGGTTCCTAAAACGATCTGCACCGGCGCGCCGATTGCATTCGCTATATAACCTGAGCATGGCCCATGGATTTCAGCCGCTTATCTTCAAAATGGCTATCACTTTGACTGGCAACGACGTTTTGTCTAAGGACATCGAGGCTGGAGTCTACACTCCCCTCAAGTTCGATTCGAAGAGAACTTCCACAAGATCCATAGTTAATGCCCTTTTGGTGCTGTTGCTCGCCTCGGTGGGTGCTTACTTGGTGTTTTCCAAGCTCACCGGCACTTCTGTGGTACAGGTGTTGCCTGCCATCTGGTCAATGGTTGTTCCAGCTCCTCTTGTTCCTGTGGTCCAGGTTTTTGAGATTATACCATTGTTCGCAGTTCCTGCTGCATCTTATGTGTCGTCCCTGCTTATTTTCAACAACTCGGCAGTTGCCGAAGGCTTGAAAGCCAAGTACCATGCGCCTGAAGTGTTCAACTTCACCGGTGGCTTCTTGACCTTGAACTTCTCGGTCGATGCCCAGGCCGCACCCGTCTCTTCTCCCATTGTGGAAATTTCCGTCGGAGGTACCCCAATTTGGAGATCTGCTACCCCAGGATCTAGAGCCGACGCCGATGTGATCACTTCCACCACCAAGAACATCACCGAATACTTGTCTTTATTCGAAAACAACCTGACGGTGACTTTCGCTGTGTTGGAGGCCGGAAACTCTCCAGTCACCGCTTCTTTGGAGTTGGTTTTGTTCAACGACACCACCACCATTGCTGAGAAGAAGCCAAAAAAGCCAATCGGAAATCCTTCCGTGAGTGCTCTCTTCACAGCTTATGGTCCAGCCAGTGAGATCTTCCCTCTCCAGAAAAAAGCTGTGGAGCTCCCAGCCGAGACCTTCTCTGTGACCTTGCCTCAGCTTGCATCGAATGTGACTTCTGCTAAGATTTCTCTCTTTGTGTCTGCTTCCGACGAGGAGGCAGAGTTCTACAAGAAGGACATTGCTGCTGTTGGTGAGCCTGTCACTGCCAACGGCCCAGTTCGTCAACTTAACTTGTTCGTTTCTGGCATTTACGTTGGCACTGTTTCGCCAAAGCCAACGTTGTTCCACGCAGACAAGATTGTTGAGGATGGAGCTAAGTTTTGGACCCCAGTTGCTGACTCCGGCTCCTTCTCTGGTTTCACTTACGACGTGGATCTTGTTGCTATCTTGCCTTTGCTTTGGGAAAATAAGCAGACCCTTGAAATTGCTATCGTTTCTCCTGTTGACTCTGCCAACAAGGCTCCAGGTGTTCCGGCTGCTCTTCCTCACCCTGTTGACGCCGTTACTAACCTTGTTTCTGGAACTTGGTTTGTTTCTGGTAACTTGCTTGTTTGGGAAAGTTCTTTGATTTCTGCTGCCGTCGGTGCCGTTGTGTCGTCTAACTCGTCGCAATTGGACCTGGGTGTTGTCATTGCTCCCCCATCCTTCACTCCATGGCAACCAAAGGTGAAGAAGGAGATCATCAGATCGACCATCGATTCTGTCATTAACACTTCTTTCAACTTCATCTTGGCTGACAATACCACTGCCAGCTACAACTTGAAGGCCAACTCGTCTTCCGCGTTGGTTCTCACCAAGCAAGTCAAGGAGACAAAGACTCCAATGGGCATGCCAGGGTCTGGGCTTGAAGCCACCGAAGAGAGCGCTTCTCTTTTCAGCATTGGCACCAACGACTTCACCATTGAGGTCACCGAGCCAGCCACTAACATGACCTTGTTCACCAAGTCCGTTGGAGCTGCCTACCCGTTGTCCGTCAAGTCTTCAACCAAGACCAACCCATACAAGCCAGCCCCAGAGACGAAGTTCTCTGCCAAGTTGAGAACCGGTCTCAACACCAAAATCAACTCCGTTGCTGGTCCCTTTATCCGTGTGGACGAGCTGTTGAAGTTGGATGACATCACTGGCTCCACCACCGATGTGAAGGTTTCTATTTCTGACGCAGGCAAAAAGTTCTTCTCTAGAGACGTTGAAGTTGTCAACGGAACTATTATTAGTGACATTGAGATTGGTCCATTGGCTCTGTCTGGCGTTTTTGGCGATATCATGGAATTCTTCTAAGTTTGTATGAACTGTGTTTAGGTTAATTGTTTACTTTATATGACTTGGTGTATGTAATTCAAGTTCATGAATCAGATTTAATGGTCGTTCCATTGTAATATCATTGCCTCCACCCACCATTATTCACTCTCAAGACTTTCGAGGAAACTCTAAGCTTCTGAGAACAATTCAGATGTCCAACACCGACATGGAGAAGTCTGGTCGGAAAATAACTCATTTATGAGGAGACCCACTTATGTCATCCTATCAGAGTAAGACAACACAATCTTGTAGCCGCAAGAAAAAGCAAGTGAATAGAGTACTAATCACTCATTCTCCATTTGAATTGCAAACTTGGAAGTTCCTGATATTACCACAAAATTGACTGGCATAGTGGACCAAATAGCTGCGAAAGAAACGGTCACATACTTTGGCTCCAAAACCCAGCATCTGAAGTAGACCCCTCCAAAATTCAACTTCATATGAATTTAATGGCTTACATACGTACTCATGACACCTTAAAATCAATAATAGTGAAACAATTGGCCATATGAAGCAGAATTGCACTATAAAAATGTCGCCTGTAAACTTGCAAAAGATCTTTTTCTCATCGATTAAGCAAGCCTCACCGCAACTTTGCACTGCAGCCTTCCTGATCCTTCCAGTCTCCTTACTTAGACCTTGTCCAATCTTACCTATTTTTCTTTATTTTCTCTGCTGTCCATGAACCTCGTTCCTGGAACAACCACAAAAACGACAGAAATCACCATTCTTCCCCAGAATAAGACGGCTGTTAGGGTTAAATTCAATAGAATCTATAGAAGGGTAATACCAATCACATATCTTGATCCGCATTCCCGATTGTAAATATCCAACCTACCCATTTCTGGTTGAAATTGAGACTGTGGCTGCAACCTTCTGTAATCCTTGTAATGTTCCTGCATAAACCATCAATATATCAGTTTAATTGATGTATGGTTATCTCCTCCATACCATGCAGATTCAGCAACTCATCGCAGACTTCGAAATCACCCGGATCCTCAAGATCGATCCTCAGACGAAATCACTTGCAGTTCTCGGAAAGATCCAGGGGCAAGACGCCATCATCCACTTGGAGAAAACATCGTTTGCTTGGCCAGAACACCAGGTTGATGTGGCAAAGGCAATTGAAAAAATCCGCCTCATTGAGAGCAACGACATCTATTTCTGGTCGCTAGCCAACTTGAGGCAATCGTTGCAAACAACACCTGGTGCGAAAGTCAATGTGATCTTCCCGGCCACTGAGACCCATATTAACAAATACGCTTTCCAGAAACTCCATTACATAACGGAAACAAAGGAATTGTACGAGAAAACAGTGAAACCATACATAGAAACGCAAAAAGGCGACCGTATCCAGTGGGTGCACAACATTCTCTTCCATGGGAAAGAAGCAGACACTTTCATACATCATGATGAAGATCCAATAGACGGGTTCGTTTTGCTTCCAGATATGAAGTGGGACCGAATCAGTGTGGATGCCTTGTACCTCATCGCAATTGTCAAACGCATGGATATTGCGAGTGTGAGAGACCTCAATGGTTCACATTTACCGTTCTTGGAAAAGCTCCTGGAAACAGTCAAAACCATAGCCAGCAGCAAGTATCCTGTGGATCGGGACGGACTTCGTGTTTTCATTCACTACCAGCCGTCGTACTACCATTTCCATGTGCACGTGGTGAATGTGGCCCATCCAGGCTTGGGCGATGGAATTAATGTGGGGAAGGCGATATTGATGGACGATGTGATAGAGAACTTGAAGCTCGCCCCAGATTATTACCAGAAGCGGACTCTTTTTTATGTCTTAGGAGAAAACCACGGACTCTGGAAGGCACTTCAGCAATGAGCAAGGAGTTTGTGATTCGAAAGTTGAATCTGTGGCTGCTGAAAAACAATGCAATTGGTGAGGAGTCCTAGAAATAATTAATGAAGTTGTTTGGTGAATTCAGAGGAAGGCTCAAATAATGCAAGTGGTGAATTTAGGAGAAATATTAATGCTAGTAGTTGAACTCCGACGTGGTCGCATTCTCCGCTTTGCGGGCCATTCGCAACATCTTCTTTCTTGGGTCTTCCTTCGTCTTGGCCGGCATGTTGGACCCGTCGACTCCACTAACTCTGCCCAATTTCTTTGGAGTCTCACGTAACCCAAAACTCTTGGCCAAATGGCCTAAATGCAACAACTTCACATTGAAGTACATTCTCTCGGCCAGCAAGTGCGTAGTATACGCTCTGATGTGAGAGGTGAACGCATGCAGCGCACGGTCAAGGGCTCCGGAATCTTCTAAAAGCCACCTTTCAACCTCAAGATGCCACGTGGTCGCATGGATGTCCCATTTACCGTCCTTGGCCTTCGGGTCCTTCTTGCCTTTCGAGGTGGTGGGTGCAGCGTCTTTCTCTGCAAAAGCAGACTTGAGAACGTTTTCGTAATTCACCACACGCAAGCCCTTCGGGTGCATGATGCGGAGCTTTCCGTCAACATAAGACTCTTCTTCTCCCGGTAACAAGAACAACGTGGCCTCACCTTCATTTCCCACTCTGGCCGAACGACCGATTCTGTGCAAATGGTCGTCCGTGGCAAAAGGTGCGTCGTACTCCACGACATGGGCAATGTTGGGCAAATCCAAACCTCTGGAGGCCACATCTGTGCAGAAGAGAACCAAATGTTTTCCCTTGTTGGCACCCTCGTCACTCACAAATTGCATGAGCGTGGACGACCGCATCTGCTGGGACAACGAACCGTGCAACCGGAACACAACGGCATCAAGCTGAGGAGCAGTCAGAACACATGGCTCCTCGGGCTGCGTTTCCTTCTCTTTGTTCTCGGTCTCCTCTCTGGGTCCCCTGGGAATCTTGGGAGCTTCTCTCTCCTTCCGGCGAATGGCACGGCCATCACGAGCGAACACCTCGAAGTGGAAGTTGACCGAGTCGGAGCACGAGAAGAACACGATGGTACGGGTGGTTTGGGTCCGAGGAGCAGCACTGATTTTCTTGAGCACAGCACATAACGTCACCAAACGCAATTTGGGCGGAACAACCATCACCTTCTGCACAAGCTGGTCCGGGGCTGTGGCGTTGCTGTTGTTGGTGGAGATATCTCCGTCCACCGAGATCATCTGGGGATTTCTCAAAAGAGTGTTACCAAACTGCTTGACATCTTCGGGCATGGTGGCCGAGCACAACACATTGACTCTTCTAGTAGGCAAGCCAGGCCACTTGTGCATCGAGTCCATGACCTTGGAGTTGCGGGTCAAGTGGTCTGTGATTTTGGAGATCGTCTCCTGGAACCCCAACTCCACAAGTCTGTCACCCTCGTCCAACACAAGCCAACGCATCTGAGAGACGTCGAGCGAGGTTGTGTTTTCGAAATGATCGGCCAAACGACCGGGCGTGGCAACCAAGATGTTGACACCTTTCCGGATTCGGGCCTTCTCGGACTTTTTCTTCTCTCCACCCACAACGATTCCGGGAACGATGTGGTGGTGGCACCGGAGAAGCGACTCTAACACCGAGTAGATCTGCGAGGCCAACTCTCGGGTGGGAGTCAAGATCATGGCAAATAACCCACTCAGACGAGTGATCTGGTTCTGTTCCATCATGATTCGATTTACGATGGGAAGAACAAATGCAAGCGTTTTTCCTGAACCCGTCTGCGCCTTGACGAAGTAGTCGTTTTCTGTGGTGAGCAACTCGGGTGCAACTGCCCTTTGCACTTTCGTGGGAGCCAAGTAGCGCATGGACGACGTCAAGTGCGTGGCCAAGCGGTCCGTGAGTCCCAATCCGGCAAAAGTGCTTGCGTCTTTGAGCGGTGCGTTGGACGGAAGATGCGAGGCTTCCTTTTCTGCGGATTCCGTGAGATCGCTCGATTTGTTCGATGTGAACAACGAGGACACGTACGAGTTGTTCAAGCCTCCTTTTTCGCCTGAAGACTCGGAGAACTTGACCTTCTTAGCGGAAATTCCCATTCCGTGCTTCTTTTCGCCGTCCTCGGCGTCTCTTTTACGAGCTTCTCGTCTTGGATCCATTTTAGGCTCTCTCGGGTTTCTGACGGGGGCCTTTTTCACCGGAAACTGTTTGCTCATCATCTTTTCTGCCTCTTCACGCAAACCATCCATCTTGCTGCTGGGAACATCGATATTGTTAACTCCAGATACAGGAGGTCTTCGTTCTCTGCCCTGAAGCTTGAACTTCATGTTACGGCGTTCCTTCCAGCGGCCTCCGGACACCTTCACCACCAGCAGCGGCTGCACATTCAAGTCATCCACGGTCGCAAAATTGAGGATCAATCCGTCGTCTTCCATTTCAGTGGAGTAGTATACTTTTTATGAGATGAGGGACTGCATGAATCGAAGAAGTTATGGGGACCATTTGTGGCCAGCTGGGTGTTTTCGGTGGTGAATGTTGAAATGCTGTTGGGCTACATTCTGGAAATGAGGGTGTCTGTGGGTCTTTTGTTTCTCGAATTTCGAATTTTCGAATTTTAGTTGTGGGATTGAGGTTCTGGGTTTATGTAATGGTTGCGAAATCAAGAACAAAAATGGAAATTTTTCGAGGCAAGCATGGAAAAGATCTTTTGAAATTGTATAATAAATATGATAAATGGTCAAGGATAAACGAAGAATGATGAAATATTGATCAATGATAAAATCATTATGAAAACATGATCGAAGATTTAACTACATTATAAATGTGATAGATGATAGATGATAGATGATAGATGATAGATGATAGATGATAGATGATAGATGATAGATGATGGATGATGGATGATATTGACAAAAGACAAAAGATAAATGTAACCGATACAACAAGGCAAAGTGATAATTTCATGCTCTCTTTCCATTGACCTGCCAAATACTACTCCCCATCTCCTACAACATCTTCCAATTCCATTCTATTCCTTCCATGCTATTATTCACGAAACTCATCAAAAAGAGTCGTCGTGGCCACAGCTTTCCCATTCGGGTTGCGCAATTTCTCCTTCAACTGCACCGTGGAACTGTCCTCCACATTCCGCCAGCTGAGAGAACCCCAGTCCTCCTCGTTGAACTTCTTCACGTGCTTCAAACAAGAACCCATTCCCGACGCTCTGGGCCCGTCCGAGTTGATCTGTAAACTGGCCTTGGAAGCCGTCTGAAGAACTTGCACGGCATTTTGCTTGCTGGGGTCCGCCGTGGACGCATCCTGCCGGATTTGTGCTGTGCGTGCGGAGTCCAAGTCGTCGATGTATCTGAACAGCGGCCTGAGTTGAGCTGTGCTGTCCACTGGAAAGAGCACGATTCTGGGGCCGTCTTTTTCCACCACCTGGCCAATGTAAAGTCTCCCGTCGGTGGTCGTCAACACGCCCTGGAGCGACAGCATCTCCACACGGGTTCCCAATTGGTCTGTGCGTGCCTCGTCGTAGAATTTCAGAGTATCCATTGGCACACTGAGCTCCATCACCTTGCTCTGCGACTTCACCGAGGCTTTGAGCTGGTCAAGTGAAAACGGACGTGCTTTGGATCTTCCCGTGTACTGCAAAACATGGATGGATTGCGAGAGGCGGTGAGGAAGTGTTCCATGAACAATGGGTATGGATTGTAGAATCGGATCGTCGTCTTCGAAAGGGTTGTCGTTAGTGTCCTCGTATTGTTCGATAGCAGGGGAGTCGGACATGTCGTCATCCTCTGCAACAAAGAGGTTTTCTTTTTCCATTTTTGGGGAGTAGTAAGTTCTCGTAGAATATTTAGTTCGCATCGCAAAAAACCTGTATGAGATCGTTGAGAATTGGCTGCGAAAGAATAAAAGGAACGAGTTTGGCACAATTTTTCCGTGGGGAAGCCTCTTTTTTTTGGGTTTTTTTGATAGGATGCCACTTGTATGGTTTCGCTTTAATGCTACAGTCTGTGGTTTGCCCGGGTGAGGTGTCAATTAGAAAGTAAAAAAAGAATTGGGACACCTTCACAGCTTGAGACGATTATTCTTCCAAGTCTCAGACCTGGGGATTGTCTCCGCAGGATCTGCTAATTAAGCCTCAGCATCAGCCTCTCTTTTAGCAATAGGTTGTCCAAATCTGTACCTCAACCATCCCCAAGCTTCGGCTTCAGCCTCAGCATCAGCCTCTCTTTTAGCAATAGGTTGTCCAATTCTGTATCTCAACCACCCCCAAGCTTCGGCATCTCTCTTGGAAACATCACCAGAGTAAGCTTCATCCATGATAGTGGAGTTCAAGACCATCACAACAGTCGAATCACCATCTTTAATGAAGACAGGATATTCATCGCTAGCAAGGTTGAAGTGTCCAATAAGAGCCTCCTCAGGAATGATAATGTCAGAACTGGAAGGTTCAGAATCTTCAGTGCTGAAGGAAGTAGTTGGAGCAGAGGCAACGAGCGAGGCGGCAGCAGCGAGCAAGATAGTAGTGGAAAACTTCATAGTTGAGTGTTGATAGTGAGAGAATACTGAACAGAGAGGGCGGAGCTGGTCTTCTTTTATATCATAGCTCGACTACTTGGTTGGCAGAGAAGGTTTCAATGTACCATTAAGGACCCGATTTGGACGAGAACAAACGCCCCGAGAGAAAACGAACACATTAACCACGCAAGGCGGCAATCTGAGCTGCATCTTCCTGTCCTTTGGACCTCTGATACACATGCGAGTTTCTTGGTGCCTTTGAAGGCCCAATTAGGCAAGTGTTCTCTCGGCGAAATCAAATGTAAGTGCTTTCATCTCAGGAGATCGTGCATGAAGGAAGATCTTTTGACTTTCAAGACAGTTCTCTGTTTCAAATTATGCCTCAGGCGGCTCTTTAAAGCACACACTGGGAGGGATTATTCCTAAGTTGGATTGCAGTAGCAGGAAAAAGCTTGTCACTGACCGGCTGACTAAGACGCAAGGATTTGCAATGTGAGGTCATTTTTTTCCTCCGGCATTTCTTGGCCTCCCATACTTCGGAGGAGCCAAAAATGAGTACACTTCGAGATTTAGGGGATTCTAACTTTTTTTTTTTCGACGATAAAAAGTGCTGTTGAAAACGTGAACAGAAAGTAAAGAATAACGAAGATATGAAAAAAAATCTATTATTTTTGCGATTGGCCCAGAAACCACGGATTTTAGGCCTTTTCAGATTTGGACAGAGTAAGCCCCTAAAACAGAAGCCGTTTTAGTCCATCTGAAGTCCGATATAGTGTAACGGCTATCACGGTTCGCTTTCACCGAGCAGACCCGGGTTCGACTCCCGGTATCGGAGCATTGTTTTTTTTTGATGAGGCAACTCACGAGATCTGCATGCTGCAGACTTGTTCTTTTTCAGAGCCTCCCTTGCTACAGTGCCGAACTCCTGCACGCACCCATCCGGATTCTCCCTAAGGAGTGACCCGGGCAAGAAGGCTTTCCTCGGCCAACACAATATTACTGAAAGCAAATCTACTCCCAAGCCATGACTCACCACGTTGGCAAATACGATTGGTCCTGTATAGGGCCTGCCACTTTCCAGAGGCGGCCCACGGGGATTTTTGGAACTTCAAATTCCCTTGGGCTTGCCAGACCAGAGAACCACGACATTCTGAACCTTTCGTTTACTTGGTAGTATGGGTAGGTATCCTCCTCACGTGCTTCTTATCTTGAGAGTGTTTACAATTCGCGAATAACGATAAGGCGCAGATCACAGATAAGAAAGCACGGCCATCACTGTAAATAAAAGGCTGAAGTGGACAAGAAGAGTGAATAAACAAAAGTAATGATGCAGGTGTATTGGGCACAGCCCTTAATAATAAACTAAGAATGAAAACAGCCGAGACTCAGTCAGGCCCCTTCTCTTCTTGACTCTTGACAACTCTCACTTCTTGGCAGCCTTCTTCTTCAACTTCTTATTCTTCGCCTTGTCGGCGTCCTTGTACACCTTGTTCTTGAAGAAATAGTTGTTTGACTTGAACTTCTCAGGAGCCAAGTACACCGAGCCGGTCAATTCGTCATCGTCGTCGGCCAACACCTCGTACTGGTTTTGGTCGACGCGGTGCTTCTTTGGCACGGCCATTGGCACCTTGGACGTCTGTTTTTCGTCCTTGGACATCGAAGCCACCTCAGCATAAGACAATTTTCTGCAGTTGATGTCCACAAACTCTTCGGTTCCCTCCTTCATTGACACCTGGTACAAGTGAGACGTGTCTCTGCCAGGAACCACGAATGAGCTGTTGATTTTCTCGGGAGAAGAGGGCGAGGGAGTAGGCTTTCTGAACCAGCCAGAGGCGAAGTAGGACTTGAACATGATGGGCGAATTGAAAATCGCAGGGAATAGAGAGGCCACCAGGAAAAAGGGCGGCGGTACGGATAAAAAATAACAAAACCCTGAAGTCCGGGGACCGGGTCCTTTATATATAATAAACACAAACGTAGTGGGTCATTTGGTAACCGCGGTGGCACCTGCCTAATCGGGACACAAGGTTACCACGTCATTTGGCGCGAGCCGAAAGGGTCGTGGGGTTGGAGCTTGGTTTGTTTGTTCGAGGCCATTTTCCTTGACCGTGTTTTTGGGTCAATTGGCCGTGGGCCGAAGTTGGGTGTTATCAGGTGGTCACGTGCACACGTGGGTAGATAACACCCAGCAATTGAGTCGCACTGAGTCACTCGGCGCAATGCGGAGGCGGGCTAGAGCATTCGGAAATGTGTCAAATTGCCCTAACTGGCAGCCGATTCCATCTCACCGCACAGAAATGATCGAGGAGCTTCAATCTCGCCGTTCAATCTGGAAGTTCAATCCCAGTGGAATAGATCACATGGACCTGGTGGCACGTGCATCTACCAGCCCACGTCTGTCACGTGAAACAATAGTTGCACGAAATGAGCCAATCTGAATAGGAGAACAAGCAGACGAAGCCGAAAGCAAAAGCAATCTCTAGCATCTACAACGACGCCAGACCGACCCATAGCTTTCCAAACGACCAAACTGCCCAGACACCAATACGGTAAAATCACATTAAAACCTGTGCCGCACACGACCAGACATAAACTTCACCATTGTACACACCACTCTCCATCCCAAACACCCAATGGACGGATGGGGAGAGGTATGTTTCTGCACCAACACTTCAAGATTCGCCAAACACAACTAACTTCTAGGTTGCACGAATTCCGGCCACTATCCGGTCGAATTCTCCTGCCACCAACGTGGAGAATCCACAGATCACAACTCTCCTGTTTGACCACACCTCCAACCTCATCTGGTGTGGCGACTCGCTGGGCTACACGTGCTCGTTCACACCATCGCAACAAGAAACCCCCGGTTTCCGCCATGTCCAATTTTACCGGTACACAAAGTTCCAAACGGCCAATAATGCACCGGTAATCCAGCACTTGAACCACCAGAAGGGCATCTTGGCGCTCCTGAACGCGGCCATCTCCTTCAACACACGCCGCGGACTCTGCAACACCCGTCTTACCGGGAAACAGTACGACTCCTCTGCGTTCAACAACCTCACGTGCATGACGCTAGCCTACTCCACGCTGAACGACCTCATCGTGGGAGGCGGCCACCTGCTTTTCAAGGTGGACTTGAACAAGCCCGCGGCACTCCAGCAGTTTGCCCACGACGGAAACTTGTCTTTTATCAACTACCTGTCCAAGCTCTTGACTTTGGGCAATTCCACCGGGTCGCTCGAAATCTTCGATCCCGTGGCCAACCAGTCGGTGAAGACTTTCGGCGGCCACAACGGCCTCTTGTCGGATTTGGACGTCAAGGGAAATTACGTGGCCACATGCGGCTACTCGGTGCGCCCCAAACGGTTTTCTTCCAACTCCGTGGAGTACATGGTGGACCCACTCGTCAACATCTACGACTTGCGCATGATGCGGGCACTCTCGCCCGTGCCGTTTCCCGCGGGAGCCAGCTTTGTCAAGTTCCACCCGAAATTGCCCAACATCTTGGTGGTGGCCTCCACCACGGGCCAGTTTCAGTTTGTCGACATGTACGACCCGCTGCAGGTGCACTTGCACCAGGCGGACTTGTCCAACTCCGTCGCGGGGTCTGTTGGTGCACCCACCAGCTCGTACTTGTCGAATTTGGACATCAGCGAGAACGGCGAGTTTCTCTGCTTCAGCGACGGCTTCCGCAACATGCACCTCTGGTCGCTGGGCTCCGCGAGCAGCAGAAACTTTGTCAACTTCCCTGCCAATTTGGACCACCCAGACGTCACCATGCGCCCGGCGTCCCCCAATCCGTTGCGGTTGGACGACGCCGTTCCGTTGAACTCGATCGGAATGCCGTACTACAAGGAGTTTTTGTCCTCGAACTTCCCCTCCGACATGATATTCACCAAGGAACTACTGCGATTGCCTGCGCAGGTAGACCCGCTGTTGCTAGAACTCGCGGCGTCCACCCAAGCGAAGCTTTTGCCTTACGACAAGCAAAAGTATGGTCCGAGGTATGTGGTGAAGGAGTACGAGTCTGCCAAGACCTCGACGCATCAGAAGGACGGGAAGAAACCCACCAAAGCACTGCTAATTCCCAAGTTCATCAGCGAACGAAGCATGACGTCTTCTCCCTTGCCATCCAATCCAGGGAGCAAAGGCACCGAGATGGACTCGCCTTCGTCTTTCAGCACCCCAGTGTTTAACGATTTCAACGATAATGATTATGATGTTCTGCATGCCAACAGTTCTTTCAACGAGGCTGCCGGCACCTCCGAGACGATTTTCCAGCACAAAACGCCGGTCCGAAACCGGGTTCCTTCTTGTTATTCCAGGCTCGAGATCCACTACTCCAAGTTTGGCGTTGATGACTTTGATTTTGACTACTACAATCAATCCGGTGGCTTGTACTGTGGTTTGGAGAACCACTTGGACAATTCTTACGTCAATCCACTTCTACAGATCTATCGCTTCACGCCCGTGTTCTACAACACGGTCACTGAGAGCTTGTTGGAAGAATGGCTCCCGAACAGCTCCGAAGCAATTCTCAACCAGTCAAACGCTCAAGGCTCTTCCATTTTGAATGAATTGGCTTACTTGTTCGACATGATGCACAATGCTGGGGGCCGAAATGTCAGCATTTCCAACTTCTCGCTGATTCTCAGCGAAAGCAACATTGCGAAGGCCCACGGGTTGATCAACAAAGACGACGGAAAGTCTCTTAACGCTCAAGAAATGCAACAATTGATCATAACGTTCAACAAATTCTTGGTCGAGTCAGTGATCAATGATTACGCCAACCAATTCGGAGTTCACATGCGCGACATGACGACAATGCATTATGAATTGGACATCGTTTCGACGTCGGGCGAATTGCTAGAAAAGCAATACGGGAGCCAGGCAACTTTGGATTTGATCACTCCTCCCACAAATGTGTTGAACAAACTCAACGTGGTAGTCAACCGAGCAGCCGCTTATACTCCTCCGCAGGCGAAGAAAAACAACACTTTGCTTACGTACTTGGAGTATTCGCTCAATCAGTCCAAAATGTTACCTCCTACTAATAACAATCCATTCCCCGTTGAAGTGAAACAGACACTCGTTAAATTGGGTCCCGTGCTTCTGATCAATTTGCCATTTTCCACTCAAGAACTTAATTTGGTCAGAAGCTGCAAGAAGTGGTTATTGCCTGAGTTCTACACCACCTCAAGTGCAACCAAGAAGATAAGCTTCAAGACTGTCGTAACGCAGCTCAACCAGCAGGCTGACAAGTACGAGCTCCTAGGTTATGTGTGTGAGATCAGTCACGAGAAAGCCGCTTCTCTGGGTCAACATAACTTGGTGTCATACGTGAAATTGAAATCGCAGGGAAGAGACCAATGGTTCTTGTTCAATGATTTCTTAGTGATGCCAATTCCTGAGGAGGACGTTTACAATTTCTCCTACATTTGGAAGAAGCCAGTTATTCTTGTGTACCAGAACGTTGAGGAGAACCGGAACCTGACGTTTTCTTACTTTGACAAGAAGATCTTCCGTACGATGTCGAGATTGAATGAGTCCATTTTGTACAGGGACCACTTTGCATGCGAGATCCGGAATGGCTACAAGAGAGAATACGAGCTTTTGACCCAACTGACGGCACCTGAATATGGATCCTTGGTTGCCATTGATGCAGAGTTTGTCTCTTTGAGACCAGAGGTCATGGAAGTTCGTTACACTGGAGTGAGAAACTTAATTCGTCCGACAATGCTTTCGCTTGCCAGAATCTCCGCGTTGAGAGGAAATGACGGTCCACAATACGGAGTCCCCTTCATTGATGACTACATTGTTCACACCAAGCCAATCTACGACTACCTAACGGCATTTTCAGGAATAGAGACTGGAGACTTGGACCCTGTGAATTCCACAAAGACTCTTGTGACTCTACAAACAGCTTACAGAAGGCTCTGGTTGCTTTTAAACATGGGATGTGTTTTCGTGGGCCATGGCCTAAAGAGCGATTTCAGATGCATCAACTTGCAGGTTCCTCGTGCCCAGATCCGTGACACCATCGATTACTACTATCTTCCAGACTTCCGCAGAAAGTTGAGTTTGAAGTTCTTGGCGTATATTGTGTTGCGCGAAGCAGTGCAAACAAGAAACCACGATTCCATCGAAGACGCACACACAGCCCTTCTTCTCTACAGGAAGTATTTGGAGTTAAGGGCAACCGGAGAGTTTGAAATTGCTTTACGCCGCATCTACAGCGAAGGACAGCAGCTCCGGTTCCGGGCACCAGACTTCTGAGCCACGTGACTTATACAGCATCGTGACACGCCATGAATACGACAACATACAGTAGCGGAAGGTAGAGCAATAGCAGCAGGCAGAGCAATAGCAGCAATAGCAGAAATGATTTCCTGGCGATAAGAACAAGAGTAGCTACAATTCCACCCAAAAATGAATTGCATAACACCCGTGCACCACATCATTCCACAATACTGTAACCACTTGCTCATATCTATTCACAGTCTTACCACCCAAGGCCCAGGCACTTACAGAGTGAGCCAGACCCACATAGTCTTCTGCATACACCAACCTTACCCTTCTGGAGGGAAGAGCTCAAAAACCGTGGCCAATATTCACCAACCACTCAAATCATTCCAAAGTCATATTATTCAGCATGTCCACACCGCCAATGTCCGCTGAAGCGCCCGATGCAGGGTCAAGTGAACCTTCCAACCACATCTCGGAGCTAGTTACGTCGTCGGACCTGATACAGACGGATTTTTCAGGATCCAGAAGTCTGAGCAGAAATGCCACGGTGAAAACGCCGCCGCCATTGGACAAAAGGCTCCGTCGCAATCCACACTCGCGGTCGCAGTCACACACGAAGATCCAGACCCGTCTATCGACTTCTGGGCCCAACGCTAAGCCCAATTTGAGCAGATCCAAGTCAACGGACGGAATCGCTCGGGTTTCCCGTACCGCCGGGATAAAAAGAAACAACCGGTCGTACACAAAACTCACGGGCCTTCAGCCACTCACGAAAACATTGCTGAACAACTCGCTCAAAGGAGGGCTCCAGCCGCTCACCAAAACGCTTCTGAACTCGTCACTTAAAGGATTTGCTCCTCTTCGTAAAACGACACTGAACTGCTCGCAGAAGGCACCGCTTTTGAAATCGCATCTGGACCAACTGATCAGATCGAACAAGTCTGCCACGTCTCTTAAAACTGCAGGAAACACCGGGCTCAAGTCGAGTGCTAAGCGTGGGCAGGCGATTCTTAAATTAAACGAGGACATGGCCGAGAACGACTACGAGGACACGAGCCAGGATTCAGAGGAAGAAGATAACGTTCGCGCAATCTCCAACGACCACTTGCAGCGCCATTTCCAGCCGGTGAGCAGCCTGGAGAATCTTGAAGAGAGAAAGGTGCCGCAGGAATACGTACCCAACGAGGCTGGCCACAAAGCGTACATTTCCGCCGAAAGCTCCACGGACGACCTTATGTCCAAGAACTTATACGGAGGGTCCATGCTTTTGTCGCAGTCGACAGGACTCACGCGGAAGATTCCCAACCAAAAGATTCCCACTGCCACATTGGGAATTGAAACGTCCAGCGACCCTTCGGAGAGCGACAAGCTTCCCGACAGTGTGAGTGGAATCTCGTTCCAGTCGCGTCCGTACGACACCGAAGAAGCTCCCAAGGCGGCCTCCAACAGCTCGTATCAGCCCAACCAGACAATTTTCAGCAATCTTCAGCGAAACAACTCGCAATTCTTGTCGAGCTTGAAGCCACAGAGAAAGAGCCAGAGCAGCTTGAACCAGCAGACCACCAACGGCACCACGGATTTCTCGAATTTCCTCACCAGCAGCAACCCAGCCGGAGGCCACAACATCGAAACCAGAACGCAGCAGCGTCTTTGGCTCCAGAGAGAGAATTCGTTGATGGACATTCCGCCGAACACCGACCCCAGCAAGCTTTCCAACTTCTCCAATTTGTCGTTGAACAAGCTCATGTTTGCACACAACTACAACAACAGCACGACCAACGTCCGCGATGCCTCCGGCACCGTGCAGGGCCTGGTGAGTCTGGGCCAGCCGTCGCCAGAGACCACTCCACCGAACCACTCGCTCAGTGTGACCAATCTTTTGTACCTCATCCAGAGCGGGCACCAGAACTCGATCCAGTCGAGGACGGAGTTTGAGCGTCTCAACAGAGAATACGTCAACGTGAGAAGACACTTGAACCCGGTAGCCGAGTCGTTGAACAGGGTGGAGAAGTGCCTGGCCGCCTCCCGGTTGGAGGTGCAGAAGAAGCCACTGAAGAAGGGCAACGGATCCGTGCATTCCAAGACGACCAGTGCCAACAGCTTCAACGACTTCTCGCCGATGTCGGAGGAAAAGGAAGAAGAAGCTGCCATGCTCATGAATCGCTTGTGGCAGGATGCGTTGCTTCTGAGCTCGTCATCCAACGTGTCGTTGCAGCTTTACCAGCAGGAACAGCAGCAACAGCAGCAACAGCATCAAATGAGGCAGTACCGGGGTATCGGATCCACACCTAGCAGATCCTACATACCTCCTACTACAAGGGCTGTGAAGTTAGCGGCCCAAGCGGCCGCAGGCCAACCCAGCCCACGATAGAACCACAAAAGCTGGGAACGTCAACATGCATCAAAGAGTCTATGTACAAATAAAATACGGCTGTTTCCATTCCCTGCATGTTCTCATTTAGAGTCCCATGTTCTCTTTCACCAGATTCTGATTTCACCGGAGATTCTCAACCCTGTCTCTGCTTGTGCTTACCGTTGGATTTGCAGTAAACGTACACTCTCCCCTTTCTTCTGACCATGTAGCAGTCCTTGCAGAATTTCTTGACTGAGGTTCTGACCTTGAAGGTTCTGATTGGAGTGAAGAGAGACGTTGTGGCACCAAAGACGGAATTACTTATGGCCGTGCCTCTGTAAACAGCAGGACGCATGCTTCCGAGGGTGTTCCTCACCACGGAGGTTAAGCCAAACATGTAGTGGGTAATAGTGAGTGAAACTTTTTGATTTTAGAGTGGTAGTGCGAGACACAAAAAAGAACGCAAGTTCTGGTGATAATGCAGTGGTAGAGGTATAGAGAAAGATTGGAAAGACCTGCGGTCTCATCGGCGTGCTCCCAAAGAAGCGAGGCTATGTTTCTTCAGAAGTCGATTCTTTGCATTCTTTTTGTCTACAACTGTCACATCCATTTTCGCTTGTTAGACGTATTAGCATTACACTATAAACATAATGAATGAGATGAAGGGGGTAGACTTAGTGTCTTCTGGATTCAGTGATGATCTTGTTCATTTCCTCAACCTTTCTCAAGGCTCTCTTGTGGGTACCCAATCTCTTCTTGGCCAACTTCTTGGCTCTCTTCTCACCGGCGTTTCTGATCAATTCGATCAATCTTCTCTCGTATGGAGCAAGACCGGAAACCTCGGAGACAATGCTTCTGACGAAGGCAGTTCTCTTGGCCAAAGCACCCTTTCTGTAAGAAATCTTTGGGGCAACCTCCTTTTGGGTGGTTTTGTGACCCTTGTTCAAGCCGACAGCAATACCTAGAAAGTTAGTGGATGGTCAAAGGTGGAAAATCGTGAAATGAGATGAAACAAAAGTATGAAACAAGTTAAACAGATAAGGAAAGGAACTGTCCAGAAGGGATGATCAATGATTCTTCAACCTTTCATGTTTGGAGACTGCTTGGATGGAAAATGATATGGAATATTCGAGGTTTCTCAGAAAGTTGTTTGTTCGTTCACACGTTTGCTGGTCACATTCACACGCATGGATGGTCACATACCAGATCTAGCCATTTTTGTCTATAATGTAGTAAGAAGTATCGAATCTCCATAGAAATGCGGAAAATTTTTCGTGAGGAGCGGGCTGCAGGAGGAGAAGGTTTCCTGCGGATAACGAATTTATTTGAGGTGCACTGGTGTTTGGCCAGAATACAGTCACGTGTGCATGTGACTGTTTTGTGGGGCACACCTTCGAGAGTCGGGAGGGAAGTCCTTGGTTGTGCCGGGGGTTGGAAATTAGGTGTATGGATTAGAAGGACAAATTGAAAGGTTTGGTCATTTGAACATTTGTGCCACCTCTGAGCTCTTTACTGGAGTGAGACGAGAAAGCCTTCGAAATGAGAGTTCTATGGTTATTGTTATTGAATATCCACCATTGAAAATTCGTGCTATGTACATTATATGGAGATGGTGGTGAAGTCGTAGTCGTACAGCTCCAATTTCTCCACAAGCTCCTCCGTGGTCAAAACGGTGTGTGTTTTGAGAAACTGATTCCAGTCAATGGGCTCGTAGTTGTCTCTAAAAACAAATGGATACAAAGCCTTCAAGAGCTTGTTTCTACCCACGGTGATCCTTTTTCCCGAGTCCAGAACGTGGTACACGGTAGCCGAGGCGTCGGAGTTCTGGGCAATCTGCCTCTGTTTCAAGATATCGTATTTCAATCTCCAGCCCTTCAATCCGATGGTCTTCACTCTGGCTGGCTTGTCTTTGAGCAAGTATTCGTCCAATCCTCCTTCTTTCGTAACCGTGCGCAACACCGATGTAGACACACGTGTTTTGATCTGTCTGTTCAACGACTCGGACCACAACTTGGCCTTCACGATGTTGGGCAAGTGTGCTCTGGGAGTTTTGTTTCCACTTTCCGAGCACATCTTGGATCTTTTTCTCTGCAATCCACCGTACAAGCCTCTGTTTTGTCTCTTGAAGAACATCGTCTCGTAGTCGTAGGTGGGATACATCGGCTTGACGCGAGGAATGATCTTGTTGTATGGAGCTTCTTCCCCAGCCGTGTAGAAGGACTTGTCCACTGGCTTGGCATATTTGGTGATTTTGTAGTATTTATCAGCGAGGGCAGGCGTGCCACAGGAGAAATTCCTGATTCCAGCCGGAGCGAGAGACCTAAGGTAATTCATGGGTGGGTTTGATGAATGTCAGATGAATTTTTCTGGATGCGAGACATTGTCACGTGAGGAAATTAACAGGTGTGGAACAGATAATGGGGGATGAGATGACGGCGGAGATGACGGTGGATGATATGCTGGAGCTGGCTTGGGTGTGATTGGGATGGTGTGGATGTCGTGGTTTTTCTGTTTCTTTGGGCAAATTGTGGTGTCTGGGTCGCTTGTTTGAGCGGAGTTGGAGGCTACGGTGGAGAAACCTCAAGAAGTGCAATACAGAAGTGAACGATTTGCAAGCAAGGGGGTCAAATACCTGTCCCAAAGAAGTTCCAGAATCATGGAAGGCCCTCTCCCAAGCAATTAATTAAAGAGAAGGTTATATGCACGTCTGAAAACACAGCACCAGCCTGAGTGCAACTACCACAAGAAACTCGGGATTCAAGGAAGCTCAGGATGCAGAAACTAGCACATCTTCGACCCAACTCCAAATCCTCACCCATCACTTGGCCGAACCATCTGGAGCCAAAAACCGGGGACGATCCTGCGGTCCATGCAATCATATTTGTCCTGCGAACCCCCAGAATAAGAGGCCCGGGCCGAAAACCGGTGTTGGATCGTTTCAGCTACACGTTGTTTCCGTTCGTTTCCCTTTCTCTAGCCCGTGCTGGACTTTGGCCTTATCAGTATTACGCATGGGATATCTTCAGCGTGCAGGAGCAATAAGCCGCAGGGAAGTCCATTGAGCAAGGGAACAAGAACAAGGGCCAGAGCATACAGAGTCTGCGCTATTTTCCTTGCATTTTTTCGTTCTCCTCATTTCGCCACGCCCTTGTAGCACAATAGGTGAGCAGCTGATAACGCCCAATTAAGCCAAAATCAGCATACAGGCAGAAAAGCCAAGCAATACAAAGCAGCACCAAAGCAGGCCAGCATCAGCACAAGAAAGAATATCGCATCAGTGGCGTTCCCTTTGAATCGCTCCCTCTGAATCGCTCCCTCTGAATCGCTCCCTCTAAATCGCTCCCTCTAAATCGTTCCCTCTCCGTGGTGTGTTTTACCCATTTCTTTTTCCTTCCGGCTTATATGCCTGCCCCAATCGTATACTCTCAACGAATCTCTTTTCTTCTGCACTGATAGACAGGCATCTTGGGCTCCCTTCTCCGATTTTCCCTTTAGTTCCGACCGCCCAGGCGCCCACCGCTCGCGCTATTTGTCATCTGATTTCCACTTTGCATCTCCTAATTCTTAATTTATTCCACATCCAACTGTCAGTCCATCGAACAGTCACCGTTCCATTCCCTCATTCATGGCCGACTTCGCCAAATCCATTCTAGGCCTCTCCCGTTTCCAAAAAGACACCTCCGACAAAATGCAACACGACCACAAGAAATTCTTCCCCAAGGGCTTGGCCAACGCCGCCCCCACCACCGCTGTGTCCAACAAACAGTTGGCGTACGGAACAACAACCTCCGCCGACCCCCACGTGACATCCCAGGGCGGCTTCTTGAACGACTTGCAGCCGTATTACTCCAATAACTCGTTCCAGCACGACCACTACTCGGCAGCCGTGGCTGTAGCCCTGGCCACGGCCGGAAATTACGGAATTAACGCCGAAAACCGCAGCAACAACTCGGCCATGGTGTCCAACTCCACCTCGCCCATTGCGCAGCCCGTGATTATCACCACGGACGAAAAAGGCCAGCATTCGCAGGAAAAGTCGTCCTCGCAGCCGAAGGGCAAGTTGAAGTTGACGATTATCGGGGCTCGCGACCTCTTGGTGTCCGAGGACTCGCAGCCGTATGTAGTTTCCACTTTCGAGAGCTCCGAATTCGTCAACAACGCTCCCTCCGTCGGAAAACTGGCTCTGTTCCCCAACCACAAGGGCATGCCCATGAGACAGCCACGTGACAAGAGACCTGCGTTGTACCAGAGACAATCGTCCACACAGCAGTTCAACTACTCGCGCGGCGACTCGAATCCTGTGTGGAACCACGAGGCCGAGTTTGACGTGGTGGGGGTCAAATCCGAGTTGGACATCTCCATCTACGACGCCGCGAAAGACGACGCCTTCTTGGGCCAGGTGCGCATTTTCCCCAGCACCGACACCTCTACCTCCAACAAAAACAACGACGCGGAATGGTTCCCGTTGCGTGCTCGTGTGGTGGGCGAGAGAGTCACGGGATTCTTGCAGATCAAGTGGCAGTTCACGTTGGTCGATTCCAAGAAGCTGTACGGCCCGGACGACTTTGACGTGTTGCGTTTGTTGGGGAAGGGCACGTTTGGCCAGGTGTACCAGGTCCGGAAGAAGGACAACGGGCGCATCTACGCCATGAAGATCTTGTCCAAGAAGCTCATTGTGAAGAAGAAGGAGATTGCGCACACGATCGGCGAGCGCAATATCTTGGTGCGAACCTCTGCGGCAGCGTCGCCGTTCATCGTTGGCCTCAAGTTCTCGTTCCAGACTCCCACCGACTTGTACTTGGTGACCGACTACATGTCGGGAGGCGAGTTGTTCTGGCACTTGCAGAAGGAGGGCCGTTTCAGCGAGGATAGGGCCAAGTTCTACATCGCCGAGTTGGTTCTTTCCTTGGAGCACTTGCATGACAACGACATTGTGTACCGTGACTTGAAGCCAGAAAACATCTTGTTGGACGCAAACGGACACATTGCCTTGTGCGATTTTGGGTTGTCCAAGGCCAACTTGAACAACGACGGCACCACCAATACCTTCTGTGGCACCACCGAGTACTTGGCTCCGGAGGTGTTGCTCGACGAGACGGGGTACACAAAAATGGTGGATTTCTGGTCCCTCGGCGTCTTGATCTTTGAGATGTGCTGCGGGTGGTCTCCGTTCTACGCCGACAACACCCAGCAGATGTACAAGAACATTGCGTTCGGAAAGGTGAGATTCCCAAAAGAAGTCTTGTCTCCTGAGGGCAGATCGTTCGTCAAGGGCTTGTTGAACAGAAACCCCAAGCACAGACTCGGTGCCATCAGCGACGCCAGAGAGTTGAAGGCACACCCCTTTTTCCAAGAAATTGACTGGAACTTGTTGAAAGCCAAGCACATTCCTCCGCCTTTCAAGCCACATTTGTCCTCCGAAACGGACACTTCGAACTTTGACCCCGAATTCACCAACGAGTCCACGTCCGTTCTCAAAAAGCACATGGAGATGGCATCTACGCCATTGTCTCCGGGCATCCAAGCTAACTTCAAGGGATTCACGTATGTCGACGACTCGGCAATGGATGAACATTTCAGCAAATCCCACAGATACAATACGTTTAAGAACCCCGGGTCGTTCATCCCTGGCAACCCTAACTTGCCGCCAGATGATGAGGTGATCGAAGACCAGATCGACGAAGAGGACGAGATGGAAATCGACAATGACCACAACATGGGCAGCGAGGAGTTTGTCAATGGAAGATTCGACTTGTGAAGCAAAGGGACAGGTGCTGGACAATTATAGAAGAATGCGTCCCTCCCGTGTATTGATATTCTGCTAATTACTTTTTCGTTTCTTTTTGTTCTACGTGTCAATGACATTCATCTTTTAATATGATAGAAAATACATGGTATTATAGTGCAGCTTGAAGGTTCTGATACCGCGGTGCGTGCGTGCGCGACTCGAAAACCAGGAGCTGATAAACATAAAGCACAAGTTAATTCAGCAAATCAGGAAATCGCTGCAAAATGAGCCAAGCGGCACGAGAAAAACGGAGCAAATCTCGCCCCGACGCTGGTCCCGGTTTTCCCGGCCGGAAGGAGGAGGGCATACAACTTCATGATGAAGCGGACTTGATAAACTTTCGTGCCGATGCATTGGCCAGATTCATCAACAACCAGGATTACATGGAGAACGTGACACTGAAGCCGTTCCACGCGTCACAAATAGCACCCCCGCTGTCTTTTCCGGTGCATTCCAAGAATAAATACAAGGAATCGGCAACAACTGAAGACCTCGAGAAGTTGCTCCGCGAACTGAAACCCGACGAGTTGTATTTTGGCGACTTACGCCTAATGAAGGTGAAAGAACAAGTGCTAGCGCAAGAATTGGCCACTTTGAAGAAAGAACGGGCCGAGCAGAGTGCAGATTCGGTTTTCAGTGAAGAAACTCGCTTCCAGTCCAATGCTGTGCAGAAACTAGCGAAATTGCACGCTGCGTGCAATAATATTGAGTCGCTCGAGGAGCTAGAAAAGGGGTTGGAGGAAGTCGTTGAGGAGAACAACACAAAATTCCACAAAAACTATGTCTTGCAGAAAGCGCCGTACAAGAAGTTCTCCATTCCCATCAGTGAGATATCCAGCGACCTCAAGGTTCAAACGGCGCCCCAGCTGTACAATCCCAGACTGATAATGTCGTTTATGGGCATGAATGACGAACCCAATGGAATGCAGTTCAACAGCGAGAACATGATGCTAGACACCTCCAAGTTGGGAGCACCGTACAACGGCGGAGAAGACTTTACAGCCATAATGGAAAAAAGTGTGCCCACAGTCAACGGACAAAACGCACCTGGCACTTTCGGCTCCAACACACCCTACAACGGCAGCTACAACGCCGTGCCCTCGTACAACGCCAACAGATACACCAACAACAGCGAAAACTACATGCAGATCAACGAGTTTCTGGAGCCTACAAGACCAAGTCCCCGCACAGGACAAACCAGCAATGAGCCCAACTTGGAGGCCGATATGAACATGGACGATCTCAACCAGCTTCTTGCGGAATCCAACGGAAATGACGACATTGTGGGGGACGACATGGACGCCTTGATGAACTTTGACCAGGACAACGAGCCTGGCGCCGGAATGATGGGCGATGCGTTCAACGATGACTTTTTGAGTCAGATCGACAACGGCATGGAATGATTCTGAGCCGTTGGCCAGGTGGAGAAGTGGCTCTGCCATTGTCGTCACGTGCCCAAGCTGGAGTTGGCACGTGTGCAGAACGCGAAAACCCTGCGGGCCGAATCAAGATAACTACTTGGTTGTATTTCTCCTCTTGTGTACATTTGCATCATAGACAGCATTGAACGCCGTAAGTGCCGGCATTATAGAACATGGAAACCTCGGATTCTCCCCCGGCGCAGTCCGACCAACGATACAGAAGGAAAGTCCTGCTACAACAGCAACAGCAGGCGAGAAGCCGGTTACGACACCAGAAATTGAAGGTGACCTTCTTTGGGTACATTGTGGTTTTGGCCATTTTCGCGGTTCTCCAGTTCATCGGGGTGTTTTTGTTCACCCAGGGTTTTTTGCTTTCGAGACAAGTCCTCCCGGATATCGCGGAACATGGGGCCGACAGGGAGCCGGCCAAGTTTGACAAAGCCGTGATGTTGGTCATCGACGCTTTGCGGTTTGATTTTGTCATTCCAGTGGACGCCGAATCCGCCAATCCGTTCTTCCACAATAACTTCCCGATATTGCACGAGCTCATGCAGAAACAGCCCGACCGTGCCGTTCTCTTGAAGTTCATGGCCGACCCGCCAACCACAACGTTGCAGCGGCTCAAGGGCTTGACCACGGGCTCATTGCCAACGTTTATCGATGCAGGATCCAACTTTGATGGAGACGCCATCGACGAGGACAACTGGCTCCTCCAATTGCATAGGCAGAACAAGAGCATCGCCTTCATGGGCGACGACACGTGGACGGCGTTGTTCAACGAGTACCTCAACCCCGAGCTCAATTTTCCCTACGATTCCTTGAACGTGTGGGACTTGCATACCGTAGACAACGGAGTTTTGGAGCACTTGTACCCCTTGTTGGACAAGAAACGCTCCAAAGAGTGGGATTTCCTCATTGGCCATTTCTTGGGTGTGGATCACGCAGGACACAGGTACGGGCCTGACCACTACGCCATGAAGGAAAAGCTCCAGCAGATGAACGACGTCATTGCCGACACCATCAAGAATATCGACGATGACACCTTGTTGATTGTCATGGGTGACCACGGGATGGACCCTACCGGAAACCACGGTGGGGAGAGCTTGAAGGAGTTGGAAAGCACGGTTTTCTTCTACTCCAAGAACAAGAAATTCCGCGTGAACAAGAAGGATGCCAGCTCGTACCCTGTGGACAATTATGGTGCCAACTATAGAGCGGTCGATCAGATCGATTTGGTGCCCACGATTTCTTTGCTTATGGGACTTCCCATTCCTTACAATAACCTTGGTTTCCCTATAGACGAGCTTTTCGGCAACGACAAGGACTTGAGCCGGGCCAGCAAGTTGACCGTGGAGCAGATCCAAGGATACCGTGAGCAGTCTGCAGAGTTGAAAGGAAACACTAAAATCACGGAGAAGTTCGACTTTGTCATGGAGAACTTCTCCAAGTTCGGGAACAACAAAAAGTATTTCTCTGACTTGATTGCCGAGTCCAGGAGCTACCAACAGGAGTCTTTGGAGCACTGCAAGGGTTTGTGGGCGCGTTTTGATTTGATTTTGATCAGTTTGGGGATTGCAGTGATGATCCTTTCCTTGTCCTTTGTCATCACGTATTCCCGGTCCATACCCTCAGTGAGAGTGCTGACCATGTCCTTCGAGTTCATAGGATCGGTCATAGCCATGACTTTATTGGGTCTTGTGTCGAGCTTGTCCATTTTCATTGTTCTCAGACCAGCTGGCGTGAGTCTTAGAACGTGCTTGTTGGTCGGAAGCGCTGTGGGGATCTCCATCGGTTTTTGGGCCCCCATCATGGATCGATTCAGCCCCATTTGGTTGTGGCACCAGGTTTTCGATTTCTTTGCATACAACTTGAACAGCTGGTCGTGCTTGGGTTTGGTATTTGTCGTGTTGCATTGCTTGATTTTTGCGTCCAACTCGTACGTGATCTGGGAAGACAAGCTAGTTCAATTTTTCATTTCCACATTCGGCTTTTGCAGTTTGTACGGGTGTTTGACCTCCTCCAAGCCTCGTGCCCAAAGAATCTTGGGTGCAATGCATGCAATCACTTTTGTGGTCCTTTCTCGATTGACATCCATGATCAACCTGTGTCGCGAGGAACAAAGGCCGTATTGCACTTCGACATTCAAGACAACTTGGTGGAGCATCGTGTTGTTGCATGTTTGCTCCTACATGTTACCAAAGATGATCAAATCATTCTACCTGCTCACATCTTCTTACCATTCAGCTGCCCCATTGTGGATTGGAACCGGTTTGAAGTTTTTGATGTTCATGAATGCGATGTATTGGACCCTTGAGTACGTTGAGAACAGTGACTATATCCAAAGCAAGACCAAATTCATGATCAGCGTTGGTTTATTGAAGTCGCTCAGGTTGGCCATTGCCCGTATAGTTTTGGTGATTGCTCTACTTCTCGCAAACTTCAGTTGGTCAAGAGGTCCTTTGTGTGTGAAGATTGATTTTTCAAAACCAGAGGGCCAAACAGAAGTGGAAAGTCTTGGGGTGGAAGAAGAGGACGACGAGTCGAATGATATCTCCACCCCTGAGCAACCTCGCCAACCCTCAGCTACTATCTTGGGTTACGGGAACGTTTACGGATCGTCCTATTTCTTGTTCGTGCTCAATACTGCCGTTGCGGTTCTCCTTGTGACAAAACCGCTTGGAGCCATTTCTTTGTGCATGATGATTGTGCAGCTCTTGTCTTTACTCGAGTTATACGACGTCCTTGAGCTTCGGAGAAATTTGGTTGGAGCTGTTATGTTTGGCCTACTTGGCTACCAGCATTTCTTTAGCACCGGCCATCAAGCTACTATTCCCTCTATCCAGTGGGAAGTGGGCTTCATGACCACACAGACAATTGTGTTCCCATTCACACACCTCAACATTGCACTCAACACATTTGGGTCTTTCATCTTAGTGTGCATCTCGGTGCCGTTGATCACCCTTTGGCGACTCCCACCGTCGTCCAAGCCCATCACGGTGATTTCTCAGATTGTCACCAACATCACAACGTTGCTCACATACCAGACGCTTACTAGCATCATGAGTTTTATTTTTGCCGCTCACTTCCGCAGACACTTGATGGTGTGGAAGATCTTTGCGCCTCGATTCATGTTCAGTGCCATGTTGCTTGTTGTGTTCAATGTCAGTCTTACGGTGTTCACCATGTGGTTCGCTTCAGGCCGGGTATTGACACAGGTTAACAGAATCTTCGGGAAATAGGTGTATTATTCATTAGAATCGCATCACGATCTGTCAAGCGAGCATTGCAACCACAATCCTGCACAATTATTTTGTCAGCCACAGTCTCAATTTTCGAGAATAATAGACACTTCCCCCAGAATTCAACAGAAGGATATCCCATCAAGTCTTACGAAGCTTGCCCTTTCATCGAAATTTCCAACAATCCCTGAATTTCCACCATGTGCCGGTTCATGATCTACAAAGGGAAAGAGACTATGACTCTTTCCGATCTTCTCACCCGTCCAGCTCATTCTATCATCAACCAATCTTTTGATTCGAGGCTTCGGCTAGATATGCGCAACCCTATTAATGGAGACGGTTTTGGTGTGGGTTACTACCGTGAAAACGACCTGCCTTGTATTTTCAAGGCAATCACTCCAGCTTGGAACAATGTCAATTTGAACTCCTTATCCAACTGTACAGAGTCGCTGTTGGTGTTTGCCCATGTGCGTGCTTCCACCCAGGGTGTCTTGGCGGAAACGAACTGTCATCCCTTTCTGTACGGCCGTATTATGTTCATGCACAATGGAGGAGTTCTGGCATTCCATCAGATCAAGAAAACGCTTGTGAACCACGTGGAAGACAAGTTCTTTTTGTTCATCCAAGGCTCCACCGACAGCGAGTGCTGTTGTGCCCTTTTTTTGGACACGTTGTTCAAAATGGGGTATGATCCAGAAGACACCAACATCACATTTTCTCACAAGATTTTACGCCAGGCGCTTCTTAAGACGATCGAATTGCTCACGAAGTGGCAAACCGCCATCACCTCCGAGCCTTCGTTGCTTAATTTCGCCGTTACCGACGGCGAATCTGTGGTGGTCAGCAGATATGTTTCGTCCAAAACGGATGAGGCTGCGTCTTTGCATTTCAGTACTGGGTCACGGTTTCTTGAATACGAACCTGGTTTGTTCAAAATGGAACGTCTTAACCGGTCTCAGGATGTGGTGTTCGTGGCTAGTGAACCTCTCACTTTCGAGCGCGGGGACTGGACTTGCGTTCCCACCAATACCGTCATATCCATAACCAAGAACAACACAGTCTTGATGCATCCTATCGAGGACGAGTTTTACGATGGTGGCCGTACCGAAAGATCTTCTGGATTCGCCATGAGCAAGGGCCTTATGGGCGGTGTACCCAAGAAGAGGGAAGTTGCTGCCGAAGACGAAGTGGACTCCACAGTGGCCCACTTGCCTCCTTTGGACCGCGAGGGCAGGAGAGCCAACGAGATTGCAACATAGCCTACAGCATGTTCAGGATTATATATATTTTAATACGTGCGTTAGCCACTGCAACGTGGCTACCGGCGAGTTAATGAAACATGTTCAAAAGCGTCATGGAGTAAAAAAGTTTCATTAGCATGATGTCGTTAAGGTAATGAACAAACAAATTCGTAAAATGTAAGGACACTCAGATGCAAACCAATATGGTACATGGCTAGCCCTTGCTGGCTGCGCGGGTGAGCTTATTAGCGTTCTTCTCCTGTTCGGCAACGTCCTCTGAAGCGTCGTCATCATCGCTTTCCGAGCTCGAACTCGACTCTTCGCTCAGGAGATTGTCGTCTCCTGGAAAACTTCGCATTTGATCATTCATGAGTAACCCATGTGAATCGTACAATGGGTGGGCCTTCTTGTAGGACATACCATCATCATTAGGGTCGATGTAGTCGTCGTCATCGCCCTCACTCGACAACTGAAGGTAGTCCTTGGAGTGGAAGTCAGATGAAGCTTCGTTATCGCCAAACTCCTTGGCCTTATTGTGGAGGGAAGACAGGAATCCAGAAGCACCAGAGCTGGTCAACTGCAGTGACATGTAGCTTGCAAAATGGTCATCGTCGTCTTCGGACTCTGATTCGTCACTTGAGGTGAATCGGGCTTCCTTTTTCTCGTCGTCATCATGGTCGTCTATATCGACGTCTTCGTGGAATTCTTCTTCCTTGTCATGGTCGTCATAGCCACTTCCAATGAGGTCATGGTCGATAGTGGGGTCAAGATTCAATCCCGTCGCTAAGTCGCCCTCTTCAATTATTTCACCTGTGCTTTCGTCAAAAGTATTGGATCCTTCTTCGTCGTCGTCGACACCACTGCCTCCAAGGATCGCATTGTATTTCTTTCTGGTGTCGTACAACACATGACTCACATACCTCTCCCAAATTTCATCCTCGATCTTTTGGTCGATAAGCTCGCTGACGGTGCTGACAGGATACAATTGGATAAATTTGACAACTTCCTCCGCAATCAAAGTCAAATGACCCATGTAACCCAACCTCAACCCGAGGTTTTCATCCTCGTACTCCGAGCAGAGCCTCTGTCCCTCTGTGATCTTGTGAGTAATGTCACCGGAGTGGAAGATATCAATAGCCAAAAACTTGTTAAATCCGATATCCATGGATCCGTTCAACACTTGTTGCACAATATCAAAGACGACATTGTGCAAGAAGTTGTTCCAAGGAAACTTGAAAAACATCGACAATATGTTGGACACTATCTGTGTGTCAAATAATGCAATCTTGAGGAAGTCACCCACAACAGGGTTGGCTCTTATCTGTTCCTCCGACAAGTTAGCATTGGCGTGAGGCTCCTCTTCATCTCCGCTTTGAACGTTGCTTTGTCCACTCATGGAGTTCTCCTGCAACTTGGTGTTGAAGGAGTCGATGGTGTCGTTGAAATCTGCGTCATCGTCGTTCAATGAGGTCTTTCCCTCGTGGTCAAACCGTTTTGACAAGTCCTTTTCCGCGTCAAGACTGGGCTTCCAATCGTCAGAAGGCAATTCAATGACCTCATTGTATTTGAACCCAACAGCATCAAACTCCTTCATTTTCAATCTAAGGTCGTCTCTGATGTTGACCACATCAAATCCCTTGTTGTCGTTCAACAACGCCATATTTGAGCAGTGCAAAAGTTCAGCAATCAACTCACAAATCTTGAATCGTTCAAAGCCCAAAGGCTCGATTTCACCAAAAGTGGTTCTCAAGGTGGATTCTTCATTCGTCCGCATCAACAATTCATTGAAGGCTTCGATATGCGTGGCAAACACCTTGAGCAAATGACCCAAATATATGGGGTCGCGACCAGTCGGTGGGTGACTCTCCAAAGTGATATAGAGAACAGGCAAAATATCGTAGTCGGAGTTGTTCTTTCGTATGATCTCTATTATGATGCCAACACCATTGGCCAAGGCGTATCCGCCCTTCAACATGATATCGCAAAGGCGAGTCATCATTGTGTGGGACACCAACTCCCTGGTCAATTCATTAGGACCAATGGTGGAATTGTCAGTAGTGGAGTTGGCAGAAATGGTTATGAGCGCCTTCAAAAAGTCTGCGGCCGACGACTGTCTCACTAGCAAGACGTCGTGGTCCAAGGTGGATGTGTCGGAAGTGTCTAGAGCACTGATGAGATGAGAAATCAAATTCTGTTCTTGGAGGAAATCGATGATTCCGGTGGAGTTATCTGGCTTGTCAGTCGAGATGAGTTTGAGCAAGAAATCCATCAACGGAGGATTGGCCAAGTGGTTCATGAATTTCTCGACCAACGTGGGCTGGTTGTCAATCAAATACGTGATCATTTCCTCGCACTTCATGTCCAACAAGTGTTCCATGATCTTCATGAAATAAGTGGCCAAACTGATCGACAAAGGCTGCTCGAGGTCAAGAATCGACCACAACTTGTTCAAGTTGCTCGTGGACTCCATCACTGTGTCGGTCAACGACCACACGTCAGCACTCAAGATTTCCGCAGCCAAAGTGGCGTATCGAGTTCTTCTTTCGTCGAAGGTCTCCGTGGAGTCGTCTTCGTCTTCCTCTTCCTGCAAATCCGTGTTGAGATCTGGCTCGTCGTCGCTATTTTCTTTCAAATCCTTCGGGGATTTCTTTTCCGTGTCGGGGGACTCGTCGCTCATGTTCAATCTCTTCAAGCTCTCGGCAAGTTTGTCGCCCGTCAAACTTTCGGAGATCAACAAATCAACAAGCATGTTGATGATGTCGCCATTTCGCAAGAATTCCAAAAGCATGGAATTGTTGGACATCAACTCCTGCAATAAGTCGTTTTCATCCAAAAGTCTCAACAAAACAGAAGCTGTGGCTCCCGAATCCTTGGAATCATTGTCGATGGTGTGGTTCTCGAGAATTGAAGACACGTTGGACAACGACGTAAAGCCATTACTTAGCTTCCAAAATGAACCGGACATTGTGACATAGAACTTATGAAAAGGAAGGACGATGTTTTTTTGGGGGGCTGGATGTGTAAGGTGGCCCTTTGCCCAGATATGCAAAAATGATCAAAAAAAGAAACCAAGAGTCGAGAGGCGGTGTGCCCTATTTCTTCTTAATATTAAAAGGTTCCTTTGATGAAAAAGGAGGGTTCCACGTAACACCTTAACGAATGACGATTTCGAGGTTAAATCTCGACAAGGAATTTTTTGTTCGCGCTCAAGGTTTTTTATGGGTGCGACACGAAGAAAAGCAAGGAACAAGCTATTGGTTGCTGTGGGCAAATTCCGGAGTCAAACTTTGTTTCCAGATGAGGGAAGAAACTGGTGGGCACTCGAAAAACTGTTTCAGCAACTCTCGGCAGAAAATCAACGAAACCACCCGTGCCTCTTAAAATTGTCAGGAGACCGATAGACAGATGGGGAAGAATCCTGGATTTGTTGCATGAGTTCGCTGATTTTCCAGAATCACTAAGAGTTGATGCTACGCTACTTTCCGGGAAGATGGAATAGCCCGATTTGAAAGAAACCCACTCCCTTTCTGCAGGCACCCAACGAATGGGTCGCTCAAGGTTGCTTGATCTTCCGCTCCGTGCCGGACTGGCACTGTACAGGTAACTTGTGGTACTTGAAAAGTTTTTGTGTGTGGTGTACGGGTGCAAAGATGTAGTGACAAAAAAGTTCGAAAACTTCCTCCAATCCAGCAGCACATGTTCAAGTCCACAATTAGAGGCACTCGCTTGCTCTCGTACACATCTCTGCTCAGGAATGCCGTGTCGAGAAATCTTCCTGATTTGGCGGCTTTGAAATTCGACTCTAACGCATCAAACGACTTGTATGCCGTTTGCAAGATCCACAACATCCCATACATGGTCACCAAAGGAGACAGATTGATATTGCCGTACAAGGTCAAGAACCACGAGGTCGGAGACGTTTTCAAGTTGAACAACGTAGTGACTATTGGTTCAAGAAACTTCACATACAACGATAACCAGGGCATCCCCGAAGGCACCTACGAATTATCTGCCACGTTGGCTGAAATCACCAAAGAACCAAAGTACCAGGTGTACAAGAAGAAGCAAAGATGCCGGCGGTTGAAAACGGTGGATGTGGAGCCGTTCCAAACCCACTTGGTGATCAAAGAGTTGAAATTGAAGTAAATTGTAAATAGCAAATGCATTGGAAGAACAGAGGAGACCCCTGGTCTGACTATTCAGTAACGTCGTGTGTACTATTCCTTCATTTTTGGTCGTTTGGAGTTGTACTTGATGATGTCACTGAGCTTGGTATGGGTAAATGCGAACTGGTGGTCAACTTTCATGAATGGGTGCTGCAACAATTCCTCGGCTGTAGGTCTCTTTTGGGAGTCAATGGTGAAACATGCGGTGAGAAAGTCTTTGGCTTCAGCACTGATATCTTCCGGAATAGGGGGGGCCAACTTGGTTTTTCCGATTTTATAAATGGCACTCACCACGGCCTCGTTGGACCAGGGTCGCTGACCCGCAAACATCTCCAAGACAACACATCCGAGTGACCAGATGTCCACCTTGGCACTGTATCCCTGCTTTTTGTCCTCCACAATACTGTGGATCACTTCTGGGGCCATCCAGAAAACAGTTCCTTGCATGGACATCTCGGCATTGTTGCAGTAGATATCTTGAGACTTCTTGGAAATACCGAAGTCGGAGATTTTGCACGTACCGTCGATTTCAAGCAAAAGATTATCTGCTTTCAAGTCCCTGTGCAATATTCCGTTTGAGTGCAAGTATTTCAAGCCTTCCAACACCTGCCTGGTGATAAACTTCACTAGAGGTTCGTCGAACTTTCCATACGATTTCAAGCAGGAGGAAATTGAACCTCCAGCGACGTACTCCAAGAACAAACTGTAGATGTTCTTCTTTTGCTCGAATCCCAAATACTGAACAATATTCAAGTGGTCTAGATCTTTCATGGTCTCGACCTCTTTGTGCAAGGCATCGAGACCCTCTGAATTTCTTTCGGCGTCGCCCGAAGCAACCACTTGCTTGACTGCAAGCATTTCACCCGTTGTGACGTTAAGAGCCAAGTAGACAGATCCGAACGAACCACGACCGATCGACTCACCCTTTAACCAGGCAAATTCTTCAAACTGGCCGTTGACGGTGTTCCTGATTCTGCTAACAAAACCCTTCTCGATTTCCACAGACGTGACCTCAACAACTTTCTGTCCCCACAACTTGGTATTGGTTCTATTAAGTGCCAGTGTGGGAGGTCCGTCTCTGTCACGTCTCGAAGCACGCACAACCGTCGAATCGTGAACTGCTCTCTGACTTGCCAAACGCTTGATCCGAGCCTCGTTAGCCACGATTCTGATGGTCTTCATCTTTCGACGGAGGTTCTGTCCTTCGCCGTAGAACACCTCGTCGTCGGCATCAACTGGTGGGTTGATTGGTGACATGTTTGCATTCGAGAACGTTCTTGAAATCGATACTTTTCTCGATGCTGGAAGCGACTTTTGTACGTTCAGTTGAATGCTGGGTGGCTCTGGAGAAGCGTCAATAATAGGCTTATCCAAGTTGGTGTTGGGGAAATACTTCTCAAGATTGTTGTACACTTCTTCAATCGGAGGTCTGACACTCATGCGGTTCAATTGTGCAGCTGAGGCTTTCGTGGTTGGTTTCATGAAGAATTCGTCATCGTCGTCGTTGACTTTTGGCTTCCCCATTGGTTTCACAAAAAAGTTGTCTTCATCATCAGGCTCGTCTTTTAAGTTCTTGGAAGTGAACAGTGGAGTGCTGTTAAAAGAAATCTTGTTCTCTTTGAACGCTGCTCTAGCATGTCCGACCATTGAACCTCTGCTCAAAGAGCTTCGGAAAGAGAGGTCACTTCCACTGGAAAGCGAATACTCGTCAGAACGGTTGGAAGGAACCGGCAGAATTCCCGACGCTGTTGAACTTGGTTTGCTCGTTACTTTGAGCGAATTTGCTTTGGAAGGAGGCCGAGGAGCTTTTCTCTTGGCCACGATGCTTCCACTTTTCTCAACCAGCGAGTTTGATTTCGGTTCTTCCTTCAACATACTTTCATTGATAGATCTTGTAGAGGGAGAAGGAAGCTTTTCGTCTCTCAAAGTGTGAATCGTAGAGGCTGAGATTGGAGAAATGGATGAGTCTGTAACTGAGGACGAGTAAATGTTAGGAATAAGTCGAGGAGCTTTGCTTTCGGTAGAACTTTGTCTTCTTTTATCAAAATCAATTTCTCTCCCTGCCCTTCTGAGGACAGAAAAAGAAGGTGAGCCAGCCTTTGCGGTAGGAGATTTGGAGGGTACAAGGTTGATTTGCAATTGGGTAGTGTCGAGAAGTGGAAGGACTCGCTGGGCACGTTTTTGCGGGGGTACTCTTTTATTTGGAGGCATGGAAAGCTTCATCAACGGAAACTGTACTTCCTCTTCCTGCTTTTGAGTCACAGGCTTCCGTTGGTTTCCTGCTTTTCCAGCGGTATTTTCCTTGATCTGGGTAAGTGACTGGTCGTGGTCTTTGAAGTTCAAATAATCCACGTTCTTGTCTCTGGAATCCTGGAGCATATACTGAGGTGTTGCTGGATAAATTCTTCCATTATTTTCTCCAGAGGTGTCGAACGATTTCGAATCTGATGAAGCACTGGAGAAGGTATTGGTTCCCGCGGGAGAGTTGATGTTTTGCTGAATCTTCACCTTCACAAAGAAATCTTGGCGCAAAGCTCGCTGTAGAACTTCATCAGACATGGATTCACCAGGCTTAGCTGTGAAGTCTGTGAGGTGGTACGATATGGTTCCAATATCAAACATGTCCAAAGACCGGATAAACTTCTTCTTCAACGCCGGAATGTCGCTTGTTTCCTCCGGAGTAAACTGAACGGGCACAAACGACAGGTTGTCTCTAGTAAGCAAAATGAGCTTGCCGTTTCCTAACCCAGTCCCAGATACTGGAAAGTATTTTGCATCTATGGCCTTGTCGCGAGAGGGTCTGGGTGGCTCAATGGGTGATGCAAACACTTCTTCTGAAGTGAGGTAGTTGAGACTCTTCGAAGACTTGGGGGAAATCGTGCTTTCCTCTACAGATCTTTGAAGACTAATCTGGGATTCAGGGCGGAGCGAGCTTATGCTTGAAGTTTCTAGCCTCTTAAGATTCGAGAAACCGTAAGTGCTCTTTCTGTTCAAAGCATTTGGTCCCGCGGAACCAGAATTCTGCACTTGCTTGACTATTCCGGCTGCCTTATCACCTCTGTATTTCCTCAACGTACTGAAGAGACCACTCTTGCGAGAGGCAGCAGAAGCGCCGTGGTCACTGGACTGTCCTTGGGCAATGACTTCAAGTGTAGGCAAACTGGAAGCACTGTTTGGAGATTCCTTGTTCGAGTCCGACGAGGAGTTGCGGTGATGCTTCCTGAAGAATTTGTGAGCATGCGAAAGCTCTTTGGAAGTGGTGATCTTGAGGCTGGAAGGGTCGATGTATGAGAAAGGTCTGGGTTTGCCGGCGGAAGAAGGTACCGACGGTGCCCATAAAGTGGACGAGGACTTTCTGTATTCGGCCTTGGTAGCAGTCAATGCGTCGGTGTCGGGTTCCAATGCACTAGTTGGAGTATTCTGGTGGACTTCCTCGGACTGGGCTTTGAGCAAGTGGATGAATCTGTCCACCGAATTATTGTGGGTGTCCAATTCCAAGCGCTTGCTGAACTGCTGCCAGATGGTGGAGGTGGGCTCGTAGTTACTGAGCTCAAGAAACCGGTTGCCGGAAATCTCGTTTCGCCGGAATGTTTCTTTCCAGCTTTCGTTGAAGCCGTGGAACTCGAGCCACGACAACACGTTTCCCATCAGCCAGCGTTTGGAAGAGTTGAGCGAGGGTTGTGTGCTCATGGCGTACCGCAAGAACCGCTGCTGGTGGTTGTTCTTCCCCGTGACTGTGGACGAGGTCGAGGCGTTGGAAACGGTCGACGTTTCTGAGTTGTTCCGCATATGGGCCTGTTCTCGGGCTTTGGCTCCAGCGTTCACTGGATCCTGCAGCAGGCGAGTTCTTTCTGGCTGGCTTAGAGAGATTGTGGCTACTTGTTTGAGGTCGTGGCTCTTGTGTCTGTCTACGGCCAACAGACTGGTGCTGTAGTCGTAATTTCCAATGATCAGCCCAATCGCATTGGAATTGAGAGAGGTGGTTAGCGATTTCTGCGGCAGCCCAGACTGGAGGGTTCCCACCTCGGGAAACTCGGGCAGATCCAACAGAACATCGTCTGGACTGACGAAATCGGCGTTGTTCTCGAACATGGCGTCTTCGTCAAACTTCGTTTTCACGGGAGAAACCTGGAATCCTCGGATGGAATCGTTGGCTTCCGAGAAGCTAAAATGGCCGGTGTGCGACGGCAGCAGCTCGACGGCGGCCTGGGACGCATTTTGGGCGCTTTGGAAGTGGCTCCGGTCCCAATGGCTGTGGTCGTTTTTGTGGAATTCTCGTGCAGAGAACTGGGGCACTGGAGGGCGCTGGGAATTTTGATAAACTTTGGGATGTAGTGGATACGGCGAAGTTACCAGGGTATTGTGGGGTGGAGCACTTAGAGGGGCGCTTGGGAAGCTTGAGTCACTTGTGGTATTTTGAAGTTGAGACTGGGTGTCCTGGAGATTCGGAGACAACGGATATCCAGGGTGCCAGTGTTTCGGACCCTCGGGATCGAAGAAATCGAAGGTGTCGTTGAGGCTGTGGATCTCCTCGTTTCCAGCGGAATGGGGCTGTTCTCTCTTTCGAATCATGACATCATCAGAAACGATTCTCTGCGACGGGGAGTGCAAACTGGAGATGCTTTTTTCGGCAGGGCTCTGTATTCTCTGGTACTCGTAGCTGACCGAACGCCGGTTTGGCTGGCCGCTGGACCGAGACATTGTGGGAGGGAGAAGTGGTGGGTCAAAAGATAAAGTTGAGAGTGCACACAAAGGGCGATATTGATTATCACTATATTTAGAAGAAGGATGTCAATTATCGAAAGGCACATGTCAACAAAGGCAGAGTCAATGTTAGAAAGCAGAGTTTAAACGCAGAGTAGATGTTGAAAATGATGCAAGACGGTTCTGATTGTTGGTCTGTTCTTCAGATTCTGAAATCAGCCAGATCTCGCAGACAAGGTCAGCACTCAGACCAAGTAAGAGAGACTGAAACAGAGAGCGAATTTGACAACACAGCGAAATCAACAGCCAAATCAACAGCCAAATCAATCCGTAACTTCCCAAATTTCTTCCTTCTTCTTTCTCTTCTGAATTGTGTTTCTCACTCTTCAACTGTTATCATTCCAATTCGCGATTTCTAAACAATCATATACCCCAGAACATGACATGTCTACATCTCTCCATAGCCTTCTTCTGGACACAGTGAAGGATCTACATACGCTCCATTCGTTTCAGCCAAACGGCAACGCTCGCCAATTCGAGGCCCTTCTCCGCAAATCAGTGCTAAATGTTACTGTTCTTCTCAACTTGAAGGACAAGGAACCACACCAATTGACCATCTCCACATCCAGTTTCCATGACTTGGAATTGCTCTACTATTGCAACGCAAGCACCCCTGCATCGCAGGCGGACTTCACCTACGCCAACATTTTTCAGTTTATCCGAACCAACTCCATCTCCAACGGGTCGGCGTCTTCGTTGTTCTCGCAGCTCCTACAGATCTTAGCCGAGTCCCACCACACCGAAAGACGTCCGATGCGTGTCAAACAGTCGTATGCTTTGGTGATTTCCCGAGTAACAGACCTCCTCGAGTTTTTCATTCAGTTGCACTCGGAGTCAGAGAAGGTGTTGGCGGACCACATTGCCCGGTGCTTTGCCTACGAGTTCAGCTACTTCTCCAGCCTCAAATCGCATCTAGACATACTGTCGCCAGGCGAAACCACCGAGAAAATGGTAAAAGTTATGGACTCCTTCATTCGCAGCGATGTGGACGAAGACGACTCCATCTTCAGTTATGCCGAAGATGCGGCCAGCCCTCCCAAGGCACCGTTGAACTTTGACACATCCGATGCCAACTTCACCAAACTCTACCACATCTTCCTCCAACTTGCACTCTTCAAGTCTCCCAATTCTTTCTACAAAGATGCTGTGCCTTACGTCAAGGTCATGCTTAACTTCTTCAAGAAATACTGCAACGTGGAGTCCTTGGAATTAGACACATTCGAATCCAGGGAACAGAAACTCAACCACTTGTATGCCTTTTTCTTGGGCTCCGAGTCTCTGCAAGGCATCCTCTCGGGTGATTTCCACGCTGTGGCACGCCGTGTTCTCGACGAATCGGTGGTGTTTCCAGAACTCGAATCTCCAACTGGCCACCAACACCAAGCTCACGTGGAAAACACTCTGATCTCTCTAGGATTTCTGAAGGAAGAGATCGTGGAACTCATATCAAATCTCAACACCGTGGTTGCCATTTTGAACGAGTACAGCCTTGATTTCGATCCGCAGTTTCCCAGCCATTTTCGTCATTATGTCTTCTTAGTATATGAGGAGCTTCCTGATATGGCTACGGTTGAAGACTACCAGTACATCGATGAAATCGTGGAAACTGTGGCCACTATCGTGGATTTCGAAGTTCACGAGGACGACGTGGAAGGTGACCTGATAAAGGACATTGTCTACAACTTACAAAGCATGCAAAGCAATTTGAATGGAGAAGGGACTCAAGGTTCCCTACTCATGAGGTTGGCACTGAAAGAAACAATTTTTTCCACCTCACTCAAGAAAAGAGTCTTGAGGAACTGGAATTACAAAACGTTGGCTGCTGCCCAGCTTGAAGTGAATCTTCAGGAAATTTTCCTTCCCAGTACTCACCAATTGGTTGCAAAGCGATACTTTTCCGTTTGGTATAACAAGTCCATCAGGTTTCGAGAACTTCAATCACAAGCATCTGCCTACAGTGATAAGAAGGTGAAAGCCAAACTCTTGAGCACGGCCTGGATTCCCAGATTAATTGCTATTGCACAAGCCAATCTGCGGGTTCTGTCTTTTCAGCAGAAGTCTGCCTTCTCAGTATGGAGACAGAAGTCTCTTCAGTTGCAGAAGTTGCAAGATCATCTGGGTTCTCATTATCAAATCAGATGCATGGGACAGGCTTTCAGTCACTTTCTCACAAAGCATCGCGGTATTGTTTCCATGGAAGACCTTGCTCTCAACTTCAATCAAGACATCACAGAAATCCAAGAAGCCACTTTGTTGAAGAAATCCGTTCAGTTATGGCACCAGAAATTGCAAAATTCATACAGCAACATCGACAATTCCTTGTCTGAGAAATTGGCAACGTTAAGCCAACTCGAATGCAACTTCTTGACCAAGAAACACTTTGACTTCTGGCAGAAACAGAACACTCTTCGCAGTTTGCTGAAGGCTGCTGATAACCTGAGAAATCAAACTCTAAAGAGCCTCTTTTTCAGATCTTGGTTAAAGCAGTTCCAACTCTCCGATGTTCAGAGATCTTTCATGTTGCGAAGAGAAGCCACGTTGCAATCCGCGGTTTTGAAGTACTGGAGTTACAGGAAACGGAACGAAGACAAGGCTGATAGCTTCCTACAGAAGAGCCTATTGAGCGATTCCTTCAAACGCTGGAAGTTGGAGAATGCAAGAAAGAGCAGGCAGGCACAGCACAATCTCAAGAAGCAGTCGGTTTATTTCAAAAAATGGAAACTTGCGATTAGAGAGTCCACTTTCACTCAGGACCACGGTGTGGAACAGTCAAGTTTAGTCTTCCAACGGTGGCTGGAGAAAACGAAAAGAACGATCGTTAACGACGAATCTGCTGTCCTTCTCGGTGAATTCAATGCTCAAAAGAGGGCATTTGCACTTTGGACTGCGAAGCGTTTTTTGATGAACGAACAGGTTGTCGTTGCAGATCTAAACCTACAGAGAAAGTACCTCAATCGGATCACAACTCTGTTTTTTGGAGTTGCGAAACAAAACGCTCAGAAGGCTGACTTGTTTGCTGGCTCTGAATTGAAACTAGCTGACCGCTTCGTCATAAAGTTTGCGTTGACTCAGTGGAAGGACAAGTATTTGGTTCGATTTGAAAACCATTCCCGCAAGACAGTTGCTCGCTTTTCAGAAGAAGTCAGAGACCCGGGACTACTGGCAGTAATCTTTCAGCATTGGCGTCACCGGGTTAGGGAAGGACGCAAGAAGCAACTTTTGCTTCAAAGGAATCTTCAGTATTTCCTTGAGACGACTCCCATCAAGCGATCGCTTTTCGTTCATTGGGAGGAAAGAACCAAACAGCAGGCTGATTACAACGAACGAAGTGCACAATTTTTCAATACCATGTTACACAAGAAACATCTATTGACTTGGTACGAAAAGTACGTGATGAAGGTGAATTATTTGTCAGACATCGCCAATGATGCAATCGACCAGAAAGATTATACCAAGATGGTGGAGTTCTTGAGAAAATGGAATTTGAAATACATTAAGACCGTCAGAAGAAATCAACAGACTTGTGAAATGTTCACTGAAAAGTGGGATAAGGCCAAGTCCAAGTCGATTTTCGAATTGTGGCTCCAAAAATCTCGAGAGCAACCCAATGATGAAGACGAATACGCGGAGGCCAATACAAGTATGGTCAGCAACCAGTCACCTTTGGCGAAAAAAAGATTTCAGCCTCTGGCAGGAAATTCCTTTTTGGAAGGTAAAAGTTATTTGCACACCCCAGTGAAGAAGCAGGTCTCAACTGCTCCATTCACTCCATACTCTCGTACACAAGGACCCAGCCCCACAAGACTCCAGGAAACGAATCAGAGAATGAAAAGTGACCAAATGGAAGCGTTGAGTAATCGATTCAGATCTGCAAGGAAGCCGACGGGTTCAAGAGCCCAAAGAAAAAAGGATCAGCTAACTAATACCATTTTGACCAGACTATCACCTCCGAGGAACAGAAACTACACTTCGGCGCCCTCCAGACCCCCTGCCCCTAGGTTTGAAGGTCTCTCCAAGAGCAGTTCTCCAGAAGCTTCGTCATCGCCGTCTCGGCCTCCAAGCACTTACGAAAAGCTACCGACTCCGATGCCGCTGGCTATCGAGGCAGAATCCATAGAAACAGCTAAGAGTTTGAGGAGAATCAGGCCTATTGTGATTCCTCCAGAGGATGGGCTTGGCGAATTGCGCTACTCTCCTGTTAACAAATTGAAGGAAAGGCTAGATGGAGTTGTCAGAGGGCATGCACCAGGTCGAAATGCACTTGGTGCTGATTAGACTATAACTGTTCTTTAACATGAGGATTACTTTCCTCCAAGTGGTCAATTTCCTCATTGAGAGCATCCTCAATAAACTCAGAGTCCACCTCCGGCAATTTCTCCTCCTCGGTGCCCAAAAGAACTTCTTCTTCAGCTCTCAATTTTTCAATTGGTTCTTCTGCTCTGGATTCTTCGGTTGGTTCTTCATCCAGGATCCTGACAGGAATGGCATCTTGAGCGCTGCGCTTGTATACGTACAAGTAGTCGGCCGAATAAATCAACGATTGCACAAAGTTTGTGATCATCGTGAAGTCACCTTGTTTAGCTTCGTCAATGATGGACCTAAGGTACGAGAAACCGACGCTTCTGTCCATACGAACCTGGTTGATGAGAGTAATTAATGGCCACACATTGACATTCTTAAACGCCTTGACAGCGTGGAGTTTCTCCCAATGATCCTTGTTGTAGAGATCGAGCACTTCGTGTCCTGGCTTCTCCATGTCTACCTCCGAAATGAGGTAGGAGAAGTCATTCCAAACTCTCAACAAATGTTCTGGGTTCTCAGTCTTGTCGAAGACAATGAGAGGACTGTGCTTCTCGGTGAACTTGGTGATGCCACTCATGCACGCAGCAACATCCATGTGAACAACCACGGGAGAATCGGTTTCAATGTAGTTGTTAAGGAAGCCAATGGCTTCTCCACCGGGATAATTGTGGCTGGAAGCGTAGCTCATGAGAGTAGACAAACACAGCGAGAGGAAAATACTGGCAAGCATGATGAGAAGTAACAACTTGTACGCGAACAGTTTAGACCACTTCCAAGAGATGTTCGCCAAACCATTAGCTGCCAGCAAAGACAACACAGGCACAACATAAACAATGAAACGCCATTCCTTGTGAGGTTGGAAGGACATAGCACCTACGTATAACACCGAGGCGATGGTCAAAACACGGAAGGAGTTTCTGGCTGGGTGCGAAACGAGCATTTTGTTGTCCTCTGTGAACTGCACTGGGGTGCCATCGTGAGCAGGGTCGCTGAGCAATCCCAACACAGCCAAGAGCATAACGTGTGGAGGACGGAGCAAATTGAAGAGGTAGGTGGAGAAGTAGGCTCCGAAAGGCTCGGTTCCCCACTCCGCGGATTTTCCGTAGAGAATGTTGAACCTGAAAGCTTCGAACTCAGGCACCAACAACTGGCCCCAAAAATACGAGTCCACGCTGAACGTCAAGGCAACCCCAAACATAGTGCCCACTGCCATCAAGAGGAAGTTTGCAGTGATGCTGGACTGGCCGAAGACCACTGAGGAAACGACGGCAATTATGGTACCAAAAAGGCCGATCTCCAACCGGAAAATGGCCCCCACGCACGCCAACCACGTCAAGCCCGACATGTCACCTACAATGAGCTTGCTGAGGGCGTAAGAGACCACGGGCAAGGCAACAAAGTTGGGCAAAGTGCGAGTGCTATAGTACAAAATATGGAACTGAGCAAGCACCAAAACGGTGAAACAGAGCCCCACCACGCCCTTGCGGGACTCTCTTTCCCTGAACACAATCCTGTTGGCACTGTTGCGCATGCAGGCGAGCCCCAATAAGTTGGCCAAGCCCAAAATGGCACGCACCAAGTACTGAACATGCAACTGGCTTCCTTCGTCAATGAGCGAGTCGCCGGTAATCAAGGTGTATGGAATATCAACAGTCTTCACCAAAGCAGCAAGAATCAAGCTGCCGATGAATGTTCTGGGCACTACACCTGGAAACGACTTGTGGTCGTAGTTTTCCAACGCTTCCTGAGGAAAGACACCGTAGTTCAAAATGTCGTGGATCGCCTGGATGTTGAACGACTCCTCGACCTTGGTGTAGGGCGAGAGAAACAAGTGGAAAGCCACCACGGCCACCACAGCCACGTCCGCAATCCAAATAAGTTTCATCGAGAAAGAAAGTAGTTTTTTTTTTCAACGATAGTTGTTTTGGTAGCGTGCTCCATTTGGGTGCTCCATGTGCAGTGTTGACGTGGGTTTTACGAGCCACACATCGGTGAGGCTTGAAAATCGGATCGAGATAGGAGGGTTTAAAATCGAGGAAATGCGTTGCGTTGTTTGTCGCTGAGTTTCGTTGCTCGATCTGGAGTTTCCCTTCTTCATTCTGGAGTTTCCCTTCCTCGATCTGGAGTTCTCGTTCCTTGTGGAGTCTCGCCAGTGGGTGAAATTGATTGACTTGTTGTGATGGTCAATCCCGAATATGACTTATGGTTTGAATCCTGATTGAATCCTGATTGAATTCTGGTTAATTCTGAAATCTGTCGATTCTCTTTGTTCCGCATTCTTCCATCGCATCAATCTGTGCGACATTTCAGACCCCACAAAACAACTCTTTTCCATGGATGACATTCCCGATCTTGTGCGGGAACTCCCCGACGACTTCACAACCAAACCGCTGTACTTGGCCACGATAGAAGACACCTCTGCCTACGCGGCCAAGCCAGAAACCAACTCGAAAATTCCCATCACCATCGTCACAGGGTACCTTGGGTCAGGCAAATCAACCTTGCTCGACATGATCGGGCGCAAGTCCAAGAAAAGATTGGCCATCATTCTCAACGAGTTTGGCGACACTGCGGCCATCGAAAAGTCCGTCACCATCAAGGACTCACAGGAAGCCGTGCAAGAATGGCTAGATCTCGGAAACGGGTGCCTCTGCTGCACGGTCAAGGACAACGGCGTGACGGCCATCGAGAACTTGATTGAAAAGTCCAAAGACAAAATCGACTACATTTTGTTGGAAACCACCGGAGTGGCCGATCCTGCCCCCATAGCCAAGATGTTCTGGTTGGACGATGCCTTGGCTTCTTCTGTGTACATCGATGGAGTGGTGACCGTGGTGGATGCATGCAACATTCTCACGTGCCTCGATGACGTAGGGGGGCACTGGCACCGAGCCAACAACCACATGCTCACGGCCCAGAGCGACCTAGATCTCACTCCAGAAGAAGTCGAAAAAGAGAAGAAGCTGTTGGAGGAAGGCATGACTACGGCACATCTCCAGTTGGCTTTGGCCGACACGATTTTGGTCAACAAGATCGACCGCATACATGACGCCGGTTCGTTGCAGAAGATCTACGAACGCATTCGCCAGATCAATTCCTCGTCTCCTCTCCACACCACCAGTTTTGGTGACATCGACTTGGACAAGATTTTGGACATGCACGCATTTGAGGCAACTGCCAAGTTGGCTGGCCTGGTGAGCGTGGTGACTGGCTCGTCCTACCACGACGACCGGATCACGACTGTGTCTCTAGACTTTCCCTTCTTTGACAGTCCTCTTGGTTTTGCACAGGTGGACCGTTTCTTGCAACACATTTTGTGGCAGGACGAAGCGAATGGGAAGGGAATCGAAGTGCATCGGTGCAAGGGAATATTGGTTTGTGGCGCAGATGTTCGTGTCATTCAAGGTGTAAGAGACACATACGAGATATTAGAGGGAGGGGTGTTGCATGAGGATATCAAGAACAACAAGATTGTTCTAATTGGGAAGCGGTTGGCCCAAGAAGATTTGACAATAGAGATGAGTAAGTTTGTGAATTAGATGAGTATTGGTGAGATTATAGGTTTATGATTTGCACCCAAACTTCGCACATGCAGCAGAATGAGAAACAGAATATCTACAATTGCACCGAAAAAATACAAAAACACCAGAAAACAAGACGAAAACAAGGCTACCGAATCGGAATACCACGAAGGCAACAGACCACGACTACCAAACCCCGAACCTTCCCATTTCATCTCAGTACCTGGGCCTTCCCCAGACTCGGCGAGCGCACGACCGAAAATACATTTTGTGGAAGAGCGTAGCATTCTTTGCAGAGGCATGTCCGAAAACAACACTCCCGAGGCCAAGCCTCCTGTTGAGGAGAAGAAGCCAGTCACTCCCAAAAAGGTCAGAAAGCAGTGGAAGAACCCCGCTCTTAGAGCCATGGGAATCCCCAGATTCTCGCTTCCCTCCAGAAACTGGATGATCTTCTGGAGTCTTCTTGCCAGTATCGGTGGAGGCATCGCCTACGACAAGCACGAGCAAAAGAAAATCAGGGAAAAGTACATGAAGCAAGTGGAAAAGTTGGGCGAGGAGATATATGCTACTGACCGGTTACCCAGAAAGCTCACGATCTTCATAGCACCACCCCCCAACGACTTCCTTGAAGAATCGTTACGTCATTTCCGCAAACACATAAAGCCCATTTTGAATGCCGCAGCCATCGACTACGACATCTACACTGAAAACAGACAAGGTGACATCAGAGCACAGGTGGCAGAAAAGATCAGACAGTTGAGAAGAGAAACTGCCGAACTCGAAAAGAAGAGACAGGACGACGCACGTGTTCAGGCGTACAACCGCTCGTGGACCAAGTTCTTTAAGGACGTCCCAGCCACTTTGAAGAGTCTTGTTTCCAAGAAGGAAGAACCAGAGGTGTTGGTGGCCCGTCTGGACTTGTACGCTCCCCTGGACGTCCTCGGGCTCTACAAGGTGGTGGACACTGTGCAGCCAAAAAGAGACGACGAGACTGCTGGTGTGATTTGTATTGGCAGAGGAACTTACAAAGAGTACATGAGTGGAGTGCATGAAGGCCTTTTGGGGCCATTGGAAAAGCCGGTGGAGCCACTTGAACCACCAAAAGTGGTGGAATTGGGCGAGTCAACTGAGGAAGGTCAAGTTGCTGAGACCGAACCTGCGAAAGCTGACGAAATTAGTGATTTTGGAGAGAAGGAAGATGAGAAAGGAGAACAGGACCCGGTGCCCAAGCCGTTCATTCTTGCCAGCCAATATGCAGATGCCCCAGTCGCCCCTGAGATCGATTTTGGCAGTGTGATCCGCAACAAACAAAATGTGCCTGTTTTGTTTGAACAGCCCGTTTATGTTTTCCCGGTGCCCAAGTTGAGTGGAATGTTCAACATTCCCCGGAAGATCTACAGATATTTTACCAGAAGAGAACTCGCCGAGGACGTTTCTTCCAAGACGTTGGCAGTTGTGTACGGAAGCAGCCGGCCATTTGAGTTCAAGGACTCTTTCTTGGGGCTGGAAGAGGAGTTGGACTGGCCCAAGAAATGGGTGGAAAGAGGAAAAGCAAAAGAGAGCGAGTGGGTGCAAGAGGTGACGGTGGACGAACGAATCACCAAACGCATGCGTGTGTTTGAAGAACATGTAAATACGAAAACGGCCAACTAATGGCTATAATTGACGTCTAGTTACGAGAAAATGCGTTATGGTGCATGGTCCGAGTCAAATAATAGCAATATGACAAAAAAAAAGAAATACCTCGATGAGGCAAGGATCGTAACCGGGCAATGGTCGACCGTGACAATTGCGCACCGTCACGTCACGGTCAACCATTGCGCAATTGCCAGCGCGGAGGAATGAGAAGGTCAAAATTTGAGAGATGCCAGAAAATGCCAGATAATGCTCGAGCGGCGAGGAGCGAGAAACAGAAACTAAGACCACAAGTCCACAGACGCACCCCACCAAGCCGAGTCGGAAAAGCAATATACCGAACCGGGCTCATCTCCGTCGTGGGTCAGTGTGATTTGTTACTGATAGTGAGAAAGGCAAAAAGGCACCGGGCCTAAAACGGGCCGCCAGATGACTCGCAGCGGGCCTGCTGTGATTGGCCAGAGATCAAGAAAACGGGCCTTTCTGCAGGAATTTGACTCACTATATGCCCACTAACGACGTTACATGCCTTGGATATATAAAACAGGCCTTCCGGTGGTTCGTTTGGCACGAAAATTTCTCACACAAAATGGTCTTGCCTCACGAACCCGAATTCCAACAAGCTTACGACGAGTTGTTGTCCGCACTCGAGGACTCCACCCTCTTCACGGAGAACCCCGAATACAAAAAGGTGATTCCTGTGGTTTCTGTCCCCGAAAGAGTCATCCAGTTCAGAGTGGCTTGGGAAAATGACAAGGGCGACATCGAGGTCAACAACGGTTACAGAGTGCAGTTCAACTCGGCCTTGGGCCCCTACAAGGGAGGCTTGAGATTCCACCCCACCGTCAACTTGTCCATCTTGAAGTTCTTGGGTTACGAGCAGATCTTCAAAAACGCCTTGACCGGCTTGATGATGGGTGGTGGTAAAGGTGGTTCGGACTTCAACCCCAAGGGCAGAACCGACTCGGAGATCAGAAGATTCTGTGTCTCCTTCATGAGACAATTGTCCAGATACATTGGTGCCGACACCGACGTGCCAGCTGGAGACATTGGTGTGGGTGGCCGTGAGATCGGATTCCTCTTCGGTGCCTACAAGCAGATGCAAAACAACTTCACCGGTGTCTTGACCGGAAAGGGCTTGACCTGGGGTGGTTCGTTGATTAGACCTGAAGCTACTGGTTACGGATGTGTCTACTACGTCGAGAAGATGATCGAGAAGGCCACCGGGGGCAAGGAGTCCTTCCAGGGCAAGAGAGTCGCCATCTCCGGTTCCGGAAACGTGGCCCAATACGCTGCCTTGAAGGTGATCGAATTGGGCGGAACCGTGGTGTCGTTGTCCGACTCCAAGGGCTGCATCATTAGCCAGACCGGCATCACCCCAGCTCAGGTTGCTGAGATTGCTGCTGCCAAGATCAAGTTCAGATCTTTGGAGCAGATCATCGGCGAATCTGCCTCTGCCTTCTCTGGTGCCAAGATCGAGTACATTGCTGGTGCTCGTCCATGGACCCACGTTGGCGAGATTGACGTTGCTTTGCCTTCTGCTACCCAGAACGAGGTTTCTGGCGAAGAGGCCAAGGCTCTTGTCGAGGCTGGCTGTGCTTACATTGCTGAGGGCTCCAACATGGGCTCCACCAAGGAGGCCATCGATGTTTTCGAGGCCCACAGAGCCAAGGGTGTTTGGTACGCCCCAGGAAAGGCTGCCAACTGTGGAGGTGTAGCTGTTTCTGGATTGGAGATGGCCCAGAACTCTGCTAGAGTTCAGTGGTCCGAGGAGGAGGTCGACGAAAAGTTGAAGAGCATCATGTACACTTGTTTCGACAACTGTTACGAGACTGCGGTCAAGTACTCTGTGGACAAGAACGCTGGTTTGCCTTCTTTGTTGAAGGGTGCCAACATTGCTGGTTTCCTCAAGGTTGCCGACGCTATGTTCGCCCAGGGAGATGTTTTCTAAGGTTACGGTATTGTTTGTGCATCTTTTATACGAATGCAGGTCTGACTATAAACTGAGAGTAGATTTTGACTAAACAGAGCGAGTAGATTTTGCACCCACTATTTGTGCACTCCAGTGCGAATATCAAATGAACATACTACAATGGACCCCGATACCTACATCCCCAACTTTGAATCGGACCTTCCGACGTACTTCCCCGTGCACTCGAGTCTTCGCGTGAAGACCGAATTCGCCAATATCCTGCTTTTGGGCCAGATCGACGACAGGCTCCACAAAATCAAGAAAAACGCAGAAGACTATCTCTCGTACACCATCGCCAACCCACACCTCCTACGAGACAAGAATTGTCTGGTGTTCTTGGAAATCCAACTCGAGGCGTTTGTGAAGCTCCTGTTGGCCAAACACAAGCTTCAAACTCTCCAGCTGTCCCTCAAAAGTGCCCACAGAGACCTTGTGGACGGCCGCAGACATGAGCAGGACTTGGATCTCGACAACTACCGCATCTACAAGGACGTGACCAAGACCAATTTCGCAGATAAGATCGTTTCTGACTTGGACGAGATGTTTGAGAGAAGCAGCAACAATGCCATCCTCAGAGCAGACTCGTCTTTCCAGTATCTCAAAAACGCCCGCTTTGTTCTCGAGAACCCGGAAGACCCGCTTCCGGACGACCAGAAGGACGAAGATGTTGCGGTGGCTGGAGGAAAGATCTCGCTCAAGGATCCGTTGTCTCTCAACTTCTTCGCCCACCCTGTGATTTCCAAGAAATGCAGTCATGTTTTCGAGAAAGAGCACATCTTCCGGCTGATGGAGGGGCACTCGCAGATCCACTGTCCCGTGACTGGCTGCTCTGCCCATTTGGCACCCAATGATCTACAGGAAGATAAGTTAATGGCCTTGCGAGTGAAGGTGTACTTGGCCAAGGAAAGACAGCAGCCATCTGCCATTAGGATATGAGGAAAATTGAACGCAAGGATTTTTCTTGTATCAGTGGTGTCTGGTTCCAAGTGTATCTACTACCTCCAACCCCACGAGCCCTGCTATCCTTGAAGCATAATCTCTTCATTTGTGCTGTTCTGGAGATCTAAGCTTGTTGGTGTGCTCTGCATCTTGGATTGACCCTTGCGTGATCTCTCAAGGATTCCCCTTGTAGCATTGTTCAGAAGGTCCTCGGTTCATTGATTCTTTGGCGAATGCCACATGCCAGGCAAAACTGCCACAATTACTGGCAGTTGACCTCCACTGCTAACCAGTGCACGATGAATGAGATACCCCTGCGACTGTGCTAGAGAGCTGACTATGGATAAGAAGTAGTGGATGAAGCAACAAGGTTTCTGCACCCAATTCTCTGTTGACTTTGCGGAAAGTACTACCCTAACTGAAACATTTATCCCTATGAGGAAAATTCTATTCTGTGTACCTCCAGAAAATTGGAATACTCTGCTTCTAAACTCTGTTCTTTCTTGACTGGTCTTGCGGAGTGCACACAACACTGCAGTGACATACCGGAACAGCTAAATACTTACAGAGTCAATATATATAACCACTAAGTCAAACCAACGACCAAAATTGAAAACACTCCAGTGCTCCTCCTTGCTCAGTTACAGCCCGACCTGCACATACTACATAAAATACAGTTATAGATATCATTTCTTCTCCCCATGTCTGTCGAATTCGGCAAACCCCATGCGGTGGATGTTCCGGTGGTCGACCTAGATGACCCCGAAGACGATATTTTGTTCCACGAAAACCAGGGCCACGAATTCATGGAGTCCATGGATTTCGAGGACCCGCAGCCAACGGGCATGTTCTCCAAGATAAGAGCATACTTCAACTCACGTCCAACGACGTCGTATGAGTTCGTGGGACGCAGCAACACCAGAGACTCGGGTTCGGACTTCTTCGATGTCAGTGGTGACGAAAACAGCGAAAACATCGAACTCCGAGACTACAAGATCAAACGGCTCAACCAGAAACTCAACAAGACCATCTTGTTGTTTGCGGCAGCAATTGTGTTTCTCCTTGGAATCCTTTTTTTGAGCCGTGGAAGTCCCAAAGACGAAAACACTCCAGTGGAGACGAACATATTACTCTCCAACTCGACTCACAACTTCCACAAAACCACCGTGTTAGTTTCGTTGGACGGGTTCCATCCCCATTACATCAACCCACAGAACACCCCGGCATTACATGGGATGATGATGGACGACTACGGAGCTCCGTACATGGTGCCTTCGTTTCCTTCGTCCACGTTTCCTAACCACTGGTCTATCATCACGGGCCTCTACCCGTCGGAGCACGGAATCGTGGGAAACACGTTCTACGACCCCAAATTGAAGAAGCAGTTCATAAACACAGACCCCAAGTTTGGTCTAAATCCACAATTCTGGAAGGGAGGAGAACCACTTTGGACAACAGCACAGAAGCAAGGGCTCAAGTCAGCAGTGCACATGTGGCCAGGAAGCGAAGTTCCCAACATCGGGAAGGGTTTGGAAATCGACAAGTACAACGGAAGCGAGTTGTTGTCGTCCAAAGTGGACAGAGTGATGGGCTGGTTGGACCGCAAAATCGAGACTAGACCAGAGCTCATCTTGGCCTATGTGCCCACAATCGACCAGTACGGGCACAAATTCGGGATCAGCGGGTCCAACTTGACCGAGGCCTTGCGCTATGTCGACGATTTTGTGGCTCTTATGATTGCCGAATTGAGAGCCAGAAACTTGGAGGCCATTGTGAACTTGGTTGTGGTAAGTGACCACGGAATGGCTCCTACGTCGAACGACCGTCTTTTGTTCCTTGATGACATTGTTAGCATGGACAAAATCGAACATGTTGACGGATGGCCGTTGTTTGGATTGAGACCTTATGCTGAGTACTCAACTGACGTAATCATGGCTGAAATCAACGAGAAGCTCGAGAAACTCGACGACGAGACCAAGAACAGTTTCACCGCTTACCGTGTTGAAGATATTCCCAAGGAATGGAATTTCGGTGGAAAATTGGAGGACCACCGCTTCAACTACCGCTTGGCACCAATTTGGCTCATTCCGAAAGTGGGATATTCCATCACGACCCACAAGAAATTTGAAGAAAACAACAACGACTACTATCCGAAGGGAGTCCACGGGTACAACAACACCGAGCTCTTGATGCGGGCCATCTTCTTGGGCAGAGGTCCTTACTTCAAAGAGAAGCTTGCTGAAAACAAGAAGGTGTTGCCCTTTGCCAACACCGAAGTGTACAATTTGATCTGTGACACCTTGGGCATTCAGCCTTCTCCCAACAATGGTTCTGCAGCCAGCACTGATGATTTTGCTGTTTCTTCTACCAATATTTTGCCTCCGGACTGGAGAGACGAATTGGTATACCCGGACTTGCCCTTCAAGGTGGACCACGTTGTGAAAGACGCAACTTACGACCTTTTGTGGCGTAAACCAGCCGAGAGAACCAAACCGACCACTATTTCTGTGAGTTCAAACCAACATCCTCTAGAATCTCTCCTATCAGAAGAATCTTCAATTCTGGGGTTGACTTTGTCGCTACCCAAACCTACTGATTATTCCGGTGACAGCGAGCCTACAGCAGAAGCTGACTCTGGCGACTCTGACAAACAAGACGGAGATGGTAAAGAGCAGGGCCTCGACCTGTTGTGGGACCATCTTGGCGAGGTTGCCGGCGACGTCGAAAGCGTTGTGGAAGATGTTGTGGATGAAGCTGTTGGCTTCTTTGGGTCCCTCTTTGGTGGAGGGAATGATAATTAAACATGTTACTGACCGTTAGGCACATTCTGTAGATTCGGAAATGGACTGCTTGTGAGCAACACTAGCTCTCTTGGAGACGGCAGATCTGCACCGGTAACCTTCAAGAACGGCGAGTTGGAAGATTCCTTGGTGAAGCCAAGTGGGGACAACAGAGGAGAATTCCGTTCAAAGGAGCCCTGTTTCATCTGAGGCGTTGTAGGAGCCGCCTGATCAAAGCAGTCTTGACAGAGCTTGACAATCAAAGCCTTGGGCAAATTCACAAACAGCTGCGATCTGGTGAGGGAAGACCAGTTTTCTCGGATGATGTCCGCCATTTTCGCCACGAACAAGTCTTCGTTAGAAACGACGGCATCTTCCCAGACTTGGAAGATTGATCTCGACGTTTCTTCGTGGTCACTATCCAACAAGCCAAGTTGCACCGAGTTGAGCATGCCGAGAAGTGCAAAGAGTGTTTGCGACCGCAAATCTGCCAATTCGTAGAGATTGGAGAGAATGAGAAGCCCCGAATAGTCGCAGATGCCCAAGCTCGACCCGAAATACTTCGCAAAATCCACCAGTCCCGTGTACAAGTAGAAGATAAGGCACCGCACTGCCATGTATGGTTCGGGCACAAAGAGCTTGCCAGAAACGGTTTCGTTCATCCCACTGTCGATGACTCTCCTGAAATGGGGCCATCTGGCAAGCAACACCGACTTGTGGACCTTTATAGGGGCCAAGTGCTGCGAGACAAAGGCTGGGTCGTTCAATTCGGAGGAGCCTATGTCACTGTGGACAAACTTTTCCTTCATTTCTCTGTCCTGGAACACGAGAACCTCGAAGTCGGTGAACTCTTCCTTCAAGAACAAGGTACGCAAGTCGCCCACCACAGAACCTTGGTCTGACGTCTCTTCACTCGAGGAAAGACCCAATCCGGCCAAATCTATGTCCAAAAGCGTGGAGAGATGGAAGCTGGACGAGTACTCCACATCTTCGTCCACGTGCCCTAGCACATACAAATGCCCACGAGCAGCAAATGCGTGTCGCCAGAGGTAGCTGTCGATGGCAATGTCCGGGTCTTTTTGGAAGTACTGGCTGAGTTCTTTCAGCCCTAGCAACGGTCGGCTCAGGTAGCTGCTGATGTTTGTGGCCTCGACTTCGATTCCTTTACTGCTCAATGCGTAGCCCCACAGAGAGAAGCTGACTGCGATTCTGACTGCTGGGTCGCTGGAGTTCAACCACACCTTCTCCCGTTTCACAGGAAGAACGGCCTCCTCCACGCCTACTGGTTGCAGACCAAGGGTTTCCTGGCCGGCCTGTGGAGTGCCTTTCATAAGAACCTCCACCACACTGTGGTCCTTCAAGTTGATAGAGGTAATCGCGTCGGTGATATGGTTCATGTTGCCGTCCAAGCCTCCGAAAGTGTACAATTTGTCGCCGTAAACTGCGATCTGGTGGCCGAAACGGGTCACAAACGTGATTGGACCCAGCCAAGTGCCTGAACCCAAATCGTAGCAGTAGAGATCGTCACAAGCAGCCATCCTCATCACCAGATCGTGGACCTTCACCTGACGACCTCCACTAACGTAAATTTTGGAGCCATCTGGGGACAAGCAGCAGGCATGTCTGGAACGGGCGGATGGAGAATTTCCCATGAATTTCGCCGGAGCAGTGTGCCACCTGCGTTCGTAGATGGAGTACACCATCATGACCGAGTTTTTTCCCCGAGCGGGTCCTTCTTCCAACTCTTCCGGAATGCCTCCAAACACAAAGACGTTCCCTTGGCCAATGTATAGTGCCAGATGGCCCTCCCGGTATATCCCAGAATGCGCGTCGTCGACTTCCCATTTTCTTGTTTTTGTGTTGAGCAAGTAGATGTTGCTGTCCAAATTGTCGTTTTCGTCAAATCCTCCGTATAGAAAGATGTAATCTGTGTCTGGGCACGGCACCATGGTGGCATTGATATGGTACCGCGGAAGACAGTCACCTTCAATGTGGTGAAGATAAATGCTCTGCCGCGTGGACATGGTGAAATGACGCCTTTGAAGCCAGCGGTTTGGTGGGATGTGAAATTGTGGAGTAGTGATTGTGAGACGAAAATGACTGTATAGTGCGATAAGAGAGGAAGAAGTGGGCCGGGAGATGTCTGCACCCGAAAGCGATTAGGAGAAAGCAAGGGGTGATTTGGGATGCTGGGAAGGCGTTTATTAGATGCGGATGTTGAAAGTTGAGTTCTTCTCCAAAACCGAGCTCTTTGCTACCCCACATTTGTTATCTATAAGAGATGCGAAAAGCACAAGCAAGAACAAGCAAAACAAGCAAGAACAAGCAAGAACAAGCAAGAACAAACCTGGAATAGAAGAGAAATAACACAAACCCGCAGCAGATCAACAATGCAAAGCACCCTTGATTCATTTCTTGATCGCTTTCTCCGCCTACCACGTATCATATGGGTCCTTGTCCTCAGCACTGATTTCAACCTCAGCATTCGGGATTTCCAGAAGCAACTGCTCTCTCATCACAGATAAAAATGCTCTTTCTGTGTTGGAGTGGTTGCATGCAATCACCGAAGAACCCATCTCAGTGAAGTAGAGGGCTTCGTGGTGCGACAATTCTCCAGTGTAGTACAAGTCTGCTCTGGTTCCACGGAAAACTCCTCCTCCGGAGCCAGCACAGATGCCAATTGTGCTGATGGCATGGTCTTTGCCCTGGTTTCTGCCTGTGCCCACGAGGACATGGTTCAAACCAAGAGAAGCCTTGATGTTTTCCACCAATTTCGAAAGGGCAACTGGCTCCGAGAGAGTCACCAAACGACCCATTCCACATCCCTCTTCTTCTGCATCCGGCTGGATCACCTTACGGGATTTTTCACCGAAAGCTTTGGCGATGCCATCGGCCAAAAAATCGTTGACTCCACCCTTGGCACTGTCCACGGCAGTGTGCGGACAGTACACACTGATTTGGTTCTGCACGAGCTTGATGAGGGAGTTCTGTTGCGGGTCTTCGGGGGTGATTGACTTCAAGCCTTTGAAAATGAACGGATGGTAGGCCACAATCATGTTGGACTTCTTTGCAATGGCTTCGTCGGCCACAGACTGGGTCAAATCAATGGTGAGAAGGATTCTGCAATCATCTGTGTCGTTGAAAGCAGACGAGGAATCCAAGAGCAATCCGGTATTGTCCCAGGACTTATCAGCCAATTTAAGAGGATAAAACTTTTGGACTAGAGTTAGAATGGACGAATTGATGTGACAATGTTGGACGTACTGGCATTGGTGGCTGTCAAGACAGCTCTTTTGGAGGTTGGACTAGGCATGGTGTAAAAAGAGAAGAGTAGCAAAAAAGTTTGCGCAAGCCCGGAATCGAACCAGGGGCCCAACGATGGCAACGTTGGATTTTACCACTAAACCACTTGCGCTTGAGAGTATGCCTCCTGCCAGAATTGAACTAGCGACCTTTGCATTACAAGTGCAACGCTCTACCACTAAGCTAAGAAGGCAACTTTCGAACTGAATACGATTTTTTCTAATGATCTTGTTCATACCAGAATCCAGAATCGTGAATTCGAGCGATTTGGGGCCGTAATGGTAGTGTTATTCGGCAAATTCATTGGATAATACTGAAATAATTGGGAAAATGGTAAATTTCGGGAAATAATGTTTTTTGGCTCCGATCCCCCATCAAGCTCAGTAGGTCCTTGAGTCCACTTAACTGAGCCGATACAAACAAGTCTGAGCTCGGCCACTTTGTTGTGGCGAGTTTTACGATGAATTCCAATTGGTTGCCCCTGAGCGCCTCCCTAAAATCCAGATGGAGCTTCGCTCCTAATCTGGTCCCAAATGTGATACCACCTTTATTGGTGGGCTTTTATCACTCGATTGAACTACCTGTCAGGGATCTAGCCTTGTGTTAGACTCGGTTGGAGTCACCAATCACCCCTACTTTGGAATCATAAATATGATTATCCGGCATGTAACGCAGGTTTGCACTCGCTTTACAAATACCAGTGCTCCCTAAGCAAGCAGGTAATAATGGGAGTGTGAAAGTATACGGATGAGTTCGCTCGGCGTACCATCTTTCCTCATCTCGTGTGTGTGAAGTATTGATGGGCACACCTGTTAATCCTTATGATGCATAGTTTGGTTTTTTCTATTTTATAGTTTTCCTAATAATACAATGAGCGTTGAAAAAAAAACTCGCTTACCAAGCCTCTCATGCTCAGAGCTGAGGTCAGGCTACCGCAGGCAGATTGTATACTAACAGAATCTCCACTGGCAGTTAAGGCTGTGGGTGGTGGTGGCAAATGCTCTACCCTGTCCAGATCCAAAGGTCTGGGTGGAAGTGAAGTACTGGGAGTCAGTGTAACTATGTAAGGGTGCTTGTCATTATACAATGATCGTTGAAAAAAGTCACCTTGCTCCCAATTTATTCGTCATCGGCTGATTCATTTACTGCTGTTCTGGAAGTCTTAATGTTTGCCATCAACTTCTAATAAAGAACCTCCACTCTTCCAGCTAAACTTGCTAGAGCCCAGTGAACTGACAGCTCCCGGATGATAAAGTTGGAGACAATACGAGCTTTTTCGGTTGACTTGATACGGACACTGGGATGGAAGCACAGAAAGTAGTGCAAAATTGCCACGAAAACAACTATTCCTGTTTAGGTTTTGCCAAAAACGTAAATGAGCTCATTTCGAAAAGCCTTCGAACTTCAACTTCCTGCTAGCCGTTTCCAATGGAAGGGGTTGGCGGGTCGAAATTTAGTACCTATTTTTATCTTCAATCTTGCAGGAACCCACGTTACAATGTCATGAATATTGTGCATACTGGTTCGTGCGAAGTTTCCGTTCTCTTGCTTC
>JAJMSL010000038.1:0-111705 GCA_030558395.1 Danielia reshetovae | reverse complement strand
GCGGCTTTAGCTCAGTCGGGAGAGCGTCAGACTGAAGATCTGAAGGTCCTGTGTTCGATCCACAGAAATCGCATTCTTTTTTTCCTTGACCAGTGTTTTTCCTTGACTAGTGTTTTTCCTTGACCAGTGTTTTTGCTTGATCAGTGTTTTTGCTTGATCAGTGTTTTTGCTTTGCTCCACTCACCTGTGACGCAATTATAAGTGCCAGGTTTGTTCATTATAAACTATTTCGTAAAATTCCTTCTGCAGGCTTCAGCGTAGCCCAAAGGCAAGCCAAATACCGGATTAATTGGCAGGGTGTAGGTGGAACCTTCGTTGGTTTCTTCTGTTTCAAAGCTAAAAGCATCGTGCCGACCGGTGTAAGAATGCTCAGCAATGCTCAATCCACAGAGAGTGTAGTTCGTATGATAGAAGTCTGGAGACTTTCCAGGCTTGTCACGAAGGCCCCCATGCTGAAGTTCCTGGCAACAGTTCTGAATGTAAGTTTTGAGACTTGTCCTGTTGAATAATGACTTCTCTCCAGTGAGCACCTCCATAAGACAAAATACTGCTCCCACCCAGAAGCTGTAGCAGCCATCCACAAGCTTGTTAGTTCTTCCCGAGAATCCTCCTTCCAATAGATGTTGTCTGGCTACAAGCCATCTGAGCAAACGGTCAATGTCAAAGTCACCTGACTTGGTTCCAAGAAGGAAGAAACTGGCCACAGCGCAGAAAGTGTATCCGCCATGGGCTTCTGCATCAGGCACTCCGGCGAATCCTCCTTCGTAAGTTTGGCACGATGAAATCCATTCTCTTGTATTTTGCAAGAGTTCTGGAGTCCCAAAATTCAACAAAGACGCCGCAACGAGAACGCAGTAGGTGGAACGTACGTCTCTTTCTCCACCCTCATGCATGGCAAACGAGCCGTCGGGGTGCTTTAAACTGAGAAACCAATTGTACAAGTTTTCACGAATTCCGGCCAAGGTCTCAAAGTCAGACACCAAAACTAACAGAAGCAACGCAGCATACGTGGAAGCAGCATGTCCAATTTGACCTTCTGGACCTCCGGCAATTCCACCTTTGCCGTTGTCGATGATCAATGTCTGGATCTTGGTGGAGACTTCCTTCTTCATCTCGTCGCTCACAGGCTCTCCGCCCAAAATGACGTTGGGGTTGAGAAGCCAGTACACCATCCACAGATGGTTGGCGTCGTACACATAGAACGGTGGAGGTAATGGTTTGCTCAAATATTTTTCAGTGAATTTGAGATGCAAGTCTGTATCGAGTGGTTTGTCAGTTACACACTCGGGGGAGCTCAGCTCGAGAAGTTTTTCGTATATGCTTCTGATTTCGGTTTCCGTCTCTGCCTGACTGGCACTGGATTCGCATAAGTAGTCATCTGGGGCAATTGGGGGTGATCTGAGCATGAGTTCCATATTGGGCAAAACGTTCGGGAGTTCTAGGCTTTCAAAGCTCGAAGAGGACTCGGTGCGCCTTTTCCCTAGCATCAGGAGAAGGTACGATATTTTCTTGACTTTTATATCATTTTGCATGTCACTGTAGCGTTTGATGATATTTCCTATCGTGGCGGTGACAATGTGAGGCACTGTATGCAAGACTTCGGCAGGGAGCCAAATCAGTCTGCACTGGAAATATCCTGAAAAGTCCGAATGACCCGCCCGAAGATATTGTTGCCCGTTCCCGTGAAAATGCTCTCCACTTTGAGTTGATGGACGTTTGTCGAATGATGACGCAATCATCAAAAAAGGTTCTGCATCTGCAGTATAGGAAGTAGCGGAAAGTCTAGCATTCCCCACGGTCAAACTTTAAATCTGTGAAATTACATCATCGATGCAAGGCTCATTTCAATGTGCCTGTGTGCGAATTACCCATCAATACAAACGTCAAAATGAAAATTCGTGAATTCATACCAAAAGCTTGTCAACCACGTAGCTCAAAATGCTTTCGTAGCAGTAGATAAATTGGCCGAGGTTCTGCACCATGGAAATGCGCTGCTGCCGTTGGAACTGAACCGACTTGTATACTAGATCATCCGAGCCCCATGCGTCAAATGTATTTTTGGAATTGTGGTTGAAGCAGTCAATTACCATGTCAAGTGTAATGAAGCAGCCAGTACGTCCGCACCCCGCAGAGCAATGCACTAGAAGGTCCCAAGCCTGTGGGATTGTGGTGGTTGCGGGTTGCGGTAGTTTGTTCATGTGGTCGTCTTTTGCCTGAATCATCTCGATCACACTGCTGAAATCGTCCGGAGTTCCAAAGTCAGGCCACTCAGTGTATGCAAAGTGGAAGACTGTGCGTGTAACATCGTGTTTGCTCACGCTGATTTCTCTCACCTTGTAGCCCTCGTGTTGCTCCGCACTTTTGATTTCAATCTTCAATGCGCACTTTTCAAAGTACTGATCGTCCAGGTAGTAAGTACGGGGAGTCATCACCAGGGGATTGTTGAGACAAACTATACCCCGCACTCCATTGTACCAGACAGTGTTCCAGAAGTCCTCATTGGTGGAGTCCAACGGGTTCTGGGTTGCAATGTACTTTGTCAGCGAGATCCTGTCAAAGTTGATGTAATTAGCATTGAAGTAATCGTCATCCTTTCTGGGGGTGGCGCAAGACGGAGAAGAGATCAACTTGACCCGCGAGTGCTCGTACGGCCAGATGTTGTGGTATCTGTTCTTGTAGCCGTACTCTATTCCCTTGGGAATGGTATATTGTATTTTGTCGCAGCATGGGCAGAGGGCCAGTGGAGAGCAGAATTCGTTGGCCAGACGCGGCAGACTCCTCTGTTCTTCTTTGTTGGAGTTGGAAATCGCCATGCTCAAACGAACCTGCTCTGATTTCTCGAGCCTATTGAATTTGTCGCTCAAGGCCGCCACAATCTCTGCGTTATAGTTCGCCTGTCCGTAATTATCTGCCAAGAATGCCAACCATTTGGGGAGCCTGTCCCTTTTCTCCGCAAACCTCTCAGGAAGACGGAAGTTGTGTATGAAGGAGGCTGTCGTGTCTAACTTGGGAAGGTTCTTTTTGATCGACAGGAGAAGTTTTTGGTTTGACGTCGTGGCCGACGGCAAAGCGAACCCAGACAAGAACGGCATCGAGTCAACAGAGACTCCAGGCGAGAGCAGGGTCTCAGACATAGACCAGTCCGAGAACTTAGCAGATTGTGGGGTAACGGGTGAAATGGGAGTGCGCAGAGGCAGGACGGTGCTGGTGTCGATCAACAGGCGATTCACGTGTGAAAAGCCTCCGTTCAAGAATGAAACCGTGAAACAGTCGTACTGCAAGAACTTTGAGATGGTCTGATACAAGGGAAACGACACCTGGTCTTCTGCCAGGGCAGAGTCGTACACTAAAACGGACATAGGAGTCGAGTGGCCCAGCACTTTCGTTTTTTGCTCCTGGGGCATCGAGCTGGAGTTGACTATATGCACCAAGTCGTAGCTGGAACGCTTGAGAAGGGTGGTTGGAACGCAAACGTTGTGAGCATTTTGAAGCCGAGAGGCCGAGTACAAGTTGAACGGTCGTATGTCCACGACCAAGACGTTCGTATTTTCAAGGTATGGGGCGACTTCAGCCGAGTCCGTGGCGTTCACGGCAATAACCGAGGCCGGAAGCCTTTTAAAGTGGGATTTGGTGGTCGGACTTATGCTGTTTCTGATGGCAGAATAACCGGAACCCGAGCAGAGGGGCCCAGCGATATTAACTGAGAGCCCAGGATCTCGGCAGGGACCGTCAGTGACGATGGACGGAATGGGAGTTTTCATCATTCGAAGAATGCAAAGAAAGGATAAGGCACAAAATTGGGGCGCGAACTCACGCGACGAATCCGCACAGATATATAGTATGGCATGCGTCTGGTAGTTAGTTGCTCGTCATAGCAGTGAATGTTCATGCTAGGCTGCAGGGTCAGTTGCAGGGTCAGTTGCAGGAGTGCGCTATTTTTAGCGCGAGAGACAGCACAGCATAGGCTCGGCATTTCGAGATTCGAAGCACATGCGACGTGCATGACGATGGAGCACACGACGCTGTCACCGGAGGCAAACCTCAGCCCCAGGCTATGGTGTAGGAAGGTACAGCGATAATACTATCATTGGCACTTGGTGACGTCATCGTGGGTCCACAATCTAGCCCGCTACAACTGGGTCACGGACCCTGGCTATGGCCTAGTCTGGCTTCTAATCAACAAGTTGGCTCTGGCTTCTAATCAACAAGCTGGCTGACGTGTGCTCTCCATCTGTTCCTGGACTCCACGTGATTTTGCAACCTTTTGACGAATATCACCGCCCAAATGGCAGAACGGAGTTTCTGTTTCGCACTGTGCACACTTCCAAACACGTCGTAGGCATTTTTGCGGCCACTCGGTACGTTTCCCAAAATGAGGTTGGTGGTGGTGCCATCATCTCCGTGATTTCCAGCGATGAGGTCAATGGTGTCCTCTGATCCTGCCAAGGTTTCTTGGGTCACTTTCGCAATTAGCCTTTTCTGGAATGCGGTGACTTCGACACATGCCTCGAGGCGTTGCTTAACATCCGTGCACCTTTGCTTGTAGATGGCCACGGCTGTTTTCAACTTCGCGAAGAGTTGGTGGTTTTGGTTATTTTGCTGTTCCAAATGCGACTTGTCTTCGGATAACCGGGCGCTGACTGCGTTCAAGTGGGCAATTTCGCTTTGAAGAGCAAGTAGCTCGGGATTTGGTTCCGCTTCGGCTTGTTTCGGTACGGCCACTTTCTTTCTGAGAACGTGATTTGCGTCGGTGAGTTGCTGGTTCTGGAGCCGGAGACGACGGATCTCGGCTTCGAGATTTTCTATGGACGAGTTCTGACGCTCCAAACGGGCTAGAAGAAGCTCTTTGTAGTCCGATCTTCTCTCTGATTTGGTCGTTAGCTTTGCCTCTGTAGACTTGGCTTCTGTTGGCATAGACTCAAACTTGGATTGTGAAGTTTTGTGTGGTTTGGTCGGACTGAGATCTGGAAACGCCTCTGCTTTCAACTGTGGTTTAGTTCTGGCCTTCAATGGGCTGTAGTGAGTTGCTTGGATCTGGTGAACATTTTCTTTGAATTCGTCAAAGTAGTTTGCTTTGGGTGTCTGGGTATTGTCCATGAGCGTTCTTAGACTTTGCTTGAGCGCTTCGTTTTGACGCTTTGCTCGGCTCAAAGTATCCTCCATCTGCTTAATTCGAAGTCAGACTCGATTTCGATGTTGGTTCTGTATAAAACGCGTGAATTGTATTCAACCGCATCTTGAATCGTGAACCCTGCACACCAGGATACACCTCTCTTATCCGGACTAATTACTCAGAGGTATCTCGCTCAGATTGGCTTCCACACCGAGGCAACGGGGCATTTCGAAACCACCAAGAAAATTCACGCATGCTCGCCGAATTTCAAGGCACCAGCCACCCTCAACTGCATCTTGCCGAATCCTCCAAGTCGAGCACCCGTACACCTGGCTACGATGTTGTGGTGTGCACACGACCAAAACAACACCACATCTTCACTGTTCAGACGATGTCCAAAAAAAGACTTGTCAGGAAGCAGCCGCTCCTCGACAAGATCAGATCGTATCCCTTCGACTTGTTTCTCTGGCTCAATGAGGCTAGACTCTCGATCGACTGGGACACTTATTGTCATGTTGTATGGCCACTAGCCACGGGCTTAACGGTCCTATTCACGGTCTTAAGCAAGCTTTCAGACCACTACACACTCGTCAACGAACGCACGGAAAACCAGCTTTTCCGCACAGACTACTCCACCTACCAAAAGGTCAGATCTAGAGCCATTTACGGAAAGAGCCAGGAATGGGACACCTCGAAACCAAAAACTGCGGCAGGCCGCCATTGGATGTGGATGGTGCATTTCTCCTTGGCTGTTTTGTTTTTCACATCGGCAGTGAATGCTATTAATGTCTTGTGGTCTCCGTATCGAGACTATTCCTTGCTTTCTTCTTCCACAGACTGTCCGCCACCGAGAGCTTCGAAGATATTGAAGCAGAGCGTGACGAACGCGGCCGAACGAGGCATTTTGGGCCGTGTATTTTCGTACTTCCAAGAAAAATCGGTGTACGACACCGAATCAGAGTCTGACACAGAAACCACCTGCGAAATCAATTTGGTCGAGAAGGACGTTTGGGTTCTCCGGGTGTGGGACCCTTCGCTGTTCCAGCTACACATGCTTGCGACGTTTTCCCCAGTCACGCTTTTTTTGGTGTGGTTAGTCTCCAGCAATGTTCCGTTGTGGAAGCTCTTGGTGCTCATTGTGCTGTTCAATTCCGTCACGGACTGGCTAGTGACTTGGTTTTTGCAGTTGGTCGGCGACAGACAGGTCGTTTACCAGGAGACGTTCAACGAGTACAACAAGAAGTTCGTGATTCCCAAGACCTCGGTCCTCAAGAAAAACGCAATGGTGGATGCAACGTACGGGCCCATGGCAGCTGCCACAATGGTTGTGCACGACGACTTGTTCGGCCACTTGCAAAACGACAATGCTTTTGTCACCCACGACATCAATGGGACCAGAATGAAGAGCGTGAGGGCCGACAATTTTCAACAATCCCGTCAGGCATCTCGCCAACATTCTCGTCAGGCATCTCGCCAACAATCTCGCCAGGCATCCCCGGCACGCCAGATGTACCAAGACTCGTTATTGTCTGGAGTCAGCACCCTCAAGTCGCCCAGAAGATACGACTTGACGACTGGAGACTTGTACGAAAACACTCGGGAAAATCTGGATCACCCCAGTTGGATTACGCTGTCCACGCCGTTCTTGCCCAGGGACGAGTCGTTTGCCAGGCCAAAATCGCCCAACAAGACCCCGTCGAGATTGGCATTCAACCAAAGAACACAGCTCTCCCCTTCTCGAGGGTATGGCGCACAGTATGCGTCTCAATTGACACCGACCCATTTCTCTTCTCCAAACTTCACTTCGACACACATCACTCCTACGTACTCCAGCAGACCTGGATCGCCGCAACGAAGCCCTTCTCCCTCCAAACGGCCGTGGCAGTAATGGATGGTTAATTACAAGTCGTGGAACCAAACAGTAGTTTTAATTGGATGGTTAAAATACAATGCTACAAGTCGTGGAACCAAACAAGCAGTTCGAGATGGATGTTTAATATACAATGCTACAACTTGTGGAACCCAAACAGTAGTTCGAATTGGATGGTTAATATACAATGCCGTGGAACCAAACAAGTAGTTTGAAATGGATGGTTACAATGCTACAAGTCGTGGAACCCAAACAAGTAGTTCGAGATGGAGCCGAAAAGCCCCAACTTCTGCCCGTTCTTCCTTTCCTCGCCCGGCTTCAACGGATCCCCGCTTCCAGAGTGGGCCTTCAAGAAAAGCTCCGAGCCGTCCTTGACCTCGAGTCTTTTGATGTAAGATGCCTGCATGTCGTTGGAGTCGCCAATGACTCCTTTGTCGACCTTGTTTGTTTCAGAATGCGCCAATATCTGGAGCCCTCCTCCGATGTCTTCGCTCACACTCAATTTGCGTTTCTGCAACTTCTCAACTGCATCCTTGGTGTACGGCACTACTCCAACGAGAACACCGTTGAAAACAGTACCTGACTCCTGCAAAGCGTCAATGGCAGAAGAGGGATTGTCGTATGTGAGTTTGACCCAAGACTTTCCACTGAAAATTGGCGGAGGAGGCATTTTCTTGGGGTCTGGCGTGGTGGGGAAAGCCCCGGTGGGTGCATCGAAAACGCTGGATTTGGTGGATTTGGATGCTTCAAATTGCTCCAAAACGGTTCCAAACTCCAGAAAATGCCCAATCACCTGGTTGGCCATGTTCTCGGGGTACCCAAATACGAGAATGGCCGATTCACTGTGGTGCAAAGGGTTTGTGAGAATTTTGTCGTCCTCGGTGGCTTTTGGCTTTTCGCCTCTGGCAAAAACATTATTGAAGCTGCGAGGGTCTTTGTTGATGAACGATTCTGTGTGCTGGGCTGGTCTGTTAAGCGAAATGAACACCTCGTCGTTCAAATCATATAGCGACCTGGTTGGTGGCAAATCTTCGCTGTTGTTGTACAAGGGCAAGTCGTCATTGTCCAAGTTAGTGGTGTTCTCTCCCAAAAAGACCAGAGTTTCACCAAAGCTGGCTGTGCTATTTCTGTGCACACGATTGCCAAAAGTGATCATATTGAAGTCGGTCGAGTTAAAGCTTCCTGGAGCAAGCGCCTTCTTCTCTGTAGAGTCCTTTTTGTTACTGGAAACAGCAGAAAGGTGGAAACCAAGTTTCTTCTTTGGCACTAAATGGTTTGGAATCACCCTTTTGCTGGAGTTTTGGAACCACGCAGGATCCTTGGCTTCGCTTCGAACTTGTCCTGGTACGGCAGCATTGTTGCTGGCGAATAAAGACGACATGATGGCCCAAGTATTTAGTAGTGTTTATGCTCGCTTTGATATTCGATGTGCGTGCGCGGGCCAGAAATATTGGAGTCGAAGATGCAAGGAAGAGGTGCTTGGGAGTTGCTATATAGGTTTGTGGCAGTGGCGAACACTTGGTTTGACCCTATTTGTAGCACTTTGTCTATTATTTCTTTCAAAAGTTCCATTTCCAAAACCAATTTCCAAAACCAATTTTCAAATCTTAAATTTCAAATCCGCCTAGTATCCTTCGTAGCGTCAACAGCTGCGTCACTATGCCTAGCAAATCAGCTTCTACATCTCAAATCCGTTTTTCAAGATTGCCGTGCAACCACATTCGTCCCATCAACTCATCTGAACTGTCTGCAGTCCACACTTACATCTTTTCTCCACTCCAACTTTTTACACCCCAACCATGATCTTGTCTCCAGCAGAGAGATCGTATCTCTACGACTCATTGGCCCTGCAGCCACCTATAAGACCCGATGGCCGCAAAGATTGCCAATTTCGGCCGTTGCAAGCAAAAACTGCATTTCTTCCCACCTCCAATGGCTCAGCCAGAATACGAATGGCCGATGGCAGTGAATGTATCGTCAGTGTGAAATCCAAGGTTGTCTTGATCTCCAAGGAACCCAACTTGATCGAATGTGACCTCGATGTGTCCGGATTCAGAGACGACTCGAATTTTGTTTCGACATTGAAGTTCAACTTGACCGACTTGTTCGTCAAGAACTTTCCCACGAAAAATTTGCATCTCACCACAAAGTACGCCTTCAAGCTTTTTATAGACTGCATCGTGGTCAGCCACCTGTCTTATCCGTTGACGTTGTTGACCATGGCTGCTTACTTGGCTCTCAAATCGACGAGATTGCCTCTTTTGATTTCTGAAGTGGATGATGCCGAGGTCGAAGAACAGCCTACATTTTCCGATGATTGGGACCGTGCCCAGTACTTGGCTGCAGTCTTCAAAATGGACACTTTCCAGCCTCCTATATTTGTTACATTTGGAGTGGTGGGTTCCAACTTAATTACTGAACCTTCGGTGGAAGAAGAGCAGGTTCTAGAGAACGGGCTACTCGTTGGATGGTACGACAACAAAGTCATTACCCCGATCTCCAACCTCAACTTGGCCACCAACTCCGACAACTCTAATTTCAAGGGTCTCAATCCGGTTATTCTTGGTAAGGCCATTACTATGGCGAAGAAAATCTGTACTTTTGTGGTGGAAGCTTTGGACCAGGTCGTTGAGCAGGACCTGGACGGAGCCATTTTTTAGACATATAGTAATTTTAACAATTCTGGGCAGAATATGCGTGGACGATCACTGCAGTTGCAGTCTGGATATTCATGGATCTCACCACCCCAACTTGCTTGATTTCCACACAAAGGTCCAACTCGGCCAAGAGCTCTCCGGGGATGCCTTCCTTTTCTCTTCCTAGCAAAATTACCGATTTCTTTGGGAACTTGAGGTCCTTGTCCAAAACAACCGACTTGTCTGTCTGTTCCAAACCAATGAGCTCATACCCTTCTGCTTTCTTTTCCTTTAAGAAGTCAACGATTTGCTCAGGCTTGACTTCAGCCATTGGCATCCAGAAATCGGCCGTGACAGCAACACTCTTGAATTGTGGATGCTCCTTGATTTTGGCATCATGTATCGTCATAAGACCAGCACCCAAGACATCACAAAGACGGCAAATTCCCCCCAAATTAGGTGGCTTATCAACGAGGGAAGCAATAACAATCAAGTCACTGCGCACAATGTCGCTTCCTCTTGCCGATTCATCAACATCCATGACTGTGCTCCATGCTCCACTTTTGGTTTGCAAAGGTGATTCACTGATCTGACTCGATTCCTGTAGAATTCGGTTCTTCTGTGCTTTGAGCTCACGAACCCACAATTCTGGTCTATTTTCCCCGACAGGGTGATTAAGTCTTTGAACTTGCTTTTCGCTCAAGTACTTTTCAAACTCCTCTTTGGTGATGAAGTCGACCTCACGGTCGTTCAACCGCAACAAGAGACCACCAGAGATACTAGTGAGATTGAGGTCTTCAACAATATTCCACAACAATGCGTCTCCACTTCTGAACTGTCCAAAAGCATCTTGTGCCAAAGCACTCTTGTACATATTGTCCACCATTTTCTTGAGATTGTCGTCAATGTTCAAGCTCTTCTTACGAATTTCGACATAAACAGCAGTTGCCAACGACATCGAGAAATGTCTAGTAACAGCTTTGTTTGTGGATGCAGCTGGAATGATGATGGTCAACAATTTCGTCAAGTACTCAATCTCAGTCTCTCTATCGAGAGACTGAATCATCAAGTATAAGATTCTTTCGTAGATAGTGACAAGAATAGGCTTGGCTTCGTGTGACTCAAGTGAAGCTACCAACTTGTCGAAAATAGTGCTGGAAAGTTCAGGTCTTTTGAGAATGTGACCAGCAATTATCCATTCAAAGTACACCCTAACCAAAGGGCTTGGATCATTTTCGATGAAGTGGATCAAATGGTCGAAGTACAACTCAATTGAAACATCGAGGTCGACCTTGTCAATAACAGAAAGAACGATTTTAGCTTTCTGACTTCTGAAGTACTCCTCGAGCCCATCTGCTTTCTTGGAAACTTTGAAGAAATGAGTCAGGTCTTCTCTGTCGAAAATGTAATCAAGAATAGCAACTGCAAACTTTTGGGTCTTGACAGAATTGACAATAGCGAACAACCAAACTCTGGCTGCAACCTCTTCCACGCCATAAATTTCTTCGTAAATGTTTGAGTTTTTCTTCGGGCTCAAATACTTGTCATACGACTTGGCAATGATTTCCTCGATTCTGAAGGTGCTTGTTTGTAATTGGCGTTGACAAATTGCACGAACTAAGAGCTGCGGCAAGAATGTTAATCTCTCAAACAATTCAGGGTTCAGGACTTGGAAGTCAACCAATGATTTCGCCATACATGTCAAGAGTCCTCTCCTTCCATAAGAGTTAAAGAGAACAGAATCACCGATAGCCAAGAGTGCTTCATTCAAAATTGCAGACTTCACTGCGTTAGACAACACAAATGGGTGAAATATGACCAGAAGGAAGAGCGTATGAAGCTCTTTTTCGTTCAACTTCAACCTGTCAGCGTCCAATTCTGCCCAGGATTCACATAATCCAAGAATGCATGTTTGCAATGCTTCCGATGGCACCACCTCAAGTTCAAAGCAGTCCTTCATGATGGTGCAAATTGAGTACAACGTAACAAAATGGGTGGATCCAAAATTCAAGTTGCCCAACACCTGTTTGAACTCAACCTGGTCAACGCCATTTTTGGACACATAAAGTGCAACAAAACGGTGGTATTCACCAAAAGCATCCTCTCGAAATTTGTAAAAGTTGCTTACTGTTTTCACGCATTCAGCTGAGTTGCTGCAAATTGACTCTTTGAACTCAAGAATACTGTTCAATTGGATCTTCACATCACCGAAACCAAAAACATCAACAAAAGTGTTCAACATCTTGAATTTTGAGAGAGTCCCAAGGAGAACACTGTAGTTGTCAGACACAAACCCAGCAGTGATAGCAGTCCATAGCTTGTCAATGGAGTATGATCCAGCAGTGCTTTCTATAGTGGAAAGAGACTCGTATATCTGTTCATCTGCAGACCCACTCAATGCATGCTGGTACAACATCTGCACTTTTACTTCAAGACCCGAAGAGATTTGGCTGACATTCACTCCAGATTCCACAAGCTTCCCCAAAAAGGTTTCTGTTTGCTCGGCAATAAAGGACTCCAAAACTTGGATGTCACAGTCTGAGACCTTTGCACCAAAGCACGCAAGCAAAATCTTTTCATCCTCGGGAATATCTTGGTGTAGTAATTCCATGATGTCGCCAAAGGAAACTCCACACGAGGTCAAGTAATCCAATACATGGGCGAGATTGTCCCAGAAAATGTCGTACTTGTTGAATTTGACAAACTTTGTCACAATTGTTCCAAGGTTCGCAAGTGAGTCAAGCTTGAAACTTAGGATGAGTCTCAAATTCAACGTCTGAATCGCTGTTTTGAACAAGTTCCCCTCTGAAAAATTGTCAAGTAGTTTGAGAATCAAATGATCATGTTTACCGTACTCCAACACCTTCTGGTTTTGTAATCCTCTGACCATTCCCAAAGTGGCATAGAATCTGACAGCGTCAAAACTTTCCTTCATGTTGTCGAGAACGTGGAGAATAGACAACGAAACAGAACTGTACTCTTCCTGAGTCTTCAAACTCTTCAAGGTGTGACACAAGAAATCACAGAGCTTGTCACCATACTCGCACTCCATCTCGTTTGTGGAGCCATCGGTAGACCTGACCGCAAAATGAGTAGACAACATCAAGTACGGCAAAAACGTACCTTCAAAGTAAGGCAAGCCGTATTTAATCAAGTGTAAACTCTCTGGTTTGATGGACAAGAGAATGTGTGCGGAATATCTTCTCACCGAGTCCATTGCAGCCTGGAAACCAGTGCACAAAAGACAGAAACCCCACGAAGGGTGGATCAATGATTCGGGTGTGATAAGACCAAGGATATCATTCACAGCGGCCTGCGTTTGGTGCAAGGAAGTGTCAATACCCAAGATCTCAAACAAGGTGGTGAATCTGCTCCATTCTTTTATGAGCCTGGAAGAGTTTTTGGTATCCCAGGTCAAGATCTCAGTCTGGAAACTGGAATTTATGGATTTCAATGACAACTGAAGTATAGAAAGGCAGAATTTGCGTGCTTCGTGCAGCTTACCGGCCATTCCTTTTTGTAAGAGTTTCCAGTAGAAGTCCTGGTTGATGACGTTGTTCTGGAAGTGGGTGTTATTTTTGAAGTCACCTTTGGGACAGTTCAAGATCCGGAGCCACAAGATGTAAGCGTTTGATCTGTGTCTTTTGGTGATTCCAGTACTTTCCAAGCCAAACACTGTGTCCCAGACCTCCGTGTCGTCCACGATCAGTTCTATTCTCCAAAGGATCAATTTGGAGCAAGCAAAAGCAATTTCCTCTTCCTTGTGTCCTAAAAACAAGCAGATGATACGGTCAGTGTTAGGAGGTACTGCAACCTCCAGAGAACTGAAGAGTTGGGTCAAAAATTCGAACAAACTGAGGACAAGTTCTTTGGAAACATCCTCTAAATTATGTTCTGCGAGTTTCTCCACCTGGTCCTGAAAAGCAGAGACGAAATTAAAGCGGTTTGTGAAACACCGTTTGAGCTGGGTGAGAATAGACCCCAATACGTCCGCACACAATCGGTCGGATTGCTTGATAATCTGCAAGGTTCCGGGAAAATCTTTCTCGTTTCCGCTGGTAGTAACATTTTCAACGTACTTGAGCACGTTCGGGTAGATTTGGTCGAAGACCCTTGGTTCTAGATCATTGATGAGATCACAGAGTACGATGGGATTTTCTGGATCTGAGTCGAGATTTTCAGATAAAGTCACAGCTAGATTTGTCCTCTGTTCGCTGGTGAAGTATTTCGATACCAAAGACAAAGGTGCTGCCATTTTCACTGGTTGGTTGTGAGATGGATTTTGCAGTCTCAAGAAGTTTCCAGGTCTTGTATAAAGGACAGTGCATGTTCGAAGGGAAAGTTAACATCTTTTCATCATTTCGCTACGGTCAAAGAATGTATTCGGGCAAGTGTTTGGAAACAAGTTTCCTCGATCCCGGGGTAATTCAGTAAAATCAGTTGCCATGAAAACCAGATCAATGCACGTGACCATCATGCCCTTCAACGTCAACACACTGCAAGCAATTTTGATAAAATCTTTCTAGCGCTCGAAGGCTAGCATTCACAACAGATTGATTTTCTTGCATCACACATTTCGTTATATTAGCTTCACACATTTCGTTGTACTAGCTTCACACCTTTCGCTGTCCTAGTATAAGACACCTTTGATTGGTCGATCCACTCCTGGGTCCAATTTTCCAACCAAGAATTCAGTCTGCAAATTTCGTCCTTCAAAATCAGAAACTCCTACTCTCATTCGACTAATGCCATTAATGCAGCCTCACCAAGATTTGCATAGAAATTAATAAAATGGCGGAATTAACTTCCCGATCACTCCACAATTAGAATCGCGACCCGACCTGTAGGCAGCCTATATAGGGAATTGAATCCCGACGATCGAAGTGCCTGGTATTCGAGAATAAGAAGTCCGAATTCTTCAGCTATTTTCTTTTCTCAACATCACGAAATTCCATGAACGTTTTCGAGCAGATCGGTGGACTCGTTTCTGGTGGAAACGCGGGGTACATCTCGATTGGTCTTATCTTGAGTTACTTCCTCTTCAAGTCTCTCAACCCAAAGAAACTTGAAAAACTAGTTGGATTAAAGGTTTTGGAGAAGGAAAAGAAATCTGAAAATGGATTTGAGGTTCAATCAGTTCCCACGGATTTCAAGTGGGATTCTCAGAAACCACAAAACGCTTATCCGTTCAAAGATAAGCCATATAAAATGACTATGGGCATTAAGTTCATTGAACCGCAAGACTGGCTCTTGATGGAGGACACGTATCACCAGCGAATCAAGGAAAAAACAAAGATCGTCACAAACTCACATCCTCGATACCCCAAACTGAAGGATTTGGCAAGAAGCACGGTGTTTGAGACCCCAGAAGCTGAGCCAGCTCTCAGAGAGTTCTACGACATAGTGATTAAGTACATGTGTGACAAGTATCCCATGTCTTTTAAAATTACAGAAGATGGAAAGCAAGTGTTCAATAACATCACCAACGAACATGTCCCTGCAAAAGCAATTGACACGTTGACCTGTAAACAGTTGATGTATCACTTGGTCAGAACCATCGAGGAGGACTTCATAATTCTTTTGCCAGATCCAACCCAGAAACATATTGAGAATGGAGACGAGTACTTTTTCAAAGGTGGTGTGTTTGCATTTGCTGCTGGATTTGATCCACTTGACAAGTTCAACAAACCTCTCACTGCACTTCACACCCCAATTCCGGGATACGAGTCCAAGTTGAAGGTTTCCATGAACAGATTTTTTGCCAAACTCAAGCCCGGGCAGTTTGTCAAGAGAGACAATTTCTCCCTCCAGACTCACGACAAATTCTACGTCGATGACTCCAACAAAGGGTACCACTTGACGGAGGAGGAACTTAGGACTCCAATTGCGTACGAGGCCCTCGACTTCGACAATCAGGTTCACTACCGGAGTGAAAGGCAAGTCCTCACCAAATTGCCAAAGTCAGATGCCATCATATTCACCATCAGAACTTATTTGCATCCATTAAGTCAATTCAAAAATGAACCAAAGGAAACTCGCCAACGTTTGGTCGGTGCTATTAACGCGTTCCCCGAGGACATGGCCATTTACAAAAACTCAGTTCAATGGGGGGCAGCAGCCACAAAGTACCTTTCGGGATTATAGATTGTGAACTTCTTCTTTGATCTCCTCCCAAATTTCAATATTCTTTTTAGCCCAAGACACCAATATTCCGTTGTAGCTGAGAAGAATCTGGAATATTGCCTTGAGTTCTTTGGAATGAAAACTCTTGAAGTTTTTGTCCATTTCGTCGGCGATGTAGGATATGTCTTCCAACATGATGGTTTGGCACTTTTCAAGCGTTGTAATTTTGGTTTGCAAATGCACAACCTTCTGCTTTCTTGTAAGCTCTGGGTTCTGGTCAATGATGTCACTGACGTACTTGGTGATCTTTTTCAACGAGTTCATGCTAGGGAAAAGTTTGAGTTTTCCATTGCTCTTGGACGAGGGCTTCGATGCGGGAGCATTCAAGTCGTATTTTGGATTGTTCTGTAGCACCTGAGAATTGATTGCGTTCTCGATTTTCGATGCTTCTACCTCGGCTCTCATCAATTCGGCTAGTTCCTTGCGTTTTTCTTTGACCTCGGAATCCAATAGGTCCTTTTGTCTCTCCTTTCGTTCGTGGAACTTGTTCACAGAGTACAATATGGTGGAATACTGAACAGCTTCGCCCAAGGGTTCGGAGAACTTTGTTTCCAATTCTCCAATGAGGGCATTGATGGTGATGTAAGAACGGTCAAACGCAAGGCCAATTTTGTCAAATATGACATCAACCTTGACTTCATCGTCCTCGGACACCTTTCCGATCTTGACTTTCAGCGAGTCTGCTAGCATCAAGGAGAAAGAGTTCATGACCGTTCCAAGCTCAACGTAGTCATTTGAAAGCCCAATAAAGTTGTCCATGATTTTCTTGTTGATGTAGTCCAAGTGAGAGGTTTTCACCACGTAGTTCGTGCTGTCCACTTCAGTCGCATTAGTGGAATTCGAAGGAGGCGTTTCGGCAGGTGCCTCCGAGCCCAAAAGCTGGTTTGTCTTCTGTGCCAACTTTTTCTTGTTGTCCTTGAGTGGCCTGAGAAACGGAATCTTAATAGCATGATTCGAGATTGGCAAGGGCAATTCTGCGTACAAAGCATCGCTTTTCAAGCCGTTTTCAGGGTTCAGCTGGTACACTGACTTGGGTAGCTGGCTGCTGATCAACGCTATCTCGTCGGACCAATTGGCCGACGGGTCCAAGAACTTGGCAAAGAACTCCAAGTTTCGTATCTGCGTGATGTGCAAACAATTGTTCAAGAAATTGGAGAGAAGCCGTTTTCGGTGTTCCACCAACCGGTTCTTGTTCAAGTGGTTGGAATTGATGTACGAGTAAGAAGTTCCCAGTCCATTTCCAGAGGTGGATTCGGTGTTCACTGCAGCTGCAGAGTTGGCTGGGGGAGCGGCCCCATTGGTCGACATATTGGAACCAACAAGTCCATTTAAAACGTTGAGAGAAAAGTAGTTTTTGGGTGGGATCGGTGGAATGATCACCAATGGAAACACCCGGGTGAGCACGTCCCGCAAACTCTCGAAATCAGAGTACCGACGGCGAGTCTGGATTTCCTCTTTTGCGTTGTCGTTGATCAATTTGATAGTGTAGACAATGTATTTTTTCAGGGAATTGGCCAAGCCCTCGTTGGACTTTCCTGCCTCGCTGATGTGGATTCGGGCATTGCTGTCGGGACTGAGAAGCTTTGTCACTCGGCTTTCGTAGTTGATTTGGATGGTGTTGAACTGTTCTCGGTCATTTCTGTAAAGAAGCAAGGATTCGTCATCGTCGTCCTCGTCTTGGGCATTTTCGGGACTGGCCGAGCCGGAGTCGATGGCGTGCCCGTTTGTGCCAATATTATTTTCAGATTTGTGCCCGTTTTCTCCATTCTGCATGAGGCTGGCCAACCCGGACGTGTGGGGAAACGGATTATTGTCTTCTTCGCCAAAAACGGATTCGTCACGTCTTTCGGAGTCAGACATGGTGGGACGGGAGAACGGAAATCGCTGGCTTAGAATGGAAGGTCTCTTGGTTTCCAAGACTGTGGAAGATAGGCAAGGGATTAGTTGTGCGTATAATATTTAGTCTGATATGAGGGCAATCGCACACCCGTACAACTGATAAGGCAGGCAAGGCAATGCGAAAAAAAAAGAGGCTGAGAGGGACCGACTCACTGAGGGCCGAATTCTGTTTTATCGTTGAAAAAAGTTTATATCGGATTTGGCCTGGATGGTTGAAAGGTGGAATTGTGAAAGGTGTACCGTCTTTCCTGTTAGAATCCAGACTGAACATTATTGTATACAGTATGTGGCTGTTTAAACCTCTGTGGTTCATATGGAACCACCAGTGGGTCGACCTCATAATATCTCCAGTACAGAGGTCGAGTCTATGTCCATAGACATGCTCTATAAATTATAAGATATAATTTATAAGGTTGGATACCTGCCCTTATTCTCCGCTAATCATCCCAGTGAGGATGATCAGCTCTATTTATATTCTCTGGGGATTGACATTCCCTCATCGGCAAGGTAGGGTGACCCTCATAAACACCTCTTAGGGTTTAGGGCATCCTTCCATAATGCCGTGCGAAGCATCAAATGCCTTTGATGCTTAGAGTATACAAAACTGATGCCTCAGTCCTGTCTAAACACCAACATTTCCTCGTCATGTGTGGGTGAAGTTTTGCATTCTGGATGTATGTGAGATAGTGAGAGTCTTGCTTAAGTTTGGGGTGTTTAAGTTCACACGCTATCGATGGGCACACCTGTTATTCCTTATGATGCGTAGTTTGGTTTTTTCTTTTTAGTTTTCCTACAATAATCGTTGAAAAATAAAAGACCCTATTTCGTACCTCCAGTAGAGGAAATTAATTAACCTGGGTCTATTTGAATACCGCTTTTACAACAACAGAACGGTTCCTACAACATTCATAAATGTACCCACTCGCTTACCAGAGCCTCTGATGCCCAGAGCTGAGGTATGGCAGATTCTATACTAACAGAATCTCCACTGGCAGTTAAGGCTGTGGGTGGTGGTGGCAAATGCTCTACCCTGTCCAGATCCAAAGGTCTGGGTGGAAGTGAAGTACTGGGATTCAGTGTTCTAACTATGTAAGGGTGCTCGTCATTATACAATGATCGTTGAAAAAAGTCACCTTGCTCCCAATTTATTCGTCATTGGCTGACTCGTTCTTTGAATCATTTGCTGCGATTCTGGAGGTCTTAATGTTTGCCATCAACTTCTATTAAAGAACCTCCACTCTTCCAGCTAAACTTGCTAGAGCCCAGTGCAGTGACAGCTCCCGGATGATAATGTTGGAGACAATACGAACTTTTACGGTTGACTTGATACTGACACTGGGATGGAAGCACAGAAAGTCGTGCAAAATTGCCACGAAAACAATTATTCCTGTTTAGGTTTTGCAAAAAACGTAAATGAGCTCATTTCGAAAAGCCTTCGAACTTCAACTTCTTGCTAGCCGTTTTCAATGGAAGGGGTTGGCGGGTCGAAATTTAGTACATACCTATTTTTATCTTCAACCTTGCAGGAACCCACAGTACAACCTCATGAATATTGTGCATATTGGTTCATGCGAAGTTTCCGTTATCTAGCTTCATATGGAAATTGCTGCGAAATGCAGTTTTACAAACGAATACGGACCAGGCATGATATTAACTTGACACATTTGGGAGCTGGCCCATGGAATATCACTCTAGAATTGATTTATCCGGGGTATATATTGGTTTTGTTCCGCAAAAGGCCATGCGATGTCCCAAAAGGTGTCCACCATTTGTCGTCTCCTCAGGTGCATCTGCAAGTGAACACTTTAAAAGACTAAAATATAGTTTGCTGTCAGCAGAACCTACCTCTTTAGTGGTTTATAAGGGCGTTTCAAATCTCCACCTATCCCTTCTTCAACCACCACTTTTTTCAGCTCTCCCGTTTAACAGCTACGGATCCCATCCTCAGTACGAGTGGTTCCGACACTGATTCTCCGACTCCCCCAGAGCCACAAAAGCAAATTTTGGCGGTGCAAGAACTAAAGCGGCAGAAGAGGCTGCACTCTCCTCCTTTGATGCCTGAGATTCCAACAAACCAGAACACTGGTGCCTTGACTTACTCGAATACTAGCTCTTTCACTCACCGGTGCTTTCAAGGGACTGAAAGGCTTGATATATTGGCTCAAGTGGCTTCTCAAGAGCTTCCTCAATTTCAATGGACTGAAAGGCTTGATATATTGGCTCAAGTGGCTTCTCAAGAGCTTACTCAATTTCAAGAGGACACTGAAGTGGTCGATTACTCTAAGGTCCCTTGTCCTCAAACGGTGGAAGCCGCACCTCAACTTCAAAATGTTGCCAGATATGTGGATCCCGGCAACACCCGACACAGAGAGCATCTTGTGGAGTTGCACGATCAGAACGGCACCATCATCGACAGAACTCGGTACATCAGAGGCAATCTCGATGCTATTGGTAGGTTGTACAACGGTGTCATCTTCGTGAAGAATACTCTCTTCGACTCCAGCCATCCATACCAGCAGGAGTTCACACGGGTGGAATTGGGAGATTCTGGCCAACCCCTCAATGAAATCGGAAGCGGCCTCTGTCCCTACTGCGAGAACATTGCATTCTTCAAGTTGAAGAACTCGTGCTACGCTCAGCATTTAAGTTATCTGCATGGAGTCTTCACTGACGACTACTTGACTCCAAACCCTCTATACATTGGCAAGTACAATTTTGAAGAAGAGCGATAACCCGGACAGGAAGATTTTTGCTCGTCAAAGAGCACACGAGGGTGTGGTTTGTCCTGTGTGTTACAAGGTGGTGGAAGTCCGGTGCTGGACGTCGACGAAGGATAAGAAGCCGCTTTCCAATTACTTACTTCATTTCAAGGACCACCATCGTGTGGGACGCAATTCGGCGGGCTTCTTCAAAGAACATGGGTGAAGGGTCACATCTTGGATCGCTGGGTTGGTCTCAGGTCTTGCATTTTTATTCTCTGCTTTTCATTGCTCTAATGAAATAAAATTAATCAAGTACTTCATTTGGCGTATTTATGTTCATTTCTTCTTCTCTGGAGAGCTCCAGAGACACTTCCCTCGCCTCGACCTGGGCTCATCGGTGAGAATTAAGAACCCGCTCTCTTATTGTGCTTCTTGATATCCTCCACAGAAAGTGCAATCAGCAAAACATCTCCCTGGAGCTGTTCTTGACCTCTTCTCCCAACCCGCCGGAAGTTTTAGGTGCACCTCAAATAATCAACCTTTTTGTTTGCTTCTTGCGTTTGCTTCTTTCGTGGATTACGAGGGCAGATTTCGACCTGTTATAATTTTTACCCTGGAGAGACAGAGTACTTTAACAAACACTGCAACAATTCCACAACTAGACGATTAACAAACAGCACCGACAAGCCTCCAATATCTGGACTTGCTCGAGCTCAATCTAGCAATTCTGGAATATCCTGCGAGTAAGTGACATAACTGATCGGCGAAATGAATAAGTCCTTGAACATTGGTTGATCAGAAACGATCCTTTGTGTTGAAAGTGAAAAATTCTGGATGAAAGAATTTGATTGAAGGTCCCTGGTAAATGCTTCGTTTCTTGATGAATGATTGCTAATTTCTTCATCAAATTAAAGGTTCGTATTTGACTGAGGTAATGTGTGCTATTGCACTAACACATAAAGGAACATCACCTCTACTTACCATTCTACATCTCTCAGTGCTTCACAATCTCCTCCAAGAACATTTTCCAGTTTTCACCTTGAACACAAATTCTCCCGAGAATTCAGTGCAAGTTTTGCACGGAAGTTGGGCTCAATTTAGCTTTCAAACAATAGTTACCAGAAAACAAAATGTGAGGCTCAAGTGAGAAAAGTCATACACGAAGGTTGAACCAGAAAGAAAGACTCTCATTCAACACCGAAGTGAAAAAGAAAATTCAGTCAATAGTTTTTCTGGTTTGTCCTTACCGACTCGACAATTGACGTTTCAATTTCACAGCCATTTCCATGGGAATGAGCTTAATCTGCCTAGGTCTTTTTCTGGTCTCCCTTACCCAAAAAGTTGTGAGCCCGCCAATTTAAAGTGATCAAGTGTGAATCTCACAGAGGTGATTTTCCGAATCATTCTCATCCCAAACTGATTGCGAAGCGTACTAAACGGTTGGTGAAAATCAATGAATGGTGAAAGAATACGGGTGAGCTTGCTCGGCGTACCATCTTACCTCATCCTGCGTGCGTGAAGTTTTGCATTCTGGATGTATGTGAGTGAGAGTCTTGCTTAAGTTTGGGGTGTTTAAGTTCACCCGCTATCGATGGGCACACCTGTTATTCCTTATGATAGTTTGGTTTTTTCCTTTTAGTTTTCCTAATTATACAATGATCGTTGAAAAAAAAAGGTGGTATTGTTCTTAAGCGTAGCTGGAAGCTGGAGATTGAAAATGTTGTTCAGATTTCATGCAATGATTTTGAAAGCACACCTTTGATCTCTGAGTTTGTAAAGTTACAGTCGCAGTTACAGTAGCAAAGTTGCAATAGCTTTATCTGAAGAATCTGGTACAATAGAAATGTCGTGAAACTTCTCAGGTGTTGTGCGCACGACCAAAATTCATCACTTGTAAACCTCAAAATTAACACCTCCTTCACAAACATGGAGGAAAGCACTACTTTCGTGGACCCACTCCTGGTGTCTGCCGAGTTGCAGTTTGCCCACGTATTGGAGAATTTCCAGCTTAGCGGTGGTCTGGTTGACACTTTTGAAGTGGTTCAAAGCTTCACATCTATAGCAGCGCAGAGAGCGTTGGCAATTGGCCAAAAATTGGGAGAAAATGAAATGGCAGAACCAGAATTGCTCCAGGAGTTCGAGAGCTGGGATTTGGAGGCGAAATTGTGGCACTTGGTGCATGTATTGTACTCATTCAGACTCTCTGACCCGACCGAATTGCCAGAATATGCGTTTTCCTCTCTACCCGTCAAAAGAGAGTCCTATCTCAGAGCACACCCAAAAATCAAGGAATTGCTATTGATCGTTGAGTGGTTGCAGTACAATGCTGCTGGTGTAGCCACATCATTCAATGCCCAGGAATCTTCCAAATGGACCCACACCAGAATTGCACTTGAAAACAAAGGCTTGAGCCTGTTGGCTCCGAACTCGGCGTCGGTGAACATTGTAGACTGCTTGGATTCAGATGCACCTTTGAGGTCTCAGAAGAACATCTCTCCAGCTGACTCAGACATTGACTCGGTCAACTTCTCCACAATCTACAAGCTTGTGCTTCGCGGAGACATTCAGAGCGCAATTGATTTTGCCAACGAAACGGGAAATTACACCCTTGCAATCATTCTTGTCGGTGTGAAACAAGACTACCTTGATCCAGTGATTGATGTCGATGCCATGGAAGACGACAACGAAGAACCTTCCGGTGTGCAGCACAAATACATGTGGCTACAGACTGTGTTTCAGTTGTCTCGGGAGCCGAACTTGAACAAGTACGAGAGACTCATTTACAGCTACCTCAGTGGAGGAGATATGACTGCAAATGTCAAGGAGGCTGATGGCAGCTGGGAGGATTGTTTGCTCGTCTACGTGAATCAGCTTTTCACACATCACATGAGGGCGTTTGTGAAGTCCATTCTTCCAGGTGAGATCACTTCCGTGACCTTCCCCACACCTCAACATTCGTCTGTCGACGGCATTCTCAATTCGTTGCTGAAATCAAAAGAACTTAGTTTTGAGAGCAAAAATCCATTCCGTGTCATCATGGGAAGTATTATGATTGACCAGTTGAGCTTGTTCTTGAACAACACCTTCAAAAGCAAGTCTGCAATCACAGAAGACCAGCATATACTACGAGTGTTGACCCACTTGGCCGTCGTTCTTGGCATGCTTAACTTGCATGAAGGGGGCAAGACCCCAACCAAAATTATCACTCGTTACATCAGCAAGTTGTCGGAGTCCGGGTTGGAGGAACTTGTGCCTGCCTATTTGGCTTTCATTCCCGATGAAAAGGATGCCAGAGAATGCTACTCGATCTTTTTGTCAACCATCACCGACCCAGAGAAACGTGCTAAACAGCTTGAAATCGTCAAGAAGTTTGAAATCACTGCCACCGGAGAAGAAACTCCTAACAGTACGTCCACCGAGGAAGTTGGTTTTGACTACGAGAACAAGATGAACAACGTCTTGAAGAGAACAGTCGAACGAGTAATGACCGAAACTGAACCATTCTACACCCCAAGTGGTGACATCAGGGTTGAGGACGAATATGTCGATCCAACAGATGTCAGATTGTACAGGTCTGTGGAATGGTTGTACGAAAACAAGATGTACGAGGACGCCGTGAGCGCTACGAGGACTTTGGTTCGCCGGTTCCTATTGACCGGAAAATTGAAATCGCTCAAGGAATTCAGCAGGAACAAGAACTTCAAGTCTTTGCTCAAAGATTATGATTACGATCTCCATACCAAAACCATTGGAAGCGCAAGTCCGCCAGCCTCCATTAACGAAGACGACAAGGAAGAATTGATGCAGTATGAACTGTTGGTGGAATGTTTGCGTCTTTTGGACGAATGGAAACAGTTTACTGGCGAACGCAGTGCAATCTCAGAAGGTTTCTGGAAATCCAAGGATGTGGAGAAGTCGATTGAAAAAACAATTCTGAAGGTGCAACACTTGGTTTTCAAGTGGTTCAAGGACCTAATTGCTTCCGCCACCAACAAAGAACAGGTTGAAATTTACAAAGAATACCGGTCGATCTACGTGCCATATTTCATCATCGAACTCTTGCTGGTGTTGCAGCAGTCAAGACTCCATGATTGGAAGTACATGCGCCAGGCTTTTCAGTTGGTCAATGATGTCGCTAACGACAAAGAAAACGATTTCATGAACTGCTTCATTAGCTGCGGCAGGTTCAATGAATTTGTCTCGTTGGCCGGAGAAGTCGCCCTCGTTGCCAGTGAACGAGGAATGAAGGGCATTTTTGCATAGCGCTGCTAGATTTCGTTCATTCTATACAATCTAGTTCAATGACGAGGCTTTCTCGTACAACAAGTCAACCACACTGGACAAGTTCTTCACCAAATCCAACGAAGCCTCATAGGAAGCATCGACTCTTGGCTGGTCGTAGATGACCAACCATCCATTTCCTTGGTCCAACACACCGTAGAACACCTTATCTAGAATCATCTGAGACAACTTTCCTTCCACCTGCTGTGAGTTCAAGCCAATTGTCTTGGAAATGTGGGACAATTCAACAACACTGTACGACTCGATAATCTTCAACAAGTTCTGTTCCAACAAGGTGTCGTACAATGCATTGAAGTGGTTTTTGATAATCTGGTCCGACTTCAACTCGGTCTCGTATGTCAACAAGGCGTTCTCAAACTCCTTTAATGATCTGTTGGAGTAGGCTGTAGCAATGGCCTTCATGGCGTCGATGTCTCTGCATTGGTACTTCAGGACGTTTTTGTTGTTCAAAATAACGTTGACATCGTCGATCAAGTTCAACATGATCTTGGTCAACAACATGTACTTCAACACGGTGATAGCACGAGAGTCGTTCTGCGAATTGAAGCCTTCAAACGACTCGAAAAAGTACGAAAATGCCGTCTTGTAGTCCTTGTCCTCTGCGTTCAATATGCCACTCTGGCAGTCAAGTTCTGCCTGCAATAGCGTAGGACAGTAGATGGAGTTTGCAGAAGTTCTGGCACTAGTTAAGGCAGCTCTGGATTTTGGAATGTTTCTCAAAGCATGGTAAATTTGAGACTCCACCAACTGGACCTCCACCAAAGACGACTTGTCGTCCAACTTCTTGTACTCCCTCAACAACCCAGTGATGATTTTCAAGCCATCCTGGTGAGAACCCTTTTCGTACAATTTGGAAGACAACTTCAACTGCAATTGCTGCCTCAAAAAGGACAATTTGTTTTCGATGGCCCAGTCGATACACTCTCTTATAGCTTTGATCTGCAAGTCAATGGCGTCTGAAATGGCGTCAAAATCCTCCACCAAAGTCTTGATAATCTTGGCAGTTTTCGACTTAGCAAAACCTCCCAAAACCAGTCTGGATTCTGTGATCAAGCCTGCCAACTTCTCGGGTTGCTTCTGTTCCTGATAAATCGTTCCCATTTCGAGAATAGCGGTTTCCTGGTCCTGCAAGAACTTTGATCTTCTGTTTTGGTCTTCAGCTTCGAACTTTGCGTTAATCACAGACCAGTACTTCGTTTCAGCCTGGTTGAAGTCCTTTTGAGAGGCTGCCACTCTGGCTTCCTCCAAAATTTCGGTGAATTCGGTCATTGTTGTTGCTTTGGTGGTCCGTGGAGTAGTGTTTTTTTGCCTCCGAGCTCGACAATTTGAGATTGCCATGTTGAGTTAGATATGTTTTGAGGAGGGCACGAAAAGAGTTTGCAAGCACAACGACACTTTAAGTATAATGATCGTAAGTACTACATTTAGTTATGTTATCATTCGATTGGCTAGATTTTGTTTGACTAGATTTCGTTTGACTAGATTTCCATTAACTAGATTTCGATTGATTTAACTGGTTCATCTCATATTCTCCTACATTGTTGTCTTCCAATAGCCTGACAGAGCGATGGCCAGAAGCCAACGATAGAACTTCAATCACGTATGTCCATTTAATTCAAACGAATCCCAATACTACTTCGATTTTTCTCAAGATGTCAAGGCATTTCTCTAATCTCACGAAACAAATGGATGCGAATTGAAAAATCAAAATCACCAACACTTAAATGCTCCGCAAACCAGTTTTAGGGGCTACTGGAAGGCTTCTCTATGGATTCCGGCCAGTCTTGCAAATGGCTCCTTTGCCATTCGTTAGAGCCTACGCCAGGACCCCATTTCCCATTGACCACAAGAAGGCTCAGGAAACAAGAAAAGAGGAAAACTTGCCAAAATTCAAGAGGTGGGCCAAGTATTTGCAGACAAACGAGTTCAAACGCAGAATGACAAAGTATTACGTTGGAATGTTCGGTGTGATGTTGGTTGCTCTCTACTATTACATGAGAGATCGGTACTACGAAGACAAACAAATGAAACACATCAGAGCGAAATACGCCGCGGATCCAGGAAGTCTCAGTGAGTACGAGTACTTGAAGTTCAAAGCTCTTAGCAATTTGACATTGAAACCAAGAGAACAGAAGAAGTTCAGACTCTACCAAATGATGAGAAAGGAGTTCAGAAGAAAGAACATATTGGAAACCGAATTGATGTTCGAGCCAACTCCCGAAGAACTTGAGATTTGGTACAGTAAGCAGGCCAGAAAAACAGTGAAGGTTGCTGTGGAAAGAGAACCCGAGGATCCGGTTACGAATGCGGCTAACCCCAGCATTCCTCCACCCAGAGACACCACCCAGTTCTTCGACGACAAGGCTGCAGAATACGACAGTGCCATTTCCTGGGAAGAAAGAAGAGCCTTCATGGGAAGACGTCGGAAATGGTTGATGAGTCAAGTCGAAGGAAATGTGTTGGAAGTGGCCTGCGGAACCGGCAGAAACATTCCGTATCTCAATCCTGAGCACCTTGATTCCATCACATATTTGGACTCCTCTCCAAAAATGGTGGAGGAGACTCAAAAGAAGTTTAGAAACAAGTTACCTCATTTCAAGAAAGTGGCATTTGCGGTTGGAAAGGCTGAGGATATGGTGAACATTGCTGAGGAGTCCGTCAAGTACGATACCATTGTGGAGGCTTTTGGACTTTGTGCACACGAGGATCCCGTGGCAGCATTGCAAAACATGGCCAAATTATTGCTGCCTGGTGGAAGAATAGTTCTTTTGGAGCATGGCAGAGGAACATGGGACTTCATGAACAACCATTTGGATTTCAGAGCAGAGAAGAGAATGAAGCAATGGGCTTGCAGATGGAACTTGGACATTGCCGAGTTGGTGGACGATGCTGGGCTTGATATTACTTCCCAAAAGAGAACCCATTTCGGCACCACCTGGATGTTGGTCTGCAAGAGACCAGAAGATCCGTTGAGACTAGAGGAAAAGCCATTCATCAACAAGTTGTTTGGAACGGAAGTTGCCCAAATTGAGAAGAAGTAGCTGAGCAGTTTATTGTAAATAGAAACGAACTACAAGTATACACCTTCATCCTTGACAAGGCCTCGCTTACTCAATTCTCCATCTAGCGCTTCGAGTCTGCTTTCCTGACTTGCGATCACCTGTTTGTTCTCCTCTATTGTTTCCAGGTAAAGCTGGAGGGCTTCTTCATCTGTGGTGTTGGGGATTTCCTGTTCCAAAATGGCATTCGTTTCTTTTAGTTTCACCAATGAATTCTGGAGCTGTTTCTGGACGGAAACCAAGTTCTCATCTGAAAGGTCTCGAAGGGCTAGTACAAATTGCGCGAGGGGGATGGGACTCGTTTCGGAAGACATTGATATAGTTCTGTAACATTTACTGCGAAAATGCAAAATATCAAATTCTCCATGTTTAGAGCTCGACCCTTGCTAGGGCTCGTACGAAGAAATTCCACTGCTCGAGAATACCTCCGGCTAGAAGAGGTGTGTACCCCCATGCATCCTCTTCTTCTTACCAGAGCACGGGCCATGACCAAAGAATTCGATTCGTTGGAAGAGAAAATGAGCCTGGGAACATTTGACCAGGACACCAGCATTCGGTTCTCCAACCTCTCTGTGATTTTGGACAACTACCACAAGTACAAGCAGGACATGGAAAACTTGACCTCTCTTCTAGATATCATCAACGACGAAAGGCCCGACGAAGAACTTGTGGAGGAAGCAAAGGCTGAGCTTCAAGACGTCATTCCCAACGTGGCCAGATCTACGCAGATCCTTCAGAAGCGTCTTCTTCCACCCATAATTCACAGCGACAAACCTGCGATTTTGGAGCTCAGACCTGGAGTGGGTGGCTCCGAAGCAGGCTTGTTCACTCAAGATTTGCTCAACATGTACATAAATTTTGCCAACCACAAGAGATGGCCGTGGAAGTTGCTCAGTGAAAGCTCGAGCAGCACTGGGTTTCTTAATGAAGCTATTATGAGTATAGACTCGCCTGGTGCTTACAATGCACTCAGACACGAAAGTGGGGTCCATAGAGTGCAGAGAATTCCTGCAACTGAAGGCAAGGGCAGGATCCACACGTCCACAGCTGCTGTGGTTGTTCTCCCTAAGATGTCTGAAGGTAATGAGCTGTCATTGAAAGAAGACGAAAGGCTGTTTGCTCCAGGAGAGGTCCGCATCGACACAATGAGAGCAGGAGGAAAAGGAGGACAGCATGTGAACACTACAGACTCAGCTGTTCGCTTGGTGCACATACCTACTGGAATTACCGTGATGCAACAAGATGAACGGTCTCAACCGAAGAATAAAGCTAAAGCTTTTTCCATTTTGCGTGCCAGGCTCGCTCAATTGGAGAGAGAAACGGAAATCGCCGAACAGAAGAAGCTCCGTACAGACCAAGTGACCACGACTGACCGGTCCGACAAGATCAGAACGTACAATTATCCACAGAACAGAGTCACCGACCACCGATGCGGGTACTCGATCCATGATTTGCCTGGGTTGATGGAGGGAGTGAAGCTCGAGGAGGTTATTGAAAAAGTTGAGGAGCATGAATTTGAGGAGAGGTTGCAGCTACTTATTGCCCAATCGAAGTAACTCCAGTTAGACTTTGACAACGACAATCTGGAATACTAGTTGTTTGTTCTATGTACCGAAGAATAGAAATATCTCTCCTGTCTCCAATTCGACTTATTTTGACAACGACAATCTGGAATACTGGTTCTTGTTCTATATATCCGAATAGAAATATCTCCTGCAATGGCCCGAAATCGTCGTCTTTCCTGCACATCCCAATACATCTCTCATCTACCAACCGAAACCACAATGAGTGAAGGGGTCAAAAGGCGAACGGAGAGTCAGCCGAAATCCAGTGTCAAGAAACCTCGACTGGAGGTGCAACAAACGCTATATGTGAAGAATCTCAACGATCAAATCGCACGAGATGTGCTCAAACACAACTTGTACCTCCTTTTCTCCACCTATGGAGACGTCATTGACATAGTCTTGAACGCCAAATTGAGAGGCCAGGCCCACATTGTCTTTGAAAGCAAAGAATCTGCATCGGTGGCTCTAAAAACTATGCAGTCTGTGTCTGTATTTGGGAAAGAAATGCAGATTGACTTCTCCAAAACCAAGTCAAAGTGCATCGAACAGGCTGAAAAGAAGTTGGCTGAAGAGGAAGAGTAGAAGCTCTGCACCCTCCTTATTGTATACTTACCTGTAAAATAGTCGTTAATGCAAATTTTTATCATTATTTTAGCTCCAATGCGCCTTCGAGTCCTCCCATGACACAGTCAGGAACTCCCAATTTGCCCAAACTTGTGCCTCCCAAACTAACAATTCCCCGGGAAGCTCCAGCAACTAGGCGCGTCATTTCACCAACTTTCTCCATGTACCCCACGTTATACTGGGGGATGCAATCGTGATGAAGGTTGTAGGAAATAAGCAAATCGTCGTCTTTGAGATCAACTGCTTTGTCGGATTCCGTTGCTTCATTGCGGATAATGACATTGTAATCAGACAATTTCACAGACAAAATATTTTCGAGAACCTGCTTGGCTGCCCTGACATTGACACCATTTGAAGGAACACCGCGGGAACTGAAAAAATGCCCTCCCATCATTAGTGTGATTTTCTGGTAAGGCACCTTGGCCATTGTGGAGCCATCGAAGAATCTTTCAGCGTCCAGTTCTGTGTCAGAATCGTAAATGACGCCCAAAAGTGATTCGGGATTCTTGTTTCTGACTGGCACAAGGAAACCAAACCCATTGCAATTCTTCGGAATCAACCCTCCTTTCTTGGAGAAAACATTCACCAAGAAGATGGTTGTATGCTCAAACTCCCCCAATAATCCATGAAGCCGTTGGTTTTGATTCCTCACCAATTTCCTCAAAACATTTGTGCTCAGAGTAAACCTCACATGGTCAAACTTCTCAGATGTTTCTTCAGTAGAAACAGTACCCTCAGAAAGTTCCAATTCCGTCACTCCAGACGAATAACGAATATCGACATTCTCCTGCTTTTGCAAGTACTCGGCCATTGCTCTAGGAAACACCTCAAGTCCGTCGTGAAGTCTCATGATGGGAAACTTCTTGAGTGATACTGACAAATTTTCGAGATTTGAATCTGGTGAAATGAGTAGCTCATATTGCACCAACGGACCGGCCAACTTTGGTGTTTCTGGCCTTTTCTCTCTCATTTTCAGAACCATTCCTTTAATGATCGAGCCATGCTCCTTTTCGATTTGCAACAAGCTGGGTAGTGTAGCTCGTACACTCAATTTAGACACATTTCCACTGTAGATCCCGTGCATGATGGCACTGACTACATTATCAGCCAAAGCCGGAGATCCAAACCGTCTCAGAATAAAGGAGCGAACAGATTCGTCTTTGTCCGTTTCACTTTTTTTCTGGAATGGTTCGTTAAAGACACTGGCTATCACTCCTTCGCTGACATCACTAAGCATGAACTTCACGAACAGTCCAACCGAATTCGGAACCTGAATCAATTTGTTGGAGGGATCAAGTATCCATTTCCTGTTAGCAATAGATGAAGATTTCATCACCTCAACCTGATCTCCATATTGTAGTTGTTTGAGCATATCCACTATGAGCAAAGTTCCATCACTGACTCCGCGAAGAGTCCTGGGTCCTTTTTCAAGGAGAATTGGGCTGTTTTCGGTGCGATCTATCAATTTCTCTGTCTTGATCCAGCCTCCTGCGGTTTTGTTTGCTTCAAAGATTGAAATTTTGACGTCGGGTCGGAGTTTCAGAAGAAAATAGCTAAAGGAGAGCCCGGAGATTCCTGCTCCAATAACGGCGACCTTGCCATTTCGAGGAATAACAGACATTCTTAGTGAAAAGAACGACAAACGCAGATTGGAATCGAGTCACTTGTGATACGATATTTCGAGGTGTACGGGTTTAGATCAGGTGGGTGCAAAAAATGCTACAAGCGAGGTGGTCGATTGAGAATCTAAATTGCATGGTAGTAATCTTGAAGCTGGTCATCTGCGTTGAGACTATCTGTCAGCATTTTAAATTCTTCGGTGGTTCTCCGTGCTCCACTAGACATGCTTCCAAAGATGGTTTGCTGGCTCGTCTGCAGCAACAAAGGGAATCGTTGTTCATAGTGGATTTCTTGAGCGCTTTCGGTCTCACTTGGGGACAAAGGATCATTCGAATCCAAGCCAGCATGTGTGCCCTCTGCTTCCTGATACAAAGGATCATTCGTATTCTCTCTATTCCACAGAAGGTTCAGCTCAGCATCTCCAAACAGCTTAGTCTTGCAGGTTGATTCTGTTCCCCAATGTTCCAGACATTCTTCTGAGCCACTCATGATAGGATCATTACTTGTCGACAGGTTTGCTGTGGTGGTCGACAGCCTTTCAGCAGATTCCGAGCTGAGAATGGACGGAGGCCCGTTGGAAAACGTGTCCTCCAGTTCTGAAGGTCTACTCAATCCAGATGCTTCCGTCTTGGAAGATTGGACTACGGTGCCATTGGAGTCACTGCGGGCAACTGGAATCAAAGGTGCAAACGAACTCACCAAGGAGTTTCTTATGTGTGACTGCCGTCTAAGAGTCGTCGTGTTGTTGGGTACGACCAATTCATCAAAGTTGAGTGGTATGATGTCATCAGCATATATCGGAGAAAGCTCGTACGCTGGCGAAGGGTCAGATGGAGTAATCGAGGACATTCTGCTCACAGGGTTTTCGCTGAGTGATATGGACCTCATCAAAGGGGATCCTGAAGTCGAAATTGCCTCCTCGAACGACGGTAGTTGATCATCGCCATACTCATCCAATTGCTTTATTGACACTCCGTTGTTAGAGTAAGAGGGGGTTTTAAAGGTGATCGCTGGTTGAGGTCGTGGTTGTGGGGCCAGTGTATCGAGGTCAATTTCGTCATACTTGGGTAATTGAATGGACTCATCGTTACACTTGGCACTCAACAACACAAACGGGGTATCAACAACAACCTCATAGTGGTGCATACGATTGTTGTCTTTGGGATCTGGCTTCGAGATCCTGAAGCAGACTTGTAATCTGTGACAGATCTGGATGTGACGGAAGTTTGAGTCTGGTGCGAGTGCTTTGGAAACGGTCGTATACCCTTGGTGGATATTTTCAGCTTTCGTATTGTGTGACGATTCCAACATCAAGGCAGTAGAATCGAGTTTCAAGACATTTTCTTCGGGTTCGTCGTTGGTGTCGTTCAGGTGACTAATGTGTGTTTCCAATGCACCGATCACGGGGGATGAAGGACACAATGGACCACTCAGAATGGAGTCATTTCTAGCGTAAATGGGGACATTCAACGAGGGACTAGAAAAGGAACTTCTGGTTTCGTCCAGTTCATGGCGAGGCTCTTCGCCGCCGGAAGTTAACATCATCTTATCAGCACGTGTAGTGAGAAATGGCAATGCAATGCTGATGTCAAGAGGAGAAGCAATCATGGTGGTCCCAGGTTTGCTCAAGGGATCGTCACTGTCATTTGGTTCGTAACAAGAATTCAACAAATTGTGATCCGGACACTTGATCACCTCCTCCTTGTACGGTTCAGCACCCGAGGCATAGGAATTCCTGCTTTTCGTCTTCAACTCACAGACCGGCACAACTCTCTCTCTTGCCTTGTTGTCGTTGCGCGCACCTCTCACAAGGAAAGGATCCTCTCCGTCGTATTCGTACTCCTTCGATAAATCGCGGGAAATGTAGGTGATGCGTTCGAGAACATTGAACTTGATTCTCTTGAGAACGACGTCCTTCACCAAGGGAACGAGCTTCACGTTGATGGTGTGCTCAGACCCGAGGGAAACGTACTTTTTAGGGAAAGTGATGACATAGTGCAACGCATCGTTCCACACTCTGTTGACATAGATGGGCTTGTCAGCAATGGAGTTTGCCAAGGAAGGGGGTGTTCTCACCATGGGCAAGTTAAAGGTGGCACACGTCTTGGGCTTTCGGTTGAGCTTCTCGCTCGTTTTGGTCACTACCACGGCCATCTTATGTTGCAAGGAGCCGTTGAGGGAAGTGACGGTCGCTGGCATATGGTGGGGGAATATTACAGGCAACAAAAACACATAAAGACCAGCTTTGTATGTTTCGGGAAAATTAGCACTCAAGATGGAAGACACGTCGGAGGATGCCAGGGTGGGGTCCACGCTCTTGGCCCCCGCATTAATAAAGTCGGTTCCCAGAGCCAACTCGCTCACGTTGGCAAGTTTGTATTTTCTTGTTCGGCGGGCGAGATCAGAAGGAGTGATCTTCTTGACCTTGGTGTCGTTGGAATTGGAGGTGTTGATGTAGTAGTCGGCGTCGTTCATGGACACCAGCCAGTCCAAAGAGCCGATTTTGAAGTTTTCTTTGGCATGGTACCGGTTGTGCATCTCGCCTACGGGCCACAAGGTCTGGGCACAAGACAGCAACTCGAACGACATCTCCTTGACAGTGGTTTCCTTGGCGAACTCCACGATCACCGCGAAAACGTGAGGAATTGGGGTGTCTGAGTCGATTTTCGTGCACAAGTAATTCGGCGACTTGAACGAGTGGATTTTATCCTGAAGCCCTTGGGGGACCTCTTCTGTGTCGGTGGCATTTTCTTCGTCGGAGATCTCTGGTCCGTCGGTGTCACTTTCTGGTTCCAGTGGAACGGCCTGAGTCCTGGAAGCCACGGGAATTCCATTCCCTCCATTTTCTACGTCCTCGTACGTGAAGCTCGCCAGCTGGGCTGGAGCCAAGTAAATGCAGTCGTTAGAATTTGAGATGTACACGGACATCAGTTTGGACACCAGGCCATTGTCGCTGTTGTTTGTTGTCTTCAAGGGGATGGGCTGCTGAAGCCCGAGCTCCGCAAGAATGTGGTGCAACTTCTTGCCAATAATGTGAGATGTCTCTTGGCGAATGAGCTCTTTCGCCTGTTTTTTTGAGACGCTCTTGGATCTGGAGCGATTTCCGGCTGCTAGGGATAGCGAGGAGGCGCGGATTCGGTGGGTTGGCTTTCCTGATTCGTCTGTGATACGAATTAGGGGTTTTGAAGTCAGGTTTCGGCGTTCGCTGGCGAACGGCGAGGCAAAGTCGAAAAGCGCTGGCTCCGAGGAGCGTCTGCTCTGGACTTTGTTCTTGAGCTTTTCAAGCGAAAACTGCTTGTGCATCTTTGTGGGGTGACGGGCAATGCAGATTATTCTTGACTTGATAAGCACGCGTGCAGGACAGTGAGAAGGCTGAGAAAGAGGTTTGAAGGGCAAGAGTGGGGCAAGAGTGGAGGGCAAGAGTGGAGGGCAAGAGTGGAGGGCAAAAGCAAAGGGCAAGAGAGCGAAGCAAGAGAGCTAGTAAATTTTCGATATTGGCGACTAATAGCGATTTGCTCGTGGGCGTCGAGGCCGAACAAAGACGTCGCCGTCTTTCGAGCCCCAACTAGTTTCCGAGCTCCAGCCGTCTTTGCCGAGCTCACCACCGTATTTGTGAATCGCAGAGTTATGCATGCAGTTGTCATTTAAGTGCAGCCAGTGAGGGGTTTCGACTCAGCCTGGTGGCTTCTTCGACCAGACGGCTTGTGTGCACTCCAATGAGTAGAAGCATAGACGACTTCTGACAAGTAGTCAGCTTTCAGCTTCAGTCTCAACCGACAACAAGTCAGCTTCAGCTTCAACCGAAAACTAGCCCATCTCCGTAAAACACGTGTCCACAAATGCCCCGTTCCGTAGCAACCCGGTCATCGTCCCAGGCATGATTTCCACCTGGAAAGGCTCGAACGGAAAGCTCTCTCCGTCCACCGAAATGTAGTGGTTGTCTGGGCTGATTTTCGGAACGAGCCGATACGCGGAAATCTTCGCATGGTGCACCTCGGCCGAGTGGACGTGTGCTCCCTTGTCCACCGACGTGAGGATCTTTGCCATGGTGAAAAATGGAGTTTTTGTATTCATCATCACCATGTCCATGGCCCCGTCGTTGGGAAGCGCTGCCGGGAAAAACTGCACTCCGCTCAGCACGTACGGCATGTTTCCCACATACAAAATGCTCAACGTGGAGGTGTCGAGCTTGTGCCAGTCTCCCGGAGGCTGTTCCGACATGGAAGGACCTTTGAGTTTCAAAGGCGACGCCACCTCCTCCACATCCAGCCTGCTGCGGTGTCTTTGGAAGTGCTCGATGATCTCGTCCCGGGTGCTCGTGGCGTACTTCACCCACAAGTCGCACGGATACTGGGCCTTGGTGATCACTCTCTGGGCCACGCCCAAATCGAAGCGAAAAGGCCCCAACCACCGCAAATGCTCGGTGCCGATGTCGGAGTCTGCGATGACGCCGTACGCCTGCGACAAGAACGACACCTTTGTGATTTGGCGCTCTCCGGTGCCCTGGGTCACGGCCATCAAGTCCATTTTTGCTCGCTGCAGCTTGAGCATGTGGAACGTAGCCAACGCCGCGTCGTTGGTGCCATGCGTACTGAGAGACAATGCGTTTCCAGATCCACAGGGCAACTGTGTAATTGCGAGCTTCTCAAAAGCCTCCACACGGTCTGGCCGTTGGTACAATCCGTTCAAAACCTCGTGGGGGATGCCGTCGCCAGAGCAGCAAGCTACAATGTCTAAATCGGCAATTGCAACCTCTCGCGCAATGTCCGATCCATGCTTCGGGTACTCGGTGGCTCGGTAGGTGATGTTCACGTGAGCTGCCTGAAGTACCGGCAAGATTTTGTTCTTGTACGTTTCCACGGCGTCTCCGCGGCCCCCATGGCGGTTTAAAATAACTAAAACGGACGGCTGCACCTTGCTGTTGCAGTAGGCCTTGTTTAAGATGAAGGTGGCCGGGTCCTTCAGATTCCACGACATGATCTCGACCTTTTCTTTTTCAAGGCGAACGGACTTTCCGGCCGGAACAATATAGGTCACTTCCACTGTGTGCTCGTCCACCTGCGTGCACCAGAGGATGTTGTGGAAGGGAATGTGATTTCTGGGTGGTTCCTGAGAACTGTAGCACGAACACGAGGTGGAATCGTCGCATTGGAGAGCCAACGACTGCTCGGAGATGTGGATTCCGATGTCATCTATGGTGCCCTTGACGACCACGTTGCCCGAGAATAGAAGATTTTCCGTGGACATTATTGTATTGATAAGAGTTTATTTTTGGTGCGCATTTGATATTCACATTAGTCGCACTTTGGAATTCGCACTGTGGAATTGTCCTGAGTTTCGCTGGGGTGTCCTAGGCTCACACTGTGGAATTGTTCGCAGATTCGCCGGGGTGTCCTACGCTCGCAGTCTCGGTGCATTATGTGTATTCTAGATCACTCCTCGTCAATGTCGTCGTCCAAGTCGTCTCCGCTCAACGTGAAGGGCTCGGGCATCGGTGCCTCGGTCACGTTCAACTGTCTGACCGTCTTGATCACCTCCACGGGCTCGTCCGGTCTGGTGTCCTGGAGCACAATTATGCCTCCGGAACCTCTGTATTTGCGGATAGGCACAAATCTGTCGTCCTTGATGAACGACACAAAGTTGGCCTGTGCAGGCAACACTCTGGACAAGTTGCTGATCTTGTAAGGAGTCTTGGTGTAGCGAATTCCCACTGGTTCGTTGGAAGTTGGTTGTTCCTTGTCTTCCTTGTCTTGCTTTTCTTGCTTGTCTTGCTTGTCTTGCTTGTCTTGCTTGTCTTGCTTGTCTTCCTCTTCCTTTGCTTCCTCCTCCTTTGCTTCCTCTTCCTTTGCTTCCTCCTCCTTTGCTTCCTCCTCCTTCTTCTTTTCCTCATCAACATCCATGGCATCTTCGTCCTTCTTGGCCTGTTGCTTCTTAGCTCTGGCCTTAGCCTTCGCCGTGGTGGACAAAACGGCCTTGGCCACCTTGTCGGGTTGCTTCTCCTTGACTTCTTCAACCTTCGGTGGGTACTGGAAGTATTCAGGCTTACTGTGTACGTTCAACTCGAACTGTGGCACCTTCAAGTCTTCTTTAACACCGATAATGGCGGTCGGGGCAAAGGAAAGAGACAAGAAGTGTGCGAACGGGAACCAGTACCACGACTGGGCAAACACCGCAAGTCCAACAATAGCCTTGACGTTCAACGTATTCGTATTGTTGTTCTCCAAGTTGATCGTCACGTTGCGTCCACCAGCATCAATAATACCTTGAGCCAACGTGGCACCGAACTTAGCCAAAGCATCCTCGTGCTTGTTCTTGATAGTGTCAGCGTACAACTTGGTGAAGTCCTTGACCTTCGGGTAGATGTTCTCGTTCTGCTGAATCAAGATCATGGCAGATGCCTGCAAGGCACCCTGTCTCACAAAGTCCACAGAGTCCTTGGTTAAGGGCTCCAAAACTTCAATGGCGGCCGGCAAAGCTCTTCCTGCGCAAGAAATACCCAAAGCCATGGCAGTACCATAGCGGACATGAGGGTTGTGCGACTGCGATAACAACTCAACAATCTGTGGAGCCGCAGTGTAGTCGCGAATCAACAAGAAACCCAAACTCAACACAGAGGCTCTTCTAACGTCGTCAGAGGGGTCGGAAACAGCGTAGTGCAACAACTTCTTGATTGCACCGTTATTGCCCGTACCCGCGTAAGCCAACGCAATTGTGAAAGCACCTCCATATCTCAAGATTGGAATCTCCTGGGCCAAGAGCTTGTCGATAATCCACAAAGCCTTGTCCTCCTGCCCATAGTTCAACAAGGCAATGCCCATGGCCAATCCACGGATGATGTTCTCGTGCTGAGTCTCCTGAGCGTATGTGAACATGTCATTGATGGCGTCGGTGTTTCCAGAGCCCAACATGACCAAACCAATAGCCAAACCGGCAGCCTGGCCCGAAATGGCAGAGTCAGAATACAAAACAACCTTCAAAGCTTCGTAAAGGCTCTCGCTGTTGGATCCCATGCCAGCAACACCAGCACCAAGACAAGCACCGTGCAACATGACGTCGGAGTCGGTGCTGCCGGCCGAATTTCCATGCTCGTCAATGAACTGCTTCAAGTAGTCAATGGTTTCCCTGCCATGGCCAGCAAAGATCAAGCCGAGAGCGAACAAAGACCCACCCTTGGTGTATGAGGCACCGTTGGAACCAGGCAAGTACGGCTTCAAGATGTTTCGCCCTTGCGACAAGTTGCCCTTGTGAATCACACCCAACGCGGCAGTTGCCGAGAATTTCGACCAGTTGGTGGCCTTGCCCAACCATTCTAAGTTCTTTCTGAAAAAGGAGTCGTCGGTGGTGCCCATGTGGAAGAAAGCATTGGCAAAAGTGACCGCAGAGTGGAAGATGGAGTTGCGTCCTTCCAACAAGTTCTTGGTTTTGTTCAAGATCGTGCTGTCGATGTTCTTGTTCTTGTACAAGAAGGTAATGTCCAAGTCGCACGTTGGAATTCCAGACAAGATATGTAGCAAACGTGCCAGGGTGGTCTCCGAGGCAAACGACTCGTCTGCCGCCAACAGTTTCGACACGTTTTCAATGAGTTCCTGAGAAGCAGAATTGACCAAATCGAAAGCACCCTGGTACGCAATCAAGTGCTCGCCCTTGGCGACAAACTGCTTGAACACCTGCACGGCCAACTTTGCGTCGTTTAACTGCACAATGATCTTGAACACGGTGAAGTAGTCCTGGTTGTTTTTCAACGACAACAACAACTCAATCAAGGAGTTCAAGACGTCGGATCTGAACAGAGCGTTGGAAATGACGGAATTGGTGCACACCAAGACGTAGTTGATCAACGCCGACCCCGATTCCTCGTCACGTGTCACCTCGTCGCGGATGATGTGGTTGATAATGTCCAAGCGGAAACTCTCAAGCGCAATTCCCAAGGCGAGTTTGAGTTCTTTGGCAGCCACGCATTTCGACACCATTTTCTCGAAAATGCTCACGAGCTGCGGGTTGATTTCGTTTTCGCCCCCCAAGTACCGCTTCTGCGCCTCGGCGTTGTAAATGTTAATACACTGCGACACAATCGTCTCGATGTACTGACTCTTTTCATCGAAATCAAACTCGTTTTCTGCTCGGAGACCGTACTTCACCGACGCCTCGAAATCACCCAAATTGTAGTAGACTTTCGAGATCACCAAAGCGGCCAAGGCTCTTTTTTCGAACAGCGGATCCTCGTAGAGTTCTTCCAATTCCTGGAGACTATTGGCAATTTCTGCCCAAAGCTGGTCAACCACGCCGTTCAATGAGGATAAGGCATACAGTTTCAATGTGGCGTCTTGCTCTGAGAGCAAGGCAATGTATGGTGCTGCGGAAACCAAAGCCATTGGATGATGTTGGTGGTTGTTGAGAATGGATTTGTTAATCGCCACCTTGGGTGTCGCACGAGAGGTTGTGTGCAGGTTGTGGTGGTGTTGGAGAATATCCATTCCTGTATATTATTCTATGAGTTTCGGGTGTGAACTTGCTGCAAAAATCATATTATATAGTATGATTATTTGCTCCTGAAAGGATGCGGGGACAATTCGACAAATATGGAAGTCGAATCTAGATCCCATGCAAGGATCAGCAATATATGTGCATCATCCTTATGCAGTAAATGAATTGGGAAATTCAGTTACTGGTTGCAAAACAGTAACTGTGAATTAGGAAATTCAGTTACTAGTTGTGAAACAAGATAAGGTCAAAGCAGTTACGAAACCTTATCTTCACAGATACGAAAACATGGCATCATGTTTTCCCCTCAACATGATTAGGTAATGTTAATCCCTCAAAAATATAAAAGGATACGATTATCCTTACTGGAAACAACAAGTTGGATTTAATAGGAGCAGTTTCCATTATCTATTAAATATCGTGAGTCATATTAAAACATACACAAAAAGATATGTCGGGTCAAGGTCTTCCAAAGAAGCCTACTGGGGTTAAGCCTTCTAAGGAGCACTTGACTAATCCTGGTACTACTACTACTACGAGTACTGCTAGTACTACTGGTGAATCTGAGGTCGTTGAGGTACCTAGAATTCACACATTGCATGTGCCTGACTCTAGTCATTATGATACTAGAAATCTGAAGTTTGAAGCATCTTGGATGAACCATGGTATCAAAGAGGCACGTGATGATGAGATTGACCTGTACCATTGTGTTCAGGTTGAGTTGAGAGGTCTCAAACACGTGATGGAAAGTGGGCCAGGGCATGTAAATGGTGGCTTGGACATGCATAGGGTGTTGGAGTTCCGTCTTACTCGATTCTCTTTCTTTTTTTTCGTTTCTCTTTTTCTCCTCTTCTCTTGTTCCCGAATTATTGCGTATTTCTCGACGGCAATTTCTTGGGTAAAAGTGCGACCGGAGAGAAATACAACAGAAATAAAAGAACAAGGAAATTGTATTGGACCAATTTCCTTTTGTTTCATCTCTAACTTTCTGCTTCTCGACGTCTCGCCAGACCACCGTCCTCATCTCGTCATCCTGTTCTGCCAAGCGAAACCAGTACTTTGTCGGAGCACCCTTCTTAATGGAGGATTGAGAAATGCTTCCTGATTAATGGGGATTTCGCTGGAAATTGAGATACTTCGTTTTCAAAATTTTGCACCCAAAATGTATTGGTCGCGCTTTCTGCGATTTCATACACCTCATAACCCCTGGAACAACTTCATACTCAGGAGAAGTACTCCGCAATTTCTAAGCAGAACTCGCTCTTTCCTCTTGTAGACACTTTTAAATTCCTCGCCTTTATCTGATACGCAGCCAATATTAGCTGCAATAATTACCAATTGGAGTGGTGACTTTTGACAAACTTTTGAAATAACCGAAATGAAGACCTGCTCATGGAGGACTACATTTACGCTGCTCCTCACTGCACCTTTCCCGAGGGACGTCTCTGTCCTGGAACCAGAAATTATGTCGTTTTCTGTTCCAGAGTTCGGCGAACACTTGTATCTGGAAAGGCTGAAATTGGTACCTTATCATCCCAAGTTGTCTTGGTGCTGGCGTCAAATCGTTCCTACTATTTGGAGAACATTCTTCAACCATCAGAGTGTAGGTGATGTTCTGGTACATTCACCACCCGCGGAACCAAGTTGCTAAATTGGATATATTATTTTGCTGACCGCGGCCAGTACGTATTTTGAAGGAAGAAACATGGATACCCCTACGACATTTTTCTTGATATTCACCAGTAAAACTGAAACTGTCCGATTGCAGCTTGGAATGTCGAGTTCATTTTCAGTTCAATTGCCTATCACTCCTCGGCTATTGCCTCAGAGTCCGCCCTTTCTGAAAGAATTGGCGTATTTGAAATCTTTCGTTTTAAAACAGCATTTTCCCCGATTGCCCCACTGTACATATCAACAAATGGCTCTGAGAAGGTTGGGTTGACCAAAAAGGTGAAGGTTTCTATCGATAGCAACAATGTTACTGATGAATTCCAACAACCTGCAAGGCTGAAATCGTCCCACTTCATTGTTGGGCTTTCCACACCGACAGGCCAGGTAAATTTATCTGCCTCTGAAGATACGGTTGTCTACAATTTCACACCAGATTTTTTGCACCTTTTTTGCACCCATTCTTCAAACCACGAAGACCAACTTTTATGCCCCCATTTTATTTGATTCAAACCCCAGCGAACCTCATGAGGTTGTCCAATTTCTGCCTTTACCTCTGCTGCCTCCCAGAAGGTTTCGAGGAATTCTCTCCATTGGCCTTTAGACCTAGCTCTCGGGGCCTGTTGAGTCCACCAGTGCAGGCACTCTTCGTGGATGGACGCTTCAACGTTGGTGTTGAAACTAGGTATAATGCACTACCAAATTGACTGGTATCATTGGTAGTAACCGCACTTTCGTCACCACCACTTATAGCACAAGCAAGCACTGGAGTTCTGTCACGGGAGCATCGTCTTGGTTGATATGCAAGTGGTGACCATTTTGCTGTCCGTAAGACTTTTTTTTCACTGAAAATGGAAGAAACATTTGGATGTTGTGTCCAGGTTACTCCAGTGGATCTCTCACTAGTATGCTCATTCTTTTCAGCACTATTTGTGATGGAGGACAGCTTGTGACGTGCCTAAGGTGCCTCGGGCATCATCCCTGATACCTGATTACTTGAGTCCGTGAGTCAGAAAAAATTGCATCAAATATTACCTTCCATTATCTTGGTCCAGGAACTATGAATTCTAGAATTAAAATCTCCCCTAATACAACAAACGGGTAGCAATCTTGTAAGGAGTCTGCTCTAGCTGCTCGTACAAGGACTTGATGTCGGAAATGTCAACCTCGGAAATGTCAGTCATCAAGTAAGCAACCTCGTTTCTCGAGTCAGTGAACTGCTTCTCGATATTGTGGTTGGACAAGATGTTGTTGACAGTCTTCAAAACACCGGGCACGTTCTGGTGAATGTACAACACTCTGACGGAGTTTTCCTGGTCCAAGTCCAAGTCTCTCAAAGCAACCTCTGGGAAGTTGACAGCACCAGTGGAGTTTCCCTCGTTGATGTACTTGGTCAAGGAAGTAGCCACCTCAATACCAATGGCAGACTGGGCCTCCTCGGTAGAACCACCGATGTGAGGAGTCAAAATGACGTTTCTCAACGAACACAACTCCTCAGCAAATTCGTTCAAGTCGCTGGAGAACAAACCCTCGCCGTTCTTGGCTGGCTCGTGTGGGTACACGTCCAAGGCAGCACCCGCAATCTTACCGGCCTTCATGGCCAGGATCAAGGCTGGAATGTCAACCACAGTGCCTCTCGAAGCATTGATGACGTAAGCACCGTCCTTCATGGCAGCGAATTGAGGAGTGCTCAACAAGTTCTTGGTTTCTGGAGTCTCGGGCACGTGCAAGGAGATGAAGTCAGCCCTGTTCAACAAGTCGTCCAAAGTGTCCACCTGCTTGGAGTTACCCAAGGACATGATCATGTTGACGTCATAGTAGATGACGTTCATGCCCATGGCCTCGGCCAAAACAGACAACTGAGCACCAATGTGGCCGTAACCCACAATTCCCAAAGTCTTTCCTCTGATCTCCCAACACTTTGAACTGACCTTGTTCCAAGTACCGGTGTGCATTTCAATGGAACGGTCGCCCAATTGTCTGGCCAAAGTGATGATTTCGGCAATGACCAACTCGGCAACGGATCTGGAGTTGGAGAAAGGAGAGTTGAAAACGGCAATTCCAGACTTGGCAGCGAACTCCAAGTCCACCTGGTTGGTACCAATACAGAAACAGCCAACGACAACCAAGTTCTTGGCATGGCTCAAGACCTTCTCCGTCAACTTGGTCTTGGATCTGATACCAATAGCATGAACGTCCTTAATCTTTTCGATCAATTCTTGCTCGGGCAACGAGGTCTTGTAGAACTCGACCTGGTAGCCCTGCTTCTTGAAGATATTTATAGCAGTTGTGTTGACGTTTTCCAACAACAAAATCTTCATGTCACCGGTGGAAAAAGGCTTCAAGGCCTTCGACTGCTTATGGTGCACAGGTGCGTACTGACTCAAGTACGACTGAGTAGGGGAAGTGGAAACGGCGTTTGGAGATCCAGAACCGATGTTCATGGCTCTCTGGAACGTGTTTGCGATATCTTGTGGATGGGACATTGTTTGCGTTTGAATTGTTTCCAGACGAAGAGACAGATATATAGGTGAGTAATTTTCTGGAGTTTTTTTCGGCAGGTGACACGTGACAACTGGCAATTTGGCTCAGCTATGATTACTCACTCATCTGGTGAGTCAGGTGACACTTTGATGGGAAGGATATGGGATTGTTTCAAGGTCGGGTTTGTACTGGGGTTGAAAAGGCAAAATGTGGCCGTCGTTCGGGACTCTCTGGGGTCTTCTTTTCCTGGAATCTGGGGTTAACACGAGTCAGTTGACTCAAGCTGACTCTGACCGTTTCAGTGGTGCATGTAGTATCTGCATCTGATATGCAGGAGATCTTAGTGGTAGCCATCGACCTTTCAGAGGTCTTATTGTACCTTGCACCCAAAGACCGTATGAAGATGAACCAATTCAAGATTGTTCAATCTCTCGAAGTTTTCATTTGTCATATTTCTCCTTTCTGTTTTGCACTTCTCATATGTGATTTACCACCTTTTCTGGGATCAACTTAGCTAAAATTGTGAGCCACTATTCTCCACATTTCTGCAAAAGACTAATAGCCTGGCAGAAAAAAAACAGATCGGAGATCCCGCCTCCTGTGTATTCAGACCCCTTTTACGGTCTGTCAAAGGTGATTTCGATGCAGACGTCAGGGCTTAAATCCGACGACATTAGAGTTGACTCACTTTGAGTGACTGGGGCCGTACCTCTATTTCCTGATGGACCAGATACCCGAAGTAGCTATAAGGACAAGCGTATGGAAATTAATTCCTTCGTGGGCCTCGAATTTAGGTGCTACTTTTGAGCCTGAACAAAGTCCAATTGGTGCGCAGAAATAGAGGATGAACGTGTGGAAGAGAACTGTACCAGGCTAACTTACAAGAAACAGTTGGAAATAAGCTTCAGTTCAAGCCAGAAAAGTAGGAAGTGGCCAAGTTCCTTGAACATTAAAGCTTAGAGTAAGTGCCTCATCTGATGCAGCAGATGATTGTAGAGTCGATGTTGGTGATGAGTCCCACTATGCCAAGGTTAAGAAGTCCTAATGTCGGCACTTGGACTCAAACAAAGAAATCGTTACAGATCAATTTATGCCAGAGACTTTGTTGCTGGGCCTAAGCAATCGAGGTATCAACTAGGTTTTGGATCTAGACGTTGGGAAAAGAAGCGTACACTTTATTTCAGACCATAGCCCTAGGTGGTCGATGTTAATATGGGAAGAGAAGAATGCCCTTCCACGAGATGAGAGTGGTTCGGAGTTACTACGATTACACAGTCCCTGGTCATTCCTAAAACGTTTGCAATACAGTAATACTCACATAGAAGCCGCACCTCTCTTAATGGATTGAACAGCCAGAGTCCCAAAACAAGGTGAGGGAAAGGCGAATTCAAGAATGTAACCAGGAACTGCAATATCTAAACTCTCCAACTTCTATCCGAACTTGGATACTGAACTTTACACACGGGGTAATTGTCATACCGGACAACCTCAGCAGTTTAGGGGTTCGTCATCTTGGCAAAACTGAGAGTATTTTTAATTCTGAAATCAAGGATTGATTGCACTGGCCGGCCATAGGAAGCTTTGGAGTTTTCAGAGGATTCCAGTCGAAACTGGCCAAATTGTGAATGGGCTGTTTATGAGTCACGTGCCTGGGGCTATTTTGTGTGGAGAGGAAGAATTCGGCGCACAAAGTCCCATTCAAGGAGGCTAGATACGAAAGTTATGACCACATATGTACTGTTCGACCTGGAACTGGGGTCAATACTTGTCATTTGACTCGCCGTGACTCTGACAAGTTCAGAGGTGTACTTGTTGTAGCGTTCTGTACTCATTACCTTTCACAGGGTATGAATTGCAGTACCTGTCTATCACCCAGAAGCTTTTGAGTGAATGAAAGATGTACTAAGTCAAGATTGTTCAATCTGCCAAGGTTTCATTTTTTGCAATTTTTTGCAATTTTCATTTTTCTATTTGTGCTCATTTTCATCACATGCAACATTGTTGTGAACCTGCGCTTATCTGAAGAATAGACAATGAATTCTATTCACCCCTAAAAGTCAAATTTTGACCTTAGAATGATACAGCCGTCAAATCACTCTTTTTTCACAGTTAAATAATTCTCGTCTTTGTACCTGATTGTGCAGCCGCAGAGTTTCTGTGCAATACCGAGATCAAATTAGCTGAAATTGATCTGATCTACTCTCCACATTCCCGCTCCTGAACAGAATATCTTCTGCGATTGGCGATTTTGACAGGTGGTTTCCAGAAAATGTCCGGCCTGTCTCCAGGCCCCAAGACCCCAAACGGCAGATTGCCCATGGAAAACAAGGAAGTGGAAGCACAAATACAGGTGGTTTGCCGGCTTCGACCTCTTAATGACTGGGAAATCGCCAGAAACCTGGAAAGTGTGGTGGAAGTTCTTGACAAGCACACCGTCTGTGTTCAAAACAAGGAGAACCAGTCAATCTTCACTTACGATAGAGTATGTGATACAGCCACCAGTCAACAGGAAATGTACGATTTGGTGGCTCTCCAGACATTGGACGACCTCTTTCGAGGGTTCAATGGAACCATTTTGGCATATGGCCAGACCGGAACGGGAAAGTCTCACACGATGTTTGGAACACATGCCGATCCAGGAATCATCCCTAGAATCTCCGAGAGCATCTTTACGCACATTGCAGAAGGGTCCTCGGATGTAGAATACACCGTCAGTGCGTCGTACATGGAAATCTACCAGGAACACATCTTAGATCTACTCGATCCGGGCCACAAGTCCAAGGAATACTCCATTCACGAAAGCAAGGAATCGGGAGTCTATGTGCGGGGCTTGTCTCACACATTCGTCTCCTCGGCTCCAGAAATCAGCCAGGTATTGCGGCAAGGTAACAAGCACCGAACCAAATCGGCCACCAACATGAATTCGGAGTCGTCGAGATCTCATGCCATATTCCAGGTGATGTTGACGCAGCAAAACACCCACAGTGGAGAGTTGAAGAAGAGTAATTTGTTTTTGGTGGACTTGGCTGGTTCCGAGAAAGTCGACCGCACTGGTGCTCAAGGGAACAGTCTCGAGGAAGCCAAGAAGATCAACCTTTCGCTTTCTGTATTGGGTCTTGTCATCAACTCACTCACCGACTCCAGAACCTCGCATATTCCTTATAGAGACTCCAAGCTTACGAGAATTCTCCAGGAGTCGTTGGGAGGAAACTCGCGAACCACACTTATTGTCAATGTTTCACCAGCTTCCAGCTGCGTGCAAGAAACGATTTCAACGTTGAGATTCGGTTCGAGAGCGAAGAAAATCAAAAACTCCGTTCATGTCAACACAGAACTCAGTGTGGACCAGCTCAAGGCACGGGTTTCTGTGCTTGAAACGCTCAACAGAGCTTTGGAGGATGACCTCAAGGCTGCCAGCAGACGCGTTCTGTCTCCCTTGGCCAATCTCAGTATTATGAGTCCCAGAGGTTCTACCAAGATCCCTCTTCCTCTTGAAAGACTGAGTCTCGCCTTGGAGGAGCTGCAGCGCAAGGACGACAAGATTGTTGATTTGGAGCAGCAGATCTTGGACTTGAAAATGGCCAATCTTAGGCTGCTGCACGACGAAGACCTGAAGTTGTTCAAGTTGGAAAGTGCGCTTTACAAGCTCAATGACAAGCTCAGTGACGTCGAGCTTATCAATGACAATTTGCGGAAACATCTACTAATTAGCGAGAAAATCATCCAGTCTCGAGACGTCAAAATCGACAAGCTCCGAACGTTGTTGGGAGAACAGCAAGCTCAGGTGAAACGAGAGAGTGTTCAATTTGAGGGTAAGCTCCGATTGCTCAGAGGTAAGCTTGAGACGTTGCATTTTGAAGATGACAGTTTTGACGCTTCCTCCACCACCAGTGGCCATTTCCTGGGCGATGTCGAGCAAAACTTGAACTCTACCGGTTCTCCCGTGCGAACTCCGAAACGAGATTCAGCGGACCATTCTGAATCGCCACTACGGAGAACAACCGAATCGCCCATATCTCCGAGAATCGGCTTGAATCTACGGATAGTGAAGCCAGTTCGAGGAGGTGGAGCCGAGACAACTCCCCACTAGAAGCAAGAAGTAGTGCGACTAATTACCCCGGAATTCACCTGCGAGAATGCATACCCTGTGTCGATCAGCTGCATCGACCATCAGCTGCATCGATCATCAGCATAAACTGGGTGGAGAAAGTTCTGATACATAATGCTCTAAATTGTGCTCTATTCGTCACGAAACACTCACTGTGGCATATAACATTGTAATAATTTCCTAAACCCGTCCACCCCACACTTGAATATATTCGCGAGATTGTTGGTCACAAGGCTCGCCCTTTCTACCCATTTCTTTCGGTAATTTGAACTTCCTCTTATTTTCATTTCTTCCTGGATTTCCATTCCTTCAGAACTCCAGCTCCTGATTCTTGCGGAGGTGAATGTGGGGTAACGAGTGACTAATCCAGTTCCAGAATGCATTTCCTCTTGTCGCTGCAGGCAAGAGGCAGTCTACAGGGTACGTTAGAAGAGAGGAAGCTCAAGATTTGTACTAACCCCAGTTTTACGAGTCAAAGGAACGAGATCCAAGCATCCGGTTGTGAAACTCAAGAACGAGTTCTGCCCTGGCGGAAGAGGCAACTACGTTCAGAAAATCCTCAGCTTTGCCATTCTCAACAAGGTGTATTTTGTGGTGGCCAGAAGTGCGGGTTTGGTGCAGTTATATGAGAAGGCAGTTCGAAAACCTCCAGCCTCGCCAAATGCCATTTTTTTCAAGTTGGTGAAGGAGTGGAAAAACTCAACCGCGGGGCCAAGGGACCCGGTGGTGGCCATCGGCAGTTTCCGCAACCAGTATATGTATACCTGCTCCAGTGAAGGAAAGTTGGTAATCCGCGACTTGATCAATGACGATGCCGACGACAGTGTCAAATCTTATCTAATAGACGGTCCGGTATCTTGCGTGGAAATCAAGACCATGGCGAACTTGAGGATCCTCGTGGCTGCTGGAGGGAGAAACAATGAGCTCAAAATGTACGATTTGAATTTCGGGCCCTCGGACGGGTTTTCCACCATGGACCAGATTTACTCGGTGGGCGTTTCTCGGCCCATGTCGGCCATGATAAGAGTGACGAACGTGGCTCCGGACGACCGAATGGCACTCCGAAGAAACACATTTGCGCACCACATCCGGAGCTCTTTCAGTGACACCAGACGGTTGGTGCCTGTGTTTTCGTCGTCTCTTCAGGAATGCGTGTATTCGGCCATCCCCCAGCAATCTTTGAGCAACTGGATTCTGAGTGTGTGCTTTATTGGAGAACACAGACGATTGTGTGCTGGCACGCAATTTGGTAAGTTGATGGTTTACGACATCAACGAACCCTGCGACCAGCCTCTGAAAGTGCTCAATTTGTCTCAATTTCCTGTCAAGACTTTGCATGTTTTCAGCAAAGGGCGGTACCTCTTGTACGCCGACACAATGTCCAAGGTGGGAGTGGTGGACGTGGAGACCATGGAGGTGGTGAATTTCTACGACTTTTTGAAAATCGGACCAACCGTGACCTCTCGTGTGTACACGTCGCCCGATTCCATGTCCAAAGTGTCCAAGGATAGCAAATTGTCCAAATTTTTGCCGGTATATATCGTGGCAACCACCATCGACGGCACCATGGTGATATACAGACTCTGCGACAGCAACGAGAGCGAGCTCAAGTTGTGCGTGCACCACGCAGGGGTGGTCCCCAATCTCGACATTTTAGACCAGGACGCCTATTCCGCGTTGGAAAGTGCGTTTGGCCTCCCAACAATGCAAGAAAATGCTCAGGAAGATGCTCCAGCGGCCAAGAGACGAAAAGCTGAAGACACTAGCCCTCGATCCCAATCCGGGTTCCTTCTGCACCTTCACTCGCCCAGCCTCCAGGGCTCAACGAACAACGTAACAACAACTCATGAACAGAACGACCGGCTCGTGAACGAAATCAAAACGATGAAAATAGTGAACTAATTTATGGTGTTTTCACTAACGGCAAACGAGTAGAAACTGGCCGTCTCCATCTCATCGTCTTCGTTACCTTCGCTGATCTCTCTCCACGAAGCAGTAGTTAAAATGGCAAACCCCGTGATGACCAAAGCATCGCCCACGAGCTGCTTCAACCCGAGTTCATTTCCAAAGAGTACCCATTCCACAACACCAATCAAGAAAATGGTCACTAGCGAACTGACAGACGACAACACTGGAGAAGTGAGGGCCATCAACGAGAGGAAAGATGCGCTGAAAAGCAAGTTTGCGACAATCGAGCCAAAAATGTAGAGCCAGATCGCAGACGTATTTTCACCGTAGTCGAAAAGATTGAAGTTGTGAATGTGGAACACTTGTGCTACCACCACCAAAGTGACCAATAAGCAAAGGGTGAACACCCCCAAAAGTCCCATGACAAAGTTGGAAAATGTCAGTTGGCGTCTTGGGGTGATGACTTTGGCCAAATGTTCTGGAATACACGAGTATCTCTTGTACAAGACTTCGTAATAACCGTACATCACTGCACCAACGGAAATAAGCACATTTCCCCAAAATCTGTTTGGGTAACGTTCTTGGTCGTCATCAGAAGGAGAATCCGACCCGGAGTAGGCCACAACGAAAACTCCAGAAACTGCAATCACCACCGAGCTGGCCTTGAGCCACGAGAACTTCTCGTTAAGCATAGGAATAGCAAAAGCATAGGCCGTGAACGCAGAGCAATTGTAAATAGCAGTGACATCCGACGCATACGTCATAGACATCGCTCCATACCACGTAAATCCAGCAATGTTCAAAACAACCGAAAGCATCGCTGCTCTGATTGCCATGTACTTGAAAGATGGAGTACTGACTAATGATTTTACACAAGCTGTGATGGAGCTGGTACCGGCAATATGCGGGTTTTGGTCAACCAAGGTGTGCAAATTGCGGGTGGAGCGGTCTCCGTTGACGTTGGCCTCGTACACCAAAATCAGAGTGTGGTAAACATTGTGGAACTGTTTGACAATGCACTTTTTGAAGTATGTGTAGGGCCTGAAAGGAGGTTTGGATACTTCGTGAACCGGTGCCTCTCTTCCCTCGAGTCCTTCGTTTTCCAAAAGGAATGCATTCGAATCGGATCTCTCGGATCTCTTTCCACCGACCTGTCTGAACCTGGTGAAAGTTCTCCACAACGAAACAAAGAAAGCTTGTGCGGGCCACAACATCCACCAGGATCCGTGGGTCACCGTCAACAAGATGACGGGTTCTTTGAATCCTAAACCGTATGCTTGCGACGTGAACTCCGTTTGGCAAATAAAAGATGCCAACAGTAGGAGAAAAAGAAGGACAACAAATACAATTTTGGCCCTTGAAGCCTCGTGTTGGGTGGCTATGCTCATATCGCCTCTAGCATTGAGCTCGGTGATAGCCATTTTGATGTTGTAAAAGAGTCGCAATTACTTTTGATGTTGACTTTTCTCCTGTATGGGCACAGCTCCAGTATCAGGAAAACTGCTGTGCCCAGTTAGACGACGGGGAGACCGGCATAGAGAGGATGTTGAGATTTTTCGGGTGGCCACAAGAGTACGTTTGTTCAGCTGTTGTAAGTTGTTGGTTGAGGCTGATCTGTGAGAATGCGCTTAGAGTTGCTGCAGCAAGAAAAATAGCCGAATGACTGGCAGATTCGAACACGAAGCAAGAAAAGCTCGAACTAGGTGGTTGGAAAGCCCAGATTGAAACCGACCTTTTGTTTTTCTGAAACCGACCTATTTGTTTTCGGTGGTATGTATGTTTAGGCCACATCGCTCACCACCCAGGATCAAACCTCAAACTCAAATATATCCCAGTACCCACAACCCAAGAGATCAGCTTCCTTTCTCTCTCGGATCGTACGTAATTCTTCTGTCCCCTCAATCACTGTCGCTTTCATATCCACTTTCTTCTTGTTCACTCTCGTCGCTTACGGCATAACTTCTAGCCACAACATCTCCTCTGTCGACTAGAACCTGCCTGGGAGCCAAAAACGGCATCATGATGTCCACGACCCTGTCCTCTTCAACTAATTGGTCAATCCACTCGTCCATATGAAACATACTATAATGCACCGGCAAGTCATTGACAAACTTGGGGTTTCGGAGTTTCAACCGAAGTGTCCGATAATCTTCAATGAACTCGTCATAGAAGCTGTAGATGTCTGCCCCGTACACCATTCGGCAGTATATTAGTGCAAGTGCAGTCAAGTATTTGAACTCATTGTAGCCATTCTGGGTAAGATATAATCGTACGATTTCTATAGGCGGCTCGAGCTCCAACAAACGCAAAATACAACAGAGAAACGGGCTTGGGCGCCCCGTGGAATCAGTGCCTCCTACGTACTTGACTTGGTTAATGACCACAGGAACAATGGACAGTTCGTTGGTGAGGAAAAGATGCTGTTTGTAGAAAAGCGAATCCTGGATCCGATGACGAACAATGGGCTCAACCAAATGCGCCTTGTTGAGGACATTTCGCTTGTCAGCCATGAAGAGTTGTTGTAATAAATAGATGAAGATCTAAGATGTACGGGTGTATTATAATCGCTGCACATTCGGGTGGCATCTCTACTCGTCATCGTCGTCCTTGAACTCGATCTTCCCCAAATCGCTCAATAATCCGGCCAATTTCTTGGCCCCCAATTCGAAGAATTCCTTCTGGGCTGCAACAAAGGCTTTCAAAAGGGCTATGTTCTTCGAAGGCTTCAAGAGCTTTCTCATCTCTAGAACAGCAACCTCCGTAGCACTCACCAACTCGTCTTCCTTGGCAATTAGCTCTTCGTCCTCGTCTTCGGACTCCTTCGCTCTGACCAAGTCAAACTCAAGTCTGGCAGCATAGACATGTTTCCTCAACTCGTTGACCTTGATGAATTCCTCGTTCAAAACAGCAACCAATGCATGGTTCAACTCGGCCATAATCTTCTTGTCTTGGTCCAATCTCGCACTGGCAATCTCCACGTACGCAGAAGATATCTGCAACAATGCAAACGACAAAGGCTCGCTGGATTCGGCAAACTCGTTCCCATGCCGGGTAGCGATGGTGGAAAGCTGGCCAAACAAGGTCTTGGGAAGCTGTGTCGATGTCACCTGGATCAGGACGTCGTTCTCCTGCTTTCCCAAGAGAATCTTCTCCATTTCCTGCGGAGTGGACACGTTCTTCAACTGGGTGAATTTCGTAGCAAACATCAGCCCCACGTTGGCTTCACGGATCTTGGTGATGGCCGAGTTTCCTGGCGGGTAGTCATAGCTTACGGTGGCAAATGTGTCGTTGGTGTAGTGGATCAAGTCCGTGTACAAGTGCAACAATAAGTCACAGCTGGACTCCAAATCCAAATAGTCTGCGGGCAATTCGCTTGCCTCGAGGTTGGCACTAGTGTGCGAGGCGGCCAATTGTTGAACCTGCTGCAATTGGGTGGCGATCAATTGCTGGGTTTTGGTTGTAAAAGGCGTAATGGTGTCCTTGAATTGTTCGGAATATTCTTGGACAGCCTTTCCGGGATTCACGCTCTGGAGGGACTTGGAGATGTTTTCCAAGTCCACTTTGGGCAAGGAGTCCTGAATGTTTTGGAGGTTGAACGAACTGAAGAAAGACATGTCGTAAGGTTTAACCAGAAACAGGAGTTTCCTTTCGGGAAAGAGTGTCTTCATGCAGGACATGTATAGATGGAACACATAGGCTGAGTGTCAGCTTCCGCCTAATGCTGCGACTGGTTAATTTGATAGGAACGTCGAAACGACTTTCTCGTTAAAACTTACAATCGCCCTGATAACATATCAAGGTAGAATTACTTTATTGGGAGCTCCTCCAGGGCAAAACAATAGACTACAACTGATCTGCTTCTGACAAAAACTGATAAAAACTGCCTCTTAAAAGTTAGTAATGGTTCAATCACAAATTCCTTATCAGGGGTTTTCTACTATCTTAGACAACTCTTCACACCCGTAGGTCAGTTGTCCCTATCAAAATGTTCATCATTAAGGCTGCACAAGTAACATACTATTTGTTTGCGTTGTGGTTTAAATGTGGGAATCTTCGACTTATATAGCGAAAAACTTTTGAGGATGTACGGGTGCGGTTTCATTAGGGCTCCGTGGTTGCGAAAAGAAACAAGGCACTCCTCTGAGGTCTTCTGAGATGTTGAGAATTACATTCATTCGAGGATACGACTCTTGATTAGAGAGATTCGATATTCGAACTCTTTGGAAAAGTATCTCGAAACACATGAGAATCAGGGAGTGAGAATTCCTTATAGGCTTCCTGATAGACTTCCGATAGACTTCCTGATAGAATACAAATATTCCCCGTTTATCTCATGAAAAAACTCAGAAGTGTCTGTCTGTCAACATGTGATATCCGCTCGTATTTTGCAATACGATCCTATAGAAGCACCACTGGCCACATATGAGGTCAACGGTATTCTGAAATGTACTTGGATCAGGTTTGCCACAATAGCCGCCACTTCGCCTGCCGCGTGTGTCTCAATGTTATTTTTCTACGATCGGAGTTGCCAATTCTCAACCGCTCGAAATGCCGATCGCGTGCACAGAGGAATTGTGCGAAATCGAAGCCAAACCTCAACGGCTCAGTATTCACCATGTTCCATCTTGTGCTGTCGCTCTACACGCAGTACAGCAGAAGAGAACAATACAACATTCTCATCCTTGGACTAGACAATGCCGGGAAAACAACCTTTTTGGAGCACGTGAAGCTCCTCTACCCTGCCCCCAAGGAGACACTGGCGCACCAAACCAAACGAACGTCCGCCTCGGATCTTCCGGAAGGAGAAGAGGAACCGGAGGTTCCGAACACCGTTAAAATCCTCAAGGGAAAACGGATTCTTCCGACCGTCGGACAGAACACAACGACCATTCGTTTTAAGCCGGATCTGGCCTCTACCACAAGTTCGGCACAGTTCCGCAATATCAATCTCAAATTCTGGGACTTGGGGGGGCAGCGGTCGCTCCGCAGCATGTGGTCACGTTACTACCGTTCATGCCACGGCATCATATTTATCATAGACTCTACAGACACCGAAAGGTTCGAGGAGTGCTACGAGACACTCATGGAAATTGCCCACGACTCGTCCTGGGCCATGGACGGCGCGGACTCGGTCAGTGTGCCCATTCTAATGCTTGCCAACAAGCAGGACTTGCCGCAGGCGGTGGATCTCGTGTCGTTGAAGACAGGTGTATTCATCGAAGTGGTGAGTAAGCTTGAGGCCACGGATCTGAAGTTGTTGCCGGTGTCGGTGTTGGAAAACCACGGGTTGAAGGAGAGTTTGGAGTGGTTGGTGACGCGGTTGGTGTACAATAAGAACATGCGTATGCCCGAATACCGATGAAACACTTCGATTTTTGCATCCCGGGCTCGGGTGGGCTCGTTATTCTCAACTACATTCCCCAGATTCTCGTTAGAGTTGCGTTCTTGTGGGTTTGAGTTCTGTTGAGTTCTTGTGAGACTCGCTAGCCTTGCTCTTGTTTGTCTAAGTCAGCCAGTACCTAACACCTTCACCCCTGCATCCAGCACGAGGCGATTTTCCCAGCCATCGGATATTCTCCAAAGAGCGGGCAAACGTCCTAGATGAGGGGAGTGAAAGTCACGAACTGCAATGAAGCGATGTTCATCGTGACTTGATGTGGTGCATAGTGAGGTGCAGGCGAGCATCAGAATCCATCGCCTCGAACTGGAGAAACGTTGGCATTGTGCAGGTGGCACCAATCGGCTGTTATTGCAGAGCTACAGGCAGAAATTAGATGGTGCCTCCGCCCTCAGTACAAGGCGATGTGCATACATATGGAAACGGTAGTGCGCGACTTCTGTGACTTGTGGGTGGAGAGCAATCCAGGTCCGGCCTGCACTGTGCAGCTCTATTGCCAATTCTATGCAGCAAGGGAATGATTAGCTAACATGTTGCTATGTTGGGTGCGTATATAAGGAGCAATTGGCCGGACCCACGTCAATCGCACCTATTTACTGCAAAATGAGTGAAAAACCAGGACTCATTGGAAAAATAAAGAGATCGTTCATGCTGGGCGACAGGAAGCACGAGAAGGTGCTTCGGGAAGCCTACCGTGCCGGCAGAAAGAAAGCAGAGAAGGAGCATGGTGCCAAGGCGGGTGACACCAGTTCCTCTTCCGGAGACGAAGAAGATGCAGAACATCACCATTCTTCGACGGGACACCACACTTCGACGGGACACCACACTTCGACGGGACACGAAGTGAAGCATAATCATAGCAAGAATGCTGACCCCGATGTCGTGACGGAAACCTCCAAGGGCAGAGTGGTTTCCTCTCCTCCCAAGGTCTCGCGCCTTCCGGTGGACAAGGATCCCGATAGAGACTACACCAAGGCAAAGAAACCCACAGAAATTACTGGCAGCTTGCCTGAAGGAACCCAGCGCGGCGACACCATCAACGCTGAAACGTCTGAACCTGCTAACCAGCGCAACTCCGGTGGAATTGTGCCCAATGAGAATCCACAGTACGTCAACGAAGCCGAGGCCGTACAGGGCCACGGTGTGTTCTACGAGCCCAAGGACACCCAAGGCGGCGCGTACGGAGCGCATGGCGCTGGAACTTCTGGTGCGAAACAAGGCCACGGTAAGGAAATTGGCGTGGGAGCTGGCGCGGGCGCCCTCGCAGCGGGTGCCGTCTACGCTAAGGGTGTGAGTCGCGGCGAAGATAAGAGCGAGTACCCGGACGCTACGAAGCAGACTTTGCAACCTGAGTTGAAGACACAACCCACGGCCCACCGGGAGCAGCAGGAGTACGAGAAAGGTGCCAACGCCCAGGGCCAGCAACGTGCCTCTGACGAAGAGACTCGTTCGGGCCACGATTCGCACCAAGAGGCTGGGGCCTTAGGCGCCGCGGGCGTAGCTTCAGGCACCAAGAAAGACCCTTCGAATGAGCATGAAGCGAACAAGTCTACGTACAACGAAGGCGCACAGGCCACCAGAGAGGCAAAGGGAGATGTCTATGGATCCACCGGCCAATCTGGAACTGCCGGAACGACTTCAGGCGAGAAGGCTGGTGTTGCTGCCAGTGAAGGTGCTGCAGGTTCTGCGGGTGCTGCAAGAAAGGGCCACGGCCTCACCGATTCTGGCTCTTTCGCAGGGACTCGCCCACTCTCTGCTGAAGAAAAAGCACAGTCGGACAAAGTCCACATTGCCTTGACCCAGAAGGAGATCGACTCGTTGAACGTTCCAGCTGGCAAGTCTTTGGATCCTGGTGCCAAGAGCTCGGACCACCGTGCTCTTGCTGCCAGTGTTGGGGCCAGATCTGGCTCTGGTGCGAACGACGAGGCCTCTGTTGCTTCCCTCTACAATGAATCCATCAATACGCCTAACGCCACTCCCCGGTCTGGCACTAACCCAGAATCGGATGCTTACCGAGCTGGAGTCCAAAAAGGAGCATACGACGTTGGACACAGCCGAACTACTGGCAGTGCTAGCTCAGGCCCTGGAAATATAGCAAGCGCGGCTGGTACGGCTGGAGCAGTTGGCGCAACGGCCGCAGGAGCCATTGGACTTAAAGCACACAAGAAGTCGCACCCAGAGAAAGAAGTCTATGGTGAGTCAAACGCAACTGGATCTCGGGCAACTGGATCTGGTGCTGCTGGCCATTCTGGCACTTCAAGCACCGATGGTGCCAACTTAGGCGCTGCACAGGCTACCCAGCCTGCGAGGGCTTTGCCTGGCACAGCCGGGGCCGAACAAGATTCTTCCACATATTCTCACGGTGCCCCTGGAGCTGAAGGAACTGCCCAAGCCGATCCAAATTTCGGACTGGAACCTGGTTACTTGGACTCGGCCAAGGTCGCAATCGCCTCGGCTGGTGCCGCTGCCGCTGGAGCATTTGGCTACGAAGCCTACAACCGTTTCTATGACGCGGACGGTGACAATAAGGACCAAGTGGCTGGCACTGACGACTTTGCCAAGGAATCTGTCGCTGGTTCAACTGGCTCTCAAATTGCTACTGGAACCAAGCACGAACTTGCGACAGGTACTTCTGGTACTTCCCATAACTCCACCGACCCTTCCTCTGCCAACAAGGGTGGCACTGGTGCTGGTTCCTCGGGTGGTTTAGGTGCCATGACTGGCTCGACCGGAAAGACTAAGGATGTTGGTTCAGAGACAGCTATTGGCTCTGCTGCTGCGTCTAAGGAAGCATCTGGAACTGGACCTGATGCCGCCAAGACAGCCCAATACTCTGAAGTTTATGCCAAAGATTCGGACTTGAAGCACGATGCTGTCGCCGACGCCGAGCACCAAAAGGGTGACTCTCATCGCAAAGGAGCTGCTGCTGTCGCCGATGCGGAGCACCAAAAGGGTGACTCTCATCGCAAAGAAGCTGCTACTGTCGCTGCCGGTGCGGCCGGGATCGGTGCTGCCGCTCACCACAACAAGGCCGAGTCAAATGCTTCAACGCAATCTCCAACCAAGTCCGGAGGGTTCTTGAGAAGATTTGGCTTTGGTGGATCCAGATCGCATGCCACCAAGCCAAGCACGTCGTCTGGACCCCACCACAAGAATGTGACTGGCACTACTGGTACTGCTCCTTCTAGTACTGATCCAACTTCTGGTACTGCTCCAACTTCCAGTACTGCTCCAACTTCCAGTACTGCTCCAACTTCCAGTACTGCTCCAACTTCCAGTACTGCTCCAACTTCCAGTACTGCTCCAACTTCCAGTACTGCTCCAACTTCCAGTACTGCTCCAACTTCCAGTACTGCTGGCACTGCTGCTGTAGTTGGACATTCCAGAGGCGCTCAAGAACGAGCACAAAATACCGACTCTCTTGTCGAGAAGGCCACACGCTACGACGACGTTTCCCAAGCCCCTCGGCATGAAGATTCTTCAACCAAGTCTGATGTTGGTGGACCGCAGCAAATTCCGGGTTTGGTTTCTTCTGGGCATGACAATGCCCCTTCTACCACTTCCAAGCTTGTCCCTGCAAAGTTGGAGGCTGATGTCGCTGCTTACAACAAGAAACACGGCCACAACGATGGTCGCCTGTTGATCGAGGTCGCAAAGGACATCGACCCGACCATTGAAACGTTGAACCACCACAAAGTTTCGGAGAGCGCCAAAGACCTCGAACTCGGTGAGAAGGAGAAAGGTGACGGTGTTCAGCAGGTTCCTGAATCTATCTTGCACAACCAGAGTGAGTTCATCGCTTCTGGAGGCAAACGAGGAACCTTGGGTGACGCCACAGGCAGTGGTGACTCGGCGAGGCAGCGCACGCCATAATTCCGACAACACGGGCGCTGATGTTGTTGCCGGAGTTGGTGCGGCTGGTCTTGGTGCTACTAACACTGCTGGTGTCAAACTGGCTGACCTGGGTGAGACTCCAGGCCACACTTCTGGAGAATCTTGTTCCACTTCTGGTCCGAGAAGTTATTCGCAAGGCTCTGGTGGTGTCGGCGCTGGATCTTCCGGTGCTGGTGGAGCTGGCCACTCTAGTTCCATTCCCTCTACCCCTCAACCTGTAGTTGAAGTTATTGGGGCTGAGGACCGTGCCGCGAGGTTGGCCTACAGTACTACACGTGTGTTGGCTGCTAGAGGCGAAGACTTGCTGGCTGGCAAGGTTGACATCAACGCCAACACTAAGGAGATCTTTGGAGTGCCTCTCGACAGTGCAGCAATTGGAACCAGCGATGAAGACGAGTATTCTGGCTCTAAAAGCGCCTCGGGTACTAGCTCTCGTGGCCACAGAGCTGTTGGTGCTGTTGGTGCTGTTGGTGCTGCTGGTTTTGCTGGTGTATATGCTGCTCACAAAGCGTCGTCTGGCTCCAAACCAGATGCTTCTTTCAACACACCAGAGCGTGAAGTGGATCCTAACAAGTTCCACCGCCAACACCAGGAAGTCAAACGTGAACTTGAAGCCGCTGCTGATGTGGGCGTGTTAGGAAATGTTCCCGGTCAACAGCAGACTGCCTACTCCGGAACCTCTGCCTCCGGCACTTCTACCCGCGGTGTTGGCTCAGACTCTGGTGCGACCAGTCACATATCTGACCAGCACCTCGGCGGAGGTCATATTAAGGGTTCCGCTCCAGATTCTCTGCGTGCAAGGACTGGTTCCACTGAGGGCTCTGCTGGAATCACTGGCTCAGAATTTGATAGCACGATTGCTTCAGAACTTGGCAGAAACAAAGGCATGTCGTCCACTGTGTACAGTGATCGTGCTCGTGGATGCGCTCCTCAGGGTAGTTATGATCTGATGAAGATGCCTGGCTCATTTGTCTAGGCTGCTAGCTGTTTGTATTCAAAATTGATTACGATGAATTTTTGTTGTTTGAACAGACGAGCACCTTGGACCTGAGTCGCTCTCAACTCTAAATGTCAGAAAACCTCAAGATTCCTATTTATTCCAGCTACAGTAATCTTTCATTTGGACTTCGCTGCCCCAGAGTTGACTTCGCGAACTGTTGGACACCCGTACACCGCAACATATACGTGTTGAAAGATACTTTTCATTTAGCACTACGCCATGTCTGAAGCAAAAACTGAACAAATCATCCGAATCTCGGTGTTGACGCCGTTGATCTACGTGGGTGTGATGCTCTCGGCATTCATCGCTTTTTCCGTGCTTTACAGGCGGCACAGACTTCGCAAAATGATTGGAGTCGAGCCGATTTTTGGCCACAACTATCCCTTGGAACTATACATCATCCTCAAGGAGAAATACTACAATAAGCTGTTGCCCAGGGACGAGCGTCCCCCCGAAAAAGTGGTGAAAGCTGCTTTGTTGAGAAGAGCAGTGGAAGCCATCAGAAGATCATTGAAGTTGAAGGAAAACGAGCCAGTTTTCAACAAGTTGTACCAGGACGGGCTCATTGGAGACGACATGTTCAAGCAGTTCGACTTGCAGAACAAGATTCAGCAGTTGGAGTTGAAGGAAATCGTGGACGAGTGCCAGCAATTCAGCAAAGAATGGCCAGGTCTGTTTTTCCCTGTGGCCCAGGAAATCTGCTATAACGAGGCTTTGAGAAGACGTCTCAATTGTATGGACCAACGGTCGGAGAGTTTGTCGGAGTTGTGGAACTATTATGTGGAGAAGTCCGAGTCCAAGGAGGGCACTCCAGGAGTCGAAGGTGCAAAGAAGAAAGAGATCAAGAAATAGAAAGATAGTCAAGGCACAATCTGGATGACGATCCCAATGTGTGAAGCAAGTAGTTCATTGGTGATACGATTAGAATGGCAGGCATGGGCTATTGCCGATTTATTTGTTTTCATCTATCATTGAAAAAATGGAGATCTCTTGAATAGAATGACATCTACATACAATGACAATGCTTCATTGAATTGTTAAGCGGTTTTCGGTGATCGCGAATTCCAATTGCTCTGAGATTCAATCTTTTTTCACTGAATATTTTCGCAACCTTACTGCAAACGCACCAAAATTTCTGAACCAAAGAAACAAGAACACAGCCAGAATACAAAAAACACCAAAGCCAAACAGAACACCAACCACTGCATCCACCCGTTCATTCCAGCAACTCGATTCGAAAATGTTATAATGCAATAATTTATGGCCCATTGAACCCACCAATTCGACGCACAGCCATCTCACCAATGTCAACTCAGTCGATCTTTAGTCACCTCTACTATCTCTACTATCTATCTCTCTGAAATGTCTCCATTCTCACCTTTTACAAATTTCCTGCACACGTTCTCCATGGAAACTCAAAACGAACTACACCTTTTCACAAAACACAAACGGCACAATGAGCCAGAAATTGCCACAGGGAATTCCCAGACACGGCTCTGCATCAGGAAATGTTCCCAGAAACGTATTCCCTCGCCAACAAATTCCCCAGCACCTGCCTTTGATCCAGCCGGCACCCCCAATGGGCCAGAGAAAGCCGCTGGCCGGGCCCGTTGATCCCAGAAAGGCAATGACCGACCAGATTATACGGGACTGCTACCAGAAAGTGACGGTGAAGGACGGTCGAAACGTTCTCGAGGTCAAGTACAATACCCACTTGGGAATAAGGGAATATTCACTGTATCCACAGCACGCACCTCCGCTGGACATCCCCCCGAGCCAGATTGGAAGCGTCAAAAACAGAATTCTTGTTGTGTGCACAAAACACTCTGGCCGGGTGCTTCTACAAAAGGGAAAATACAACGATGTGAAACACACATACCAGATCGGGCGGACATGGGACTTGGACGAGTTGCTGGCCATCTCACGTGTGGGCGTAGACTCTCTTATTTTGCTGTTGAACAAGGACTACTACTGGAAGTCCGGAGAAGGTGCGGAACGGCTCTTGAAATTTATCCACCACTTGACGTCGATCTATGCCAAGTTCACCGGCCGTTACCCCGCCATGAACGGCGTGACACCGCAGGAATTGGGACTTTCTCCACTTGCGGGTGCACCTGCTCCTTCCGATGTTCGTGTAAATGAGCCTCAGGTTGATCCGAAGATGCGCGAGCATTCGAAACAGAAAAACCTTCCTTTTCCGCTTTTGCCAGAGCCGCGAGATCCTGCCCAGCACTACCAAGATATGGATTTCACTGCAAACGGCAGGCTTCCTGTGAAACCCATGGTGGCCATGGATGTGGACCGGCCAGGGTCGAAAAACAGCTCGCAGCGCAGCTTAGTGGATGCCAGTTCCGTGTTTACTGAGGAAAGCAAGACGGAGAAAAAAGTGCATCCGTATTCACAGATTTCGGCATCTTCCGATCACGCTTTACCCAGCAACGACTCGCACAGCTTTGTCTTTGGGGCTGAGGAGGAACACCCGGATCCGGAATCACACATGCCTACAATTTCAGAATACGCCAGAGTCAATGGTGCCACCTCTCCCATGCGAACATACAAACCAGAGAAAACCGAGGAGGTTCGCAAGGTGTCCGAACCACTTGAGAGTGCAGCAGCTTACGGCGTGCAACTTAAGGAACAATTGGATGGCAATCAAACTTTGGAGTCGTTGGACTTCCAAGACCCTATGCCTGGTTCTATGCCTATGCCTGGTTCTATGCCTTTTCCTGGTACAATTCCTGCGACTAGTGCAATTCCTGTGACTAGTGCAATTGCTGTGACTAATACCATGCCGACCAGCAAAATACCCACGTCTCCTGAATTTGGCATTGAGGAGGCCGACAACACTGACGAGGATGTCGCTTCACAACCTAAGGCTCCCAAAGTTAAGGTCAATGCTGTTGTTCTGGAGGAGCCATCGCAGTTCGAATTCGCGGAAGTCGAAGAACCAACCCATTCGGTCATTGACGAGTCAATCAGAGAAATCGAGAGTTTCATGGATTCTCATTTGGCATTCGGCAAAAGCATCTCAAGAGACATCTCCAGTGTCCACGAGGATAGCTTCGAAGACTCGCGCAGCATCATATCGCATGAGCTGAAACTGCGTCCTTTATCTATTCAGAGTAATTTGAGAGACAGCCGCGCTGACACTCCGTCCACCGAAGCTGGATTGTCGTGGAAAAGAGACGACTCCAAGGTCGAAAAGGACCCTGAGGTTGAAGAGATGTTGGACGAAATGAACTGGAATGTCTTGCAAGAAGACAGTGACACGTTGCTCAAAAAGCTCACCAGAGAATTGAACTCCATAAAACGCAGAAATGTCTCCGAAGTGACTACCCTTGATTTTGGCAAGGAATCTCTCTCGGATGAAATGAAAATATCTGTCGGCGAAGTCGAAAACTTGGTTGAGATCTTCAAGAGAATGGAGGTTGGTTTCAACCTTCTAGCGCCTCAGATCAATGAGATTGAGAACAATTCCAAGGGCTTACAGGTCAAGTCCATCAACAAGAAAATCTTGTACAATGACTTGAGCGAGGTCTTGAACAAGCTTAGAGTGAGTTCCACGGACTTGCAGATTATTCAAAACTTCCAAAATTTCCAGCACCTTGACCAGATTCCTGAGCTTGAACTGAAACTTCTGATCTTGTACGATGCTCTCGGAACGATTGGAAGCAATTCTTCACAGGATAACTTGAGTTCAATGCAAGCGTTGAAGCAGTTCCAGGAAAAGTACGAAAACACAGCCGACATCTTCATCAAAAACTTCAGTTCGTACATTCAAGTGGAATTCAGCCGCACGACCGATGAGATTACCCGAGACGTATCCACCATCTATCCTCGCAATTTGCTTGTGTTCTTCAAACCATTTTTGGCTTACATTGGGTTGACCAACTTTGTCAAATGTATTTCTGAAAATGCCTTGAGGAATGCTAACGATAAGTTCAACACATTTTTGGCCGGCTTCTTGGAAGCTCTTCTTAGTGCCAGGTTGAAGAACCTCAACTACACTGGATCAACAACTTCTTCACGCTTGTCGCAGAATTTGGACAACAGTGGCCTCCGAAAGTCCAGGGCCTCCAGATTTGGATCAACCAGACTCATTAACAAATTGGCTGCTGGAGGGCATGACGACAGCCAGAGCAGCAAAGCTACTAAGGTTATTGAGAGCATTGGCAAGAAGCGTGCTGGTGAGATTTCAGATCCAAAGATCATCTTGAGAATGGTCCATGAGACGAAGGAGTTGGTGCTTGTTATTCAATATTTCGTTGGAAAGTTTTTCCACGTCACCTCGACTACCGAGTACTCTGACTACGTTAAAGATGAGTCATTCAGCAGCAGAATGCAAGACTTTGACGATCCCGATCTTGATCTGATCGATTACAAAACAAACTCCAACGAGTTGTTGCAGAACATGACTGCTGTCTTTGGAAACTACATCAACAGACTTGTCAAAAATCTCACTCCAGTTGAGTTGATTACACCTATGCTATTGGTGGAATTGAATCGCTTGGCTGTTGAGAGTCAGCAGAAGGACCAGGATTTCGTGGGTTTCAGTTTCTTGCAGAAATTGATTGACAGATACAAGGTTATTTGGAGCAAGTTTATCGGCGCACAGGTTGACTTGTTGCATAAGTCGGATATCCGTGCCAAGGGAGAAGTGTTACCTGCTGTCAAGAACTTGAACCTGATTGTGCTCGCAACTGAAACGTCTTTGCAAGACGCCAGCTCTCTGAGAGACAGTGGCGAGGCAATGGCGGATGTTCGACTGATGGTTCAGAAATCGTATTCCGAACTTACGAGGGCCAGTGTTGACTTGTTCGCTAGAGACGACCCATTGCTCAAGTCCAACTCTCACGATGACAAGGAGAGATGCCATAGGAATGTCACTATCATCCAGAACATCTTTGCAGTCACTCAGCAATTGGATGACATGGGTACGGTGAACACGGCGGAAATGAAAAAGCTGTTTGACGACCTGTTCAAGAGAGTGCAGAGGTTGTACTTTGACGTGCTTCTCCACAGACAAATTGGAAAAATCGTTGATTTCGTGAAGGTACACTCCAGTGGTGAGTCAAAAGCAAAGCAAAAGAAGGATGACAAGATTCTCATCCGGTCGCTTACATCTACACACTCTGCCAGAGACCTCCAGCCAAAGATTGCGGAAATTCACCGCAAATTGGACAAGCATTTCATTACGGCGGACAACATGTTCGAACAGGACTTGCTCCGGAAGTTGTGGGCTGACATGGAACAAGAGTTTATCAACATTTTCCAGAAGTTTGACCAGATTGTTAAGTCAATGGACCGGGATGCTGAGTTCCATGTCACTCGTACGGAGATTCACCGTATGTTTGACACCATCCAGCTTACACGGTGAGATCGAAAATAGGATATGAAGTGCGCATGCACAAGAGCAAAACCGATTTTTCCGTTTCTGAAAGATGACGTGAAATACGCCCTACTCGAAGAATACCAATAACGCCCTACTCGAAGAACACCGAAAAGAAATGCAGAACCTCGCGTGCACATTTTCTGCCCAGTGAGCAGTGGGTGCAAATTGGAATCATCTTGTGCGTCGTGCGCAGTTCAGAAATTGCTCCAATCAAAGCGCGGCATTAATTCTCACAGAATGGCCCCATACAATACTCAGAGAAAAAAATATAAGGACTTTCAATCCTAAAAACATCTCGCACACACCAAGATGCTTCGCCAATCTTTCACTAGAGCTGTCCGTTTCAACTCCACCGTGGCCCCAAGAGCTTTGTCTAACGCCTACGTCAATAAGTTGGACACCAGATGGGAAAGTTTGCCAAAACAAGACCAGACCGCTTTGATAGATGAGTTGAAAACCAGAATGGAATTGCCATGGCAGGAGTTGACCCCCGCTGAGAAGAAGGCTGCTTACTACATTTCTTTCGGCGAGTGGGGACCTAGAAAGCCATTGTATGGTCCAGGTGACAAGAACAAGGTTTTCTGGGGAACTGTTGCTGGTTTAGTTGCTGGTATCTCATTGTTTGCTGGTCTCAGAACCTTGGCCCCAGCACCTCCAGTGACCTTGGAAAGAGAATGGCAAGAAAAGTCGGACGAGTACTTGAAGTCCAAGAACGCCAATCCATTCACCGGATACTCTCAAATCCAATAGGCCACCTTCACTTCAGGATATTCAACATTTGCAAAATGTTAAACTAGCATCTATTCTCATGCCGTGGAAGACTTACTTCTGTTGACTTTGACGAAAGGCACAATAAACAACTTACTGCGTACGAATTGTAGATGGTTTACAACTTACTGCGTACAAATTGGTGTGGTTTACAACTTACTGCGTACAAATTGTAGGCGTGGTTTACAACTTACCGTGTACAAATTGTAGATGTGGGTTGCAGCCTACGGTGTCCATTTTATCTTTCCGAACCCACACAGTGGGTCCGCCATGCACTTATTCTAATATAGTCAAACTTAGTCGTCATCGTTGGGGCCAAATTCTCCCTCGAAGATGGTGGCTCCAGCCTTACGCCTGTTTTCGATTGCAACACATTCACTCATCTCCAAAATCTGACTGGCTGTTGGCCTCTCGAATGGATTGGGTTTCAACATGCGACTCACAAGACAGTCGAGATTATGAGTGTTCACAACGAGGAACTCCGGTGCCCCTCGTGGTATGAAATCTCGCACCGTATCTATTAACCGAGAACCCGTTTGTACGACAAGCGACGCAGATGAGGGATCCGGTTTGTTGAACGTGGAAGTGGTTGGAGGTTGGAGTGGTGTCGAAATCGAACCTTTAAGTCCCAACTGGCCAAAGTTCGTTGAATTCAAGTGATGCAGACTTAAAGGCTGCATGTTGATTGAATTCAACGACGTGTAAGAGGTCAACGACGAGAAGTTGTTGTGGTTCAAAAAGTCGCTGATATTGTCACTAGACAACTTGCCTGCGTCGCTTAAGTCTCCACTTCTAAGCTTTCTCCAAGGGGTTCCGTTTCCTGGCAAGATGATGTTCGTTGCAATTTCCAAGATAATCAACCCAACGCTGAAAACATCGGCGAAAGGTGTGTAGATCTTGTCGTTGATCAACTCAGGCGCGATATAGTTTCGGTCTCCCTCGATATCGAAATCGTGCTCCAAAATCGGAAGCTTCGAAGCAAGACCAAAGTCTCCAATCTTCAAACTGCCTTCAAAAGTGACAAATATATTGGCTGGTTTCAAGTCGAGATGCAAAAAGTTCTTCAGGTGAATAAACTTAAGACCAGACAATATCTCAATCAAAATCTTCCACACTCGAAACTCGTCCACTTTGTAATTCTTGTGGTCTTCCAAAAACTCACATAAGGTGCCACCTTCACAAAATTCTGTCATAATGTAATAGTAGTGATTGAAGCTCCAAGCTTCTATGAAAAAGACCAAGTTCTCCTTTCCTTCTTCGACCTCGGTATCTTCAATGGAAGTCAAAACCCTCAATGCTTCAACTTCACGGAATATTGCCTTCTTTTCCTGTTTTCCAATAATTGCTTTCTTTGTTTTCTTGATGGCAAACTTTTCGTTTTGGAACAAGCACTCAAACGCGACCGAGAATTGTCCGCATCCAATGTACCTGATATTTTCGGTCCCAAACTTCTCCATCAAATGCTCATCTACCTGATCTTTTGCCGGACAACTATCCTTCCGCCTTAAAGGATCAAGTTCGTGTCTGAAACTTGTAGTTGAAGAGGTTATCGTGTGATCATTTGAAGGATCATGCATTGCACCAGGCAAGCTGATGGTCACTTGAGAAGAAGCCACAGAATCTGGAGGTGGGATATGCAGAATAGGAGTACAAGGTTCTTTCAGTGGTGGTAGTAGCGTTGAAGGTGGCTGTGGATTCAGGAGAAGTGAGTTCAACTTTTTGTTCCTGCTCGTTGACTTCGTGGGCGTCTCAGGAATGATGTCGTCGAAGTCAAGATCAGAATTGAAATCAAGCTCAACGGCTCTGTTTGACTTTGTGGTAGATGGAATGTTGAAAAATGAAGTACTGGACTCGTTGGAATGGGCGTATGAGGTCGTCGAGGTATTTCTTCCAATTTCAATTGAATTGTCCTTGTTCATGAAGCTGTCGGCGTCCAAAGGTCTGTTCGTATCTTTGCTCATTAGAATCAACGGATTCTTTTTCATTGGAGTCTCAGGCGGTGGCTTTGTTGAGGCGTTGCTGATCGAATTCTTCTTTAGCAAGCCCGACGATTTGAATGCAGTTTGTAGTGGTTTCACGAACTTGTAAGAAGGCTTCGTTCCCGACTTAGACTGTAGAAATAGGTTTTCCTTATTATCTTCGATGCGGTAGACTTTTGAAATTGCTCCGTTCTTTTTCTTTGCGGCCGCCATGTCCAGTTCATCGTCCTCAAAAACGGTGAAATTCGTAGACGAAGAGACGGAAAGCTTTTTGTTTCTCAGAGGAGACTCGTCGAGCCCATTGACGTTGTACGGATCGAAGTTGTAGCCACTCATAGGAGAAGAGGAACTCTTGAAATTGACATTCGGGCTCTTAAAGAACTTCTTAAAGTTGAAGTTGTTGGGAGAAGATGCAGTTGACGACATATTGGACAAGGGCCCCACTTTCAATGGGGACATGATGCGGAGTTTGTTGGCATTCTTGAACATTTTGTGGTTCTTCACCTCGATACGCGATGGAGAGTTCAAACTCAGGTCCACTTCTCCCTTGAACTTGCTGGTGGAGCTTGGCGAAGGCGACTGGCTCACGAGTTTGTGCGGTCTCTTGAACTTGTTGAACGGTGTGCGCTTGTCCAGAGGAGACGGAGAACACTGGAAGTTTGAATCGATGGACAAGTTGAAGAACTTGGAAGAACGCTTCAAGAGGGGTTTCCTCGTCGACTCCGTTGGCGTAGACGCCACTTCGTCGTCGTCGTCATCGTCGTCCGTCATTTGTCCTATTTCGTCGTCATCAATGTCCAATTCGTCATCTACAGCTTCGCCGTCTGCGGAGTGCCTCTGGATGCTGAAAGGAGGACTCTTGTTGATTGTTTTCTTTGGTTTCAAGACATCAGAAATATCATCTAGCATCAACGAGTTGAACGAGCGAGAAAAGTGGTTGTTCGTGAAATGTTCGAGTTCCGATTGCCGGTGGCGATGCAACGCCGCGGGGCCTCGCATCGGCGTGTCCTTTTCGTGTTTGCCGTGGTGTTCCATTTTCTTTTCGTCCTGTGGAGGTGTGGACACTGCTCTGAAGTCCAACTCCCTCGAAGACGACGTATTTAGATTCATGGCCAGCACAAGATGCGTGCCAGTGGGGTTTCAGTAGAGAGGGGGCCTGCTGGATTCCAAGCTCTTTGACAAAATTTTGGTGTAAGGATGGGAATTATCGCTAATGGTTAGGTGAGTGGGGTGTTTTGGGCTCTGAGTTTGTTCGCGCAATTTCTGGAGTTGTTTATTTTCGCACATTTCCTGCGCGAAAGTAAACAAAGGGGTAAACAAACGCGCTTAGCGCCCATATTAAGCTCTTTAGCTAATTCAGGGATGTTGCACGAAGGGAAGGGATAAAGGTAAAATGGGCACAAGAACAGGGAATTCGAAAAGAATTCAAGAAACATGCTTTTTCTGGAACATAGTTCTGCAACACAATTTTCTGAGTACTTTTTTTTGCAACACCAGTAGCACCATGGACTCCATATTTTAGTATGACATTCTTTTGACGCCTTCTATTCCAGTCGCTTTCCTACCTTCCCTTAATGTTCATCGTGGATTCCAGCAAACGCAGGGTCCAGATTCCCCAATCGTGGGAAGCCAGTGTTTTCTAGTGTTAGAATTTGTTGTTTTTTGATTTTCCACACATTTCTCTTCGCAGTGATCTGATTACATGTGACCTTCTAACTGTCATGGTTTCATAGTCGCACAACAAAAAAGTCGGCGTCTTACATGTACAGTGGAGGATTCCAATTCCGCCATCTTCCCCTTCCCCCATTTGAAAATCAAATAGTCTATTTGTTGAGATATCATCTTGCAAGGGCAGTGCTTTTTTCTCTGAATTGCTAAAATTGACAGATGGCAAACGACAGTCCCAATATTAGTTTGACACAGAGGCGCCCACCCATTCGTATCTTTTTGACAGGTTGCAGATGACAGTCTTCTAGCACAGCAGCCTCACTTCGAACCCCTCTGGGATTGGTCTGTTGGGTCTGTATGCACGTTTTAAGTGTCTGCAGTACCATTACTATCAGCGAGCTTCAGCTCAGCCTTCTCTTGCCTCCCTCTATGCGCATTGGTCCACCAACACCCCGCAACGCCCGGGCTCCTTTACAACTCCAACATTTCTCCAGCCTGGCCACAGGATCTCGCGTTCGCTGGTACAATTTCAATTGCATGCAGTATTCGCCTGCACACAGTGGCGTTGCTGAGAAATATGACGCCTCCTATTGGCCCCACACCTGTCACTTCTTAGCCTTTCTATCTGATAAGCCGACTTGGTCTGCACCCAATCGTTTCGCTGAAGGAAATTGCTCGCAGAACACCAGTGCCTCATGCAACGTCACCTTCGCACTGTTGCACAGCTTTGGTTATAAAGTTTCGAGCACCTAAGCGATTACTGCCTTACCTCATTTTGACGCCTTGCTTTTTGTTTCGCACTGCTTCCTTTTTCCATCTTGCATTTTTCCGAGCTTTTACTCCAAATCCCATTTTTCATAATCTGTTCTGCTCTTTCCTGTTCTGCCGAAGTTTCTGAAATCAACTTCCAACATGTCTACTGTGGCACCGCCTCTGCCCTCGAAAGAAGTGTGCCCTCCCATCAAGACCGAAAAGGATGACGCACCCAAAAACGATGAAAAAGGCCAGCAATGCTCCAATTGTGGCACTACAAAGACGCCTTTGTGGCGCCGTGCTCCAGATGGAACTCTAATATGCAACGCCTGCGGGCTCTACCTACGCTCGAACAATCACCATCGCCCGGTCAATCTCAAACGGCCTCCAAATACCGTGCCCATCTTCAAAGAAGAGGAGGGTTCTTGCAAAGGCAACGGGTCGTGCAATGGAACCGGTGGCTCGGCCGCTTGCAAGGGCTGTCCAGCGCACAACAACCGGGTGGTGATAAAAACGAGCTCCGAAGATCGAAAAGCCGAAAACTCCGAGCTCAAACCGCCTCTGCATGATTCCGACGTCAAGCTGTCTGAAGAAGAAGACTCTCTTGCCATTGCATGCTTCAACTGCGGAAGCACAATCACTCCCCTTTGGCGGAGAGACGATGCCGGGAACACTATCTGTAATGCCTGTGGTTTGTATTACCGGCTACATGGCTCTCACCGGCCCATCAAAATGAAGCGCAGCACTATCAAACGGCGCAAGCGCAATCTGCAAGTGACTAAACTGGAAAGAGATAAGGCAGCCAGTTCTGCCTCGGAAAAATCGCATAGGCCGCAAGACGGCGACGCCTCGCCGCAGGTTCTGATGCTGCAACAGCACACGCCTCAATCTCTGCGACAGACACTTTCTCCGTCTCGGGCATCGCCTGCCTGTTCTGTAACCCCGGCGAGTCAAACTCGGGCTACTCCGTCATACTACCCTCCGTATTCGGGTGAGGGACGCATGCCTAATGGCCCCGGTCCTTTGCCTGGCCCGCCACCGCCGCAAAATGTGTTCCAAGTGCCTCCAGGAGTTCCGGTGTATTATCCCCCATACCAGCCTTTCGGCCATGGTGCACCAGTAATGATCGGCCAAGGACACACACAAAAACAGCAGATTACTCCTCCCCACCTTGGCATGGATTATTATGGAAGGTCTCCTCCGGTGGCGCGGCCCTCTAACTACCATGCGTTGCAAGCGCCTATCAAGCTTCCCGCAATCAACGTTGCGCCTACAAAACCCGCCGGTCAGGCCTCCAGAACTGCTGCCTCGGAGGACAAAACCCCCATCGCCGTTGACTTTACGCTCTCGTTCCAGGCCAAGCCCGAAGAGAAGAAAAGGCACACCATGTCCATAGGGGGGTTGTTGAACGACAAGTAGTGCAGCAAATAGGTTGTGTACAGTGCTCTTGGTGTTGGTGGCTTTGCAGTGGTGAAATTCACATCCACATTGGGTGCTGCGTCACGTGCACTTGTATGATCAAGACGACATTGTGAAAATTAGTTTGCTTCCACAACCATGTCTGTGGACGAATCCGCCTCGAGAAAAGTCAAGGACATCGCAGCTGGTTTCATTGGTGGTGCCACCCAGGTGCTCATTGGCCAGCCTGCCGATTTGGTGAAAATCAGACTCCAGACCTCTCCAACACATACAACCTCAGCCCTGATTATTAAGCAGGTGTTGAAGAACGAGGGGCCTTTGGCGTTCTACAAAGGGACGTTGGCTCCTCTCTTTGGAGTCGGAGCATGTGTTTCGTTGCAGTTTTATGGATTCCATGAGACGAAGAGACAACTTCTCAAGCAAAGCGGAGAGCCGGTGTTGCTGTTGTGGCCGCAAACCTACATTGCAGGAAGCATGGCGGGAATTGTCAATTCCTTCGTCGCTTCTCCCGTTGAGCAGCTCAGAATTTTGAGTCAGTCCAGTACCACGAGTGTTTCTCTCAAAGAGACGGTCAAGAACATTCACGCCAAGCAAGGTTTCACTGGGTTGTACCGTGGATTCACAATCACCCTTCTTCGTGAAACGCAGGCTTACGGTGTTTGGTTTCTCACTTACGAGGCCCTTCTTCAGTACATCCAGACGAAAAGAGGGTACCAGCTGAGAAACGACATCTCGACTCCAGAGCTTTTGTTCAGTGGTGCTTTGGCTGGAAACGCATTGTGGCTCAGTAGCTATCCATTGGATGTGATCAAGAGCAATATCCAGAGCGATAAGTTCGGTGCTGAGTCGAAGTATAATGGCAAGATTGGTGCTGCGACCAAGGCTATCTGGGCTGCGAATGGAGCCAGAGGATTCTGGAAGGGCATTTTCCCGTGTCTTCTCCGTGCCGTTCCATGCAGTGCCGGAACATTTGCTGCCGTGGAGACAGCATTGAGAGTAATGGGTTGAAGTGGTAAAGAATGAATAGAATGAGACTGTGCATGAGTTGACAGCTTTTGGTGAATATTATACAAAATGCAGGTCTATACTGATACTCGCGAAAGACCGAGATTCCAACTTTTCATCATGTTTCGCTTCTCCTTGGGCCTTGTGGCCAGGCCAGTTTTGGCAAGATCCAGGCTCCCCGCGCGGCTCTTGTCAATGTCGCCGTTGCTCAGGACAAAATTCGACACAATTGGCCAAAAACCCACGAAAATCGAAATCTCAAAAACCAGCCAGCGACCTCCACAAAAAGACCCGGTGTTCTCGGCAGAAGATCTAGAAGCGGCCCGTCTTGCTCGTTTGGCCGGCTTGGGCCCCTGGGTCTCGAAACTCCCGGAAAAATGGATTCCCTATGCTGAACTCATGAGATTAGAGAAACCAGTAGGCACTCTTTTGCTCTTGCTTCCTTCTTTCTGGGGAATCACCATGGCGTCGTACTCTATTGCTGCCTCATTGGGAACCACGGCGTATGCCATTGCGTTGTTTTCCATCGGTGCAGTCATCATGAGGGGTGCTGGATGCACCATCAACGATATTCTCGACAGAAACTTAGACAACCAGGTTGCGAGAACGATGGAACGGCCCATTGCAAGCGGAAGGGTGTCTGTGCCTCAGGCAGTCACGTGGTTGGCTGTGCAGTCGTTTGCTGGCTTGGGTGTTTTATTGGCTTTGCCTGTCGAATGCTTTTATTTGGGAGCCTTGTCGTTGCCATTTGTGTTTTCGTATCCGCTTTTCAAAAGATTCACTTACTACCCGCAGGTGGTGCTTTCCGTTGCGTTCAGTTGGGGCTGCTTGTTGGGATTTCCTGCGGTGGGAGCTCCTCTTAACTGGTGGGTCGCCGGTCCCTTGTTCGTGTCCAAATTTCTCTGGTGCATGATCTACGACACGATCTACGCCCATCAGGACAAAGTGTATGACGTCAAGGCGGGAATCAAGTCCACGGCGTTGGCTTGGGGAGCGAAAACGAAACCAATATTGTATGGAATGGGTGCTGCTCAGGTGGTGACGTTCTTGGGTGCAGGTGTCATGAACTCCATGGGTCCTTTCTTCTACCTTACGGCTGCTTGGGGCTTCCTGAGATTGTTTTCTCGCATCCAAAAAGTTGACTTGGACGATCCCAAGAGTTGCTGGGCTGCCTTCCTCAGCAATATCCGAACAGGCGAGATCTTGTGGCTTGGAATGGTCCTTGACTACCTTTTGAAGATCTTTGGGTACCTCTAAATTCAGGATGTTCCTTGGGTAGTTCAGGATAGGTACCTCTAAACTTCAATACGGACACCTCTAATCTTCAGGATGCTCTTCGAGTACATCTTTGTGGGATATCCGGAAATCCTCATACACCTTTTCTGTGAACTTTGCATCTAGCTTTGTCAATATTTTCGCCAATGCAGAATCCGTCTTTTCAGCTTCAAGCTCCACCATGACGGAGGACAAGTACTCGTAAATGTATGCCATTGGAAAATCTGCCGGTAGCAATTCCAAAATCTCCGTTGCAGAAAAGTATCGTTTGGCAAATCGATTGACCATATGCCGCACGGAGGCACATCTGGAGAAGCTATCTTCAAGACCGAGGTACACGGCAATTAAATGCTTCACACTCGCCTTGGCTTCGCTGGGTTCTCGGAAAGTGAACGATTTGTCAACCTTTTGTCTCAAATTATCAAAATACATTGTCCTTCGGGGCAACGGCACGATTCCATGCACCGCAACCCATTCGGCCACAGAGTAGTCTCCGATATCCACCAGGGCCTGGATCAAATGCTCTTGATCTGTCTCGCGAAAGGCAAGGTCTAAGTACTTCATGGCGTCGTTTTGCACAGAAATTTCGACTTTTTCAGTCTTTTCTGAAGTCATTAGAGTCTTCACCAACGTCAACTCGTATATCTTCAAGTAGAGCTCAGCCAAGACCTTGCATTCGCTCAGACCTCTGTGGAGATGGAGAAACTCCACCCAGTACAACTTGGGCCATTTGGAATCACGCAAGCTGTTTTCCACCTTGAAGGTTGCAAAGAAGATGTTGAGGTTCTCAAATTCGTCGTGGAGTGCGTCAACGTGGGATCGGAGATACTGAACCAACTCCAGAAGAAGCTCGACCAACAACTGGACGTCAATTTCCTGTTTTTCTGCGAGCAGCTCTTCAAAGGCCTGCTCCATGTACTCGATCTTTAACGACCAAAAGCTGGAGTTGAGAGCGTGCGACTTCGAGAGATCCTCCAAAATGAACCGGTGCGTTGAATTGTGTTTTCCTCTCTTGTTGGCCTTCAAGAGCTCGAGCCCTCTTTCAGGGTACAATTTCAGCAACTCGAGAAGCTTCCTGGTGTACTGTTCGCTGTCTTCGACGTTGTCTCGCAATTGGAGAAATGTCAGCTTCACCAAATCAAATTGCAACGTTCCAATTGCGATTGCGGCGTCCAGAACCGCCGTTTCCTTGTCCTCGACCTTCTTCGACAACAAAGCTAGTCCCAAATCTATGATTTCGTCTGAGTTCAGGGCTCCTGCCTGCTGCTTTAGGTAGAGGACGTGAAGCCGGACAAAGTGGAAGTTTTGCTTCTGGAAGTGGTCCATGAGCTCGTCGTTGCTGGGGCTTTGGCCCTGCCAGTAGTCTTTTTCCGTGTCCACGAGCTCAAGCACCTGGGCGGTCGAATCTTGGTTCTTGTAAAACAACGTCCTGAAGTATTCTCGAACAGGTCCTGCGTAGTTTCCCTTGTGGACCTGGGCAATGAGCCAGGATTCAAAGTCCTTTTCGGCTTCGTAGTTGGCTTTGGCTAGCTTCATGATTTCTAGTAGCGCGCTCGGCACTGTGAGGTCCTTCCAGCTATCAGAATCTGTGGGGTAACCCTCAAAAAGATAGAGAAGAATACGGGGATCCACAGTCTGCGCCTGGACCATCTCTTTGAGCGGTCCCAATTCCCCAGATATCAAGAGAAGAATAGCGTGCACCGACACCGCAAAGGGCTCCACGATTTCTTTGAATTTGGCAGTGAATTCTGCCACCTCTTGGGAATCCCTTAGCGTCACCAAGAGCTGGGTCACGAGCACAACGAGCGGTTCTTCGTGGCAGAGCAAAAACACAGAGTGCTGAGCGTAGAGTAGCACCGAGGAAGCAATTGTCCGCGAGGGCTCCATCTTTTGTGTCTCTCCGCGGAGGCCTACCGTTTTCATCATTTCCAGAAGCTCGGCGTCCTCCACTCTCACCGGGTCCTCCACCTTTGCAATCCTGAAATCTTCCTCCAACTCCAAGGCTCTGAGCTCCGTGGACAGAACCACCAGAAGCAGCTCCAAGGAGCTGAAAGTCAAGGTCAAATTCCCGTTTTTCCTGAACAACCCAATCGCATGCGGCCACTCCACCACCACCCCGTTGGTCGGGTACCCTTCGTTTATCCAAGTGAGCGTTCCTCTCGTGACGTCTCCAAAGGAGTTTATAAACATGGCCATGGAAGTGGCTGCATCAGAGGCAATGGTGAGCAAGTACTCTTCCTCGTGGGGCTTTTCCCGCGGCGCAAAGTGCACGATGTTGGGGCTGAACCCTGTGTTCTCCGAGTTGTACTCAAAAAGCGAAATTCGGCGAGTTTGCTGGAGATCCACGACGTCGTAGTTGGCGTCGTTGGCCACGAGACATATATTGCTGTAGTTGGCCAGCGTTCCTGACGCAGAGGAAATTCCCACCAAGGCTCCCGAGTAGTTGATGTCTCGGAGAAGCTTCACTGTGTCCGGAAGAAACTGCACCAAGCGGATTTTCGTGGATGTGTACACGATGACCTTGTCGTGCTTGTTTTTGACCTTCGGGTTCCGCACCTGGCTCAATCGCAGCATGTCGCTGACGTCCTTGATCTTGCCGATATGAATTGGTGAAAGTTCAGGCAAAGAGTATGGATAGAGCACTCTGGCACAGAGAACCAAGCACAATTCGATGTCGGGCACAGTAAGCAACTTTGTGATGGGCTTGTCGCTCACCGGGAGCTTCAGGATCAAGATGTAGTCGGAGGTGTCGTCGAAATTGTGGAAATGAAGAATGTTTCCTGCGGATGTGCCGAGGTAGAGGTTCGATTTAAATGTGGTCACGCACGAAATGGTCTCATCACGGTCGAGCGAGATCTCAATTGGAAGAATGCGGAGCCGTAGCCCGTCCGGAAGAGAGTCCATGGGGACCAGGTCGTTTGTCCGATTTGGGAAGTCATATTGAATTGGTGTACGGGTGTTGAGCCCTAAGACCTGGAGAGGTCTGTCAAGGCAAATCTCTGTTTTGCACCCAACTGCATTTGATCCTACAGAAGCCTTGGCAGTTCAATTGGGGATCTGAAAAGCACTGAACTTGTGGTGAATGTAGAGTGCTGCGGAAGGTAGAGGGACAATTATTTGCTAGGGATATCTTCAATCTTCATTTTCATCCTAGTTACAGCTTCACCCTAGTTACAGCCTCACCCAAGTTACAGCCTCGCCCAAGTTACTATCACTCATCTCCCGGCAACTAGGCGGAACTTTGGACGGAAGGCCAAGTTGTTTCTGTGTGGCACTCCAACTTGAAGGTTTTCGAAAAATCTGAAGGTATATGTCTATTGGCACCAACTTCTGAATCAGTCAATTCTGTAGATGCAAACGCTCGGCAAACGCCAAGTGGTCTCTGCCACGCACTCCGGTTAAAACCTTTTGACAAAATCTGGTCAGTATATGTTTTGCACCGTCTTCACCCAAGTCTTCACCCAAGTCTTCACCCAGCTACCTCTCCTCGATCAGCAAGCTGGCCAAGTTCTCCGTGGACGGTGGGAGACTCGGAGGAAACGCCAAGTTGTCTCTGTGGGCCACGTATTCCGAGTCCGCAAACCCCAACACCGCCTCGATGTCGCTGCTCTTGCTTCCCTTGATCAAATCAATTTCTATGGAGCTGTAGTTCACACGACAATGGCCAACTTCCACCGCTTCATCGAGCGGACTTCCCCTCGTCGGAATCACCTTGATGGAAACACATTCCGATTCGTGGAAGACTCCAGAAACGGCCACGATGCCCGCAGGCAACAACCCCGCCCGGTTCTTTCTCGTGAGCGCCTGGAAACACCCCAGGTCGATGTAGAGCGAGCCCTTCGTTTTGAGCCCGTGCAAAAGCCAGAACCGGCGGTCCGACTTGATCTTGGTGTCTCTGGGAAGGCCCAAGAAGCGTGTGTGGTAGGGGAGAGTCTTCTTTTCGATTTCCTGGCGGATCGTGCGTGCCTGGTCCGCGAGCGACATCTTCTCCGTCGTCTGGATGTTGGCGACAATTTTCAAGATGTACTGCGGCTGCGACGACAACGTGATGATGGTGGTCACGCCTGCGTTGGTCGCTAGCTCCGCGGCAATCAATTTGGTGGTCATTCCCCCTGTTCCCACGCCGGATCCGGAGTCGGAATCGGTGACAACGCTCAAGTCGTCGATTTTGTCGACCAAAAGCACGGGCTCGGCGTCCGGATTCGTCCGTGGGTTGTCCGTGTACAAGCACTCGACGTCGGTCATCAAAAACAAGTAGTCGGCGTGGATCATGCCGGCTGTTATCGCCGAAAGAGTGTCGTTGTCTCCGAACTTGATTTCTGCCACCGACAAAGTGTCGTTTTCGTTGACGATGGGGATCACGCCCATCTCCAACAACTCGTTGATGGTGTTGGTTGCGTTTTTGTACTGCGTGAAGTCCATGATGTCGTTACGGGTGATCAAAATCTGGGCGATGGCTTGGTTCATTTGCCTGAACAAGTCGTCGAAGAGCCCGATCAAGCGGCCCTGGCCAATGGATGCTAGCGCCTGCACCGCTGCCAATTTCTTGGGTTTTTCGCTGATGCCCGTTCGCTTCATTCCAAAGGCAATGGCACCAGAAGAAACCACCACGATTCGGTGGCCTGCCCTGCGAAGTTTGACCACTGTCTCCACGATATTGGACATGTTGGCGATTCGGGGCTCACGCGTGACCTCGTCCACGAGGGAGCTGGTCCCAAGCTTGATAACTATGGTGTAGGGCATGGTATGAGTCAGGTGAGTCAGATGAGATTGAAAATGCGATCTGAAAATGCGATCTGAAAATGAGACGATGAAAATGAGATGAAAATAGAATGCGATTTCGCAGTCTAATGGAGGCAGGTATCTGAATCGGTAGGGCAGGTGGATTTGTGGAATAGCAGTGAACGATTTTCTTAACAGGGAGAAGGATACTTTTTGTTGGGAAAATAATGCGTGTTCTGAGATCAAATATTTTTGATTTATCAGACGTGTGGAACAGAGAGCTTGACTCTTCGTCAAGGAACAAAGTGTTATTCTGACTCTTCATCAAGGAACAAAGAGCGTTTAATCAGACTCTGCCATCAATGGGGTAAGAAGCGTTTTGCTTCCATTTTATGGTGCATGTACGACATCATTTCCATCCACTCTGCTGTAGAAATCGCAGTCTTCTTTCATCGAGACTAATGCAAACAGACATTGGGCCAATATTCGAAATAGCCAACAACTTTTAATTGGGTGAGTGGTGCTAGGGAAACTCCAAATGAGAAATAGTTAATTTCTTCCGTGAAGGCAAGCATCTATTCTCGAACTCCGCCAAAAATGCAATTTCAACGAATTTCAATTTTGCGAATTCTAAAATTCTCAAACTTGCATTGGCAGTGATACCAACTCTTCTGAGCTAGTTTTCTCTCCGATGAAGGCCTCACCTCTCTTATTGATTTGTTCTTTTGGGCCGTATCGACTGATTAGAGCCACGACATTTTTGCAACCACCCCAAAATCAACCACTGAAACTGTAGCTACCATGACGTGATGCGAATTTCCATTCAATTCCCACTTATCTTCTAACCATCAGATTCAATTGATTTTGAGCCTCACATTCTCCAGAGGAAGACTGTTCCAGAAATCGAGTTGCGAAATCCATTTGCGGCCTCTCTTTAAGTGGCTTTACGACTTATATCCCATATTGTGCGAATCTTCAATCGACTCCATGTCATAAATTCGCGACATTATTTCGTTATCAATGCTATTTCGCAATCAATACATGCTTGTCTTCAACAAACTCATTCTCTTTGGAGACTCAATTACCCAATATTCAAACAACCAAGACGGTTTTGCTCTCGCCCCGGCTTTGCAACACCGATACTCGAGACAATTGGACGTGGTGACAAGAGGCTTTTCTGGGTACAACACCAACCATGGAACGATCGTTTTGAGAGAATTATTGAAGGCCGAAAACGCCCAAAATGGCCATATCAAGCTTCTTTCCATTTTCATGGGCACCAATGATGCCGCCACAACTTTCCAGCATGTTCCGTTGGCGAAATACGTCCAGAACCTCCACAGCATGGTCAAATTGGCTGAAACCTACAATATCAAGGTCGTCATTGTGGGCCCGGGCTTGCACGACCCGAAACTCGTAGCCCTCAGTAGACCAGAGAAGTACGAAGCCGACTTTTCCAGCAACGAAGCGACTCGAAGATATTCAGATGCTGCTCGGAAGGTGACCCAGGCGTACGGGCTTCCTTTTGTGGATTTATGGAATGAGTTCCAGAAATATGGAGGCTGGTCGACAGAAGAACTTTTGACAGGGACACCGGATTTGGGTGCACTTTTGGACGACGGCATTCACTATACCCCACAGGGTTACAGGGTGTTTTACGATGCGTTGGTTGCGACCATTGAAACGGCGTATCCGGAGTTGTCTTCAGAAAAATTGCCTATTATTTGTCCGGATTATAAGGAGATTGACCCGGAGAACGTTGAGGAGTCGTTGATGAGTTCAATTGAGAAGATCGGGTGAGTAATGGCTCACCAATGTTTTTGGTGAGAAAAATGGGACGACTGTGATCTCCTCGGGCTCCCAGATCTGATGTCAATAGAGAACTTGAAGCAAAGTAGTGAGTGCAAAAAGTGGGAGCCAAGATTGGAGAACAAGGCCAGTTGAAGACCGCACCTTGTCGCATCAAATTTCAATTGGGTGGTGAATCGACTTCCTCGAAGTGGACGCAAACAAGATGTCTTGTTGCTTCTTTCACAATGCCAGGAACTTCCTCCACTTTTGAATGCTTCTACACGTATGACAATAAACGGACTGTGAAACTACCAGGTGACAGTACTTATGGGTCTCAACGATCATTTATGAAATTAGGAAAACATTTGTAGACTTTGGAGATTTCGAGAAGGTTTCAATTCCAGCCATTGAGAGGATGGGGAGAGTTTTGGTTTGTGTTTAGTCGGATTCAATATAAAGTTGTACATTTCTCGATATGGGGTTGATGATGGTGACAATCGTAGGTTACATCTTTTTTTTACATTCTACGGTCGTGGAATAATTAGGAAAACTGTAAACGCCTTCATTTTCGGATTGCAATTGAGCCACAAGTGAATTTTTCTTCAACAATCATTGCATCAGGAAAATTATATTTTATAAATATCACATAGCCCATCGGGTAAAACACTTCTTCTTTTTCACCGATCTTTGTATATGACTGAATGGGCTCGTCAGAGAGATTGCGCTCAGTTTAGCCCTTGGTTGAAGAACTTGGTGCTCAACACAAATTGGTATTCTGGTCCAAAGAGGAAACTGCCCCCGGCGTGACAAACCTGATTGAGTTAACTCATGAGTTAACTCATCCGTATACTAACACACTCCCAATATTACCCGCAACTTACGTCCTACAGTTGCCGAGGGTCTCAGCCGCAAATACCACCAATTCTGTATGAAACGGTTTTTTTTTCAACGATCAATGTATAATTGGGAAAACTAAAAAGAAAAAACCAAACTATACATCATAAGGAATAACAGGTGTGCCCATCGATAGCTTGTGAAGAAAACTTCACTCACACAGGATGAGGAAAGATGGTACGCCGAGCAGGCTCATCCGTATACTTTCACACCCCCATTATTACCCGTAACGTGCAGACTCAGATCACTAGGATGTAAGACGCACTCGAGAGGAGGAGAACGCTAGCCGTAGTGTCATATCTGTATAGGGCAATGATGGCTCGTCCTCTTCATAACTTCTCTTCACATACTCCAGTCGCATTAAGCGTGCAAAACGATCTAACGATTCAAGATTTGAGATCGCTAGATTAATTGGTGCAAGAAGTAGATCAAGCGAAAGAGCTTGACCGACTCCCAAAAGCCTCCACCGGGACTTGGAACATTCACATTGCTCATATATGTGACCGATGATACGGTCGTTGGGGCAAGGTTGGCAAACCGAGATTGCATACAATCCTGCGTATATGAGAGGAGGTACAGATGTTATGTGATCTCCATTGTATTTGTTTATCAATCCCAGAATGTTCCACATCCAGATCCGGTCCCTTGGCCCAGTTGGTTAAGGCGTGGTGCTAATAACGCCAAGATCAGCAGTTCGATCCTGCTAGGGACCACTTCTCAACGGGCGTGTGGCGTAGTTGGTAGCGCGTTCGCTTAGCATGCGAAAGGTCTCCGGTTCGACTCCGGACTCGTCCATTGTTTTTGCAAATTGAGGATTGATTCCCCCACTTGAATGATAGTTGGGGAATGGTTATTTTTGCAGTGCTGTTTTCGCTAATCGAAAGCATGGCCCGGACAAATAGCCTTTTCACGTCATGGATGACGTATGCACTCCCTGCTTTGGGTGCAATAACAGTTCGACAGCCAACAAATCGTTCCCTGTACCTCCTTAAGATTTGTGAAATCATGATTTCTTTCAGCGAATGCACCAGATCTCATACCGTCAAGTGCCAGTTTTAGGTTTCCTTGGGTCGACTCCGAAAAGCATTACAACACTTTCATTTCTGAAGCATCCATATTAAATTTTCTTCAAGGCAACCAAGTCATTGGACGGCATCGTTGTGTTAGTAAGAAATGCAGCTGAGAACTCTGGGAGATTCAGTCTTGCCACATGTCAACCAACAAGGCATATAAAGCACATAATTTCCTTTTTTGTTTTTGGAACATTTATTTCTAGACTACCAATTCAATTTTTGTACAGCCTACCACATAAAATCAAAATGTTAACAATTCGAAATAAACCGCGAAATTTGAATCTCATTCTGGGTACAAAAAAGTTGAAACTTAATATTCGAGTCGCACCTCATATTCCTATACTGCCAACAAGTGTTTATTAGAGCTTTAAAGAATCGATCAAAGGAAGCAATATCGTAACCTCAACTCGTTATTGATTTTATTCCACTGATCAATAACATTCGTCGTTAGTGTACGATAAGTGCCCCAAGCTCAGAGAAGACCTCGAATGGTCCTCAGCCAGTCATCACAAGCCATCACAAGATCAATTTATGAGTTTATTAAGCAGTATCCCGCAACCTAAAATACAAAGACGAAGACATAAATAACTTAAAGCACAACGGCCCCGGCCAACTTCTTCTTGTAGTCCAAAATGGAGCCCTCCCATCTGGTAGCGGTCTTGTTTTCAATGACAAAGATGTCCTTGGCAACCTTGTCCAACAATCTGAAATCGTGCGACACCACAACCACTCCTCCGTTGAAAGCATTGATGGCATCCGCCAAAGAGTCGATGGTCGACAAGTCCAAACCGTTAGTGGGCTCGTCCAACAACACCAAGTTGGGCGATTCGATGGCCAACAACGCAAAAACCACACGCGATCTCTGTCCCTCGGACAACGTGGCCATCTGCGACGTCTGGCCTTCTCCCGTCAAACCGTAACGGCCCAACTGCTGTCTCCAGTACTGGAAGTCCTGCGAAATCTGGGGGAATCTGTCTCTGATGAACTCCAACGGAGTCTTGGTCAAGTCCAACTGGTCGGCCGAGTGCTGCGAGTACACACCCAACTTGATGTGCGTGTGCTGGATGACTCTTCCCTTTTGCGGAATCAACTGGCCCTGGAACAACTTCAACAACGTGGACTTGCCCACACCGTTGGGGCCCACCAATGCCACACGCGAGTCCATGTCGATACCGATGTCCAAGTGCTCGTACAAGTTGTCTTCCTCCTTGCCGGAGTACGAAAACGACATGTCGTCGAAAGCCAACACCGGAGGAGGCAACTTCTCCACGTCCGGGAAACGGAAAGAAAACACCTTGTCCGGCACCACGGCCTGGATCAACCCGTCGGCCTCCATCTTGTCCAAGATCTTCTGTCTGGACTTGGCCTGTCTGACCAAGTTGGCGTAGGTACCGGCCGATGCAATGAACTTCTTGATGTGCACGATTTCCTCCTGCTGCTTGTGGTACTGCTTCATCTGGTTGGTCTCCTGCTCGAGTCTGGTCTTGAGGTACGAGTCGTAGTTTCCTCCGTACTGCAAAATCAACTTCATGCGCATGTCGATCATGTTGGTGCACACTCCGTTCAAGAAATCCTGCGAGTGCGACACCAAGATCAACGTCCTGTCCCATCTCTTCAAGTACTCCTCCAACCACACACACGCGGCCAAGTCCAAATGGGCCGTGGGGTCGTCCAAAAGCAACAAAGTGGGCTTGACGAACAATGCCTTGGCCAAAGCCACACGCATCTTCCATCCTCCGGACATGTCCTTGGTTTTCTTGTTGATGGTGACGCTGTTGAATCCCAAACCGTGCAAAATCACCGCAGCTCTCATCTCAAAGGTGGAGGGGTCCATCTCGTCGATTTTCTCGTACAAGCCCTCCAACGAGGGGTTCTCGGGGCCGTCCTTGATGATGATGTCCTCCACGAGGTCCTCCAATCTCTTCAACTCGGACTCGGCCTCTCTGACGACGTACTCCAATGCGGAAAATTCCGAAGGCTCGGCTGGCTCGTTCAACAAGTAGACGTCGATGTGTGCAGGGATGGGGAACTCCCTGGCGGCCAACGACTTCAACAATGTGGACTTGCCGCATCCGTTTTCTCCCAACAATCCGTATCTTCTGCCATAATTCAACTCCAAAACCGAGTCTTGGATCAACACTTTTCCGTGGAACAACAACGAAAGAGCGGAGAATTTGATGTCTCTGGACGTCAACAACGAGTCCAACACTCCGGTGGTGACTCTGTCGGACAATCCGTGCTCGTCGGTCTGCAATTTCAACTTGGCAATCTGGGCAGCTGCGTCATCGACTTCGACGTCTGCATTGTCCTTTTCGGCCTGCTTTTTCGTCTTTTTGGTGGCTTTGCCGGAAGCGGCCTTGGCGGCTTCCTTCTCCAAACGCTTTTGCTCTCTCTTGGCTTTCGAAGCGGAAATAGACATGGTGGTGGTTGAAAAAATGAAGGAAATTCAAGAAGCATCGAGAAATTTTCTGCTGTATGCAGGCGGGTGTAATTTTAGACATGGAGGTGGGGTGATGGGATGTTTGAAACGGTTGGGGCGGCGAGGGGTACATGGGCTGTTTGTGGTTGATTGGTTGGCTTGCTGCCGGCGGGATTGGCGTTGGTTGGACGGTAATTACTGGAGCAGTAATTGAGTAACGTGATGTCGGGTCACGTGCGATATTTGGTTGTTGGCCGTGGCCTTGTAGCCAGGGCTCGTTTATTGAGATTGTTCCGGTGGAGTGGGGTGGCAGGAAACGGGACGAAAAGGTGAAATAATCCATGAAACCATCAATCCGAAATATCCTACAAGTCACGTGGATCAATTGGACACCACTTTGCACCAACGTGCCAACAGTAACCTCCAATACGAGGCATTGCCGGCGAACAATAAAGGAAACTGGATTTCTCTAATTCCCCATTTCTCTGATTTCCCGATTTCTCTGGTTTCCCTGATTTCCCTGATTTCCCAATTCCCAATTTCTCAGTTGCAATTTCTCAGTTCCAATTTCTCAGTTCTCAGTTCCAATATCTCAGTACCAATTTCTCAGTCCCCAATTTGTCGAATTTCGCAACCCAGTCCAATTGCCCACCCAACAACCCAACGTCTCCAGGAACCAAAACTTCCTTTCCAACCAAAGCTTTCTCTCCATCCAAAACTTCCTTCCAACCCAGAACCTGCAATCTTCACTTTTTCCAACCAAAACTCATTTCTGAAATCAACCTCCAACATTATCAGAGTGCACACAGCCCTCGCATCGCGAGAATAATTTTCATACAGTTACACCTTCTTCACCATGTCTGCCGCTTATAGTCAGGTGGATGCCAGCGGGGCGTTTCTCGCCAACGCCATCCTGAAAAACGGAAGAAACGAGGTGCAGATCTATCCAATCAGCGACCAGAACGGAGCAATCGTCGTGGAGCTGCTCATCAAAAAACATGAGTTGCAAATTGACCAAGGAATCCAGGCCATCTCGTGGTTCAACGACCAGCCACAGCGCAAAAAGAAAAACTCTAAGAGAAGCCACGGTGCCGAGAACGGCAATGGCCACGTTTCTGTCAACAGCTTGCTTGCAGTGGCCCTTGAAAACGGAGAAATCTTGGTTCTTTCTCCGTTCAAAGACGACCCAGTTTCCATAATATCCACCGTGGACAGGCTTGTCTCGGTGACGTCGTCGGCCACGGAGAACTGCTTCTGGGGCCTCACGGACGCTGCCTCCGTCGTGGAGATTAACTGCGTGGAAAATAGCGTCGTCAAGAGCTTCCAGTTCAAAAACGACCCCTCCGTTTCCAAAATCCACCACATCAGATACAAGGGCAAGCACAACTCGCCTGCCTCGCAGTACTTGGTGTTGTCGTCATCGCAGGCGTACTTGGTGGACGGCTCCAAGTCCCGGAAACAGCTTGTGGCCGAGTTTCCAGCCGAAAAAGCACCCATAGCATTTGTCCAGCAGAGCCGGGCCAACGAATCGCTTCTTTTCGTGGCCACGGAAAACTCCAACTCCATTTCCGTCTACAACACCAGCGAGTCTTCGCAAAAACCACACCTCTTGCAATGCCAGGGTGCCGTCACGGGCTTGCTGGTGTTGCAGGACAGCATTGTGGCCTTTTCGCAGAAAGGAGCCACGGTCTTTTCCCCAGAGTTGGAAAGAGTTGCATTTCTCCGGACCAATTTCCCGGAGGTCGTCTTCGAAAACGTTCTCGCCACACCCAGTGGAGTGGCCGGTGTCTGGTACGACGGAAACCAGCCCCGGTTCGTGCATATTGGCGAACTTTCCGGAGACAAAAAGGTGGAAATCGACCACCGCAATAATACCGAAAAGGAAGAATCGCCGGACATCACATTTGCGGCCACCGAGGCCGCGGAAATCGCCAACGTGGCCCCTGCCGAGTTGTTTGCGCGGTTGCTGGAGCTTCTCACCCACAGCAAGGTGCTGAAGAAAAACGTCATCAAGTTGTGCTCCAGCAACGACTCCGAGGACAATATCAAGGAAACCATCCGGCTCTTTTCGCACAGCGAGAGCTGCTCGGTGCTTGTGAACAATTTGTTCGGCATTGTGAGCACCAAGGTGGCCGGCGACCCGACACGCAAGTCGTCGTTGTCCATTTGGCTCAAATGGCTTTTGTTGGCCCACGGAGGGTACATTTCCCGGCAGGAGGAGCTCAGCGACAACTTGAAGGCGTTGCAGGGTAGCCTAGACGAAGGAATGCAGATGATGGCCCGGTTGTTGGCGTTGCAGGGCCGGTTGCAGTTGTTGCGGTCTCAGGCGGAGTTAAGAAACAAGATTGTGAGCGACGACGAGCAGTCCGAGGACGAGACCGAGCTCGAGGCGTTCAACGAGACGTTCAACAACACCACGAATATCGAGGAGTCTATTGTGTACGCCAACGGCGAGACCGACGACTTCGACAGCATAGATAAGGAGGAAGAGGAGATTGTCAACGGCACAGCCTACGACGACGAGGAGTAGCATAGGAATAGAGACGTTGGTGTATTGTTCAGTAGGGTTTGATGGGGTGGTGATGTGATGTTGAGTGGTGAATTATGGGAGCACAGAAAGGCTGAAGTTACTTTGGTTGTCTATACGATATCAGGCTGGTTCTCGCAGACTGCTAGGAATCGCCAAGATGTGCGTCTTCTGTTCTGGCTGGATGCTACTGTTAGCATGTTGCTTCTTGTTTGATGAAAATAATTGGGGTTTTAAGCACTGGAATATTATGACAGAAAATAATTGAAGTTTAAGCCTGAAATATGGATGCGAATCACAGAAAAAAATATCGTCCATATGATTCCAATGGTTCTTGCGAATCGGATCTTTGTTTTTATTATGAATGTTCGATTGAATATCTTCAAGTGAACGGAGATAGGTTCTTTGAGAGATTCCTTGCTCCATGGTAGGTTTAAACCAGATGCTTGTAAGTTTGCTGAAGTGGAATGTGCTCCAATAAAAATCTTCTGTTGCAGAATCAATCTTCTTCGAACCACAACATGATGGCTTTGACGAACCTTCTTTCGGAGATTTCGAATTATTTCTGGGTGCTCAACTTGAAATCAACATGACAAACCAAAGGTTGCGACAAGTTCCAAGAAAGCAGGGACCTGGAGGAGTTGATTCCATCCGAATGAGAGATAGAAACGAAGATTCAAAGTCTCTTTTCTTCCGAACCGTTCTCTCAGACGCCATATCATAACGATCATGCTGTTCAACATTGTGGACTTCTCGTTCACTGTCAAAAATTTACAACGTTCGGACAATTCTCATGCTCAGATTGAAGCTCTTTTTCATCTCAACACCTTCATTTTACCGATAAATAGCATCCTTTTGTATTCTCGATGTGTTACCAATTAGAGATTGCTTTCGCATATACTGTCTCCTTGGCCACCGACTTAATACAGCTCACACCCTGACAAGAAGCCAGACAAGTGCCAAAACAGAGATTCATCGACGTAACAAACAACTGGTAACTATCAGAAAACATGTTTTTCGATTGTCCACTTAAACTTGCCCACGAAGGTTGGTGTGCACATGACTCTGGATGCAAACTTATCTCTTATCATCAAGCCACCACTCCACCCCGATGCCGGAAAAACTCTACATCTCGTACAACATTGTGCACAAGCTCTGCCAGAAGGCAGCAGCAGAAATCAAGGCCAGTGGGACTCAGATCGATCTCATTATTGCCATTGGAGGAGGTGGGTTCATCCCAGCCAGAATTCTCCGGACTTTTCTCAAGGAAGAAGGCAAGAACAATATCCCCATCCAGGCCGTGGGTTTGTCGCTCTACGAGCAGATGGGCAACGAAGAAACCATCGGAAATGAGGTGGTGAGAACGCAGTGGATTGATTTTGGAAATTTGAGCCAGCATTTGGACACTCTTATCGGAAAGAATGTCATAATCGTGGACGAGGTGGACGACACCAGAACCACGTTGCACTACGCATTGAGCGAAATCGAGCGTGACGTAGCGGCCGTGGAGAAGCAGGTGGGAAGCGAAAAGAAGACCACGTTTTCCATCTTTGTGCTCCACAACAAGAACAAGCCCAAACGGGCCGAGCTTCCACAGGAACTTTTTGACTCAGGCCGTTACCTCGTGGGGGAGAATGTGGAGGACGTTTGGATAGCGTACCCATGGGATGCACAGGATATTGATGAACAGACGGAAAGGGCCAAGGAGCAGGGCAACTATTAGGTCTTGATGCAAACAAGGGCAATGATATGTCTTGCTTCAGGTCATGATATGTCTTTTGAGATTATCTGGCTGCGTTTAAGAGTAGGAGAATTTAGATTTTAGACAAAAAACATTATGAAGTAATCTCTTCAATGAATGATATGGGATCTCCACTTCAGTCGTGAAACTTGGTTGCATGGTTGTGTGAAACAACCAGCATACCTAATTTTTAACTGTCTTCGCTTAAGGAAAGTGAATAGCAGAGCATAAGTGTTCAGAGTGCAATTTTACCGACTCTTTGATATCTAGTTGAGAGAACGTGCGGAGACGAATCACCCACTAACCCCCAGTATTACCCGAAATCCAATAGTACCCTAAACGTTCAAGGTTTGAAAAGCATTAGCCATTTCAGAATTTGCTTACTCGTACCTCCTTCTCGATGCTCCTGGCGCACGGAGAGCAAAATCAAGTTCAATCTGCCCCAGATTTATTGGTAGTGAAAATGCTGGGCAGATTCGATATTTGGATCTCATCGTAAGAACGGGAATTGAATTCAATATCCTTTCAGTATTGAGTTATTTTAGTAAAAACGCAATATTGGGGTATACATAATACTACACTTACAATAGATATTGATGTTTGAATAGTCGCGATTGATGTGTCATATGAAGATACTAATGTAATACTGAATATGTTGGAAATTTATTGATGAATTGGGTCCAGAATCGTCTTACAAAATAACAACACCTATAAAAATAAAGGGCTTCTGGTAAACATAGTGACGAAGAAATGATTTCTTGGTATTCACTGCTCCTATGGATATGATAATGAATTTTAAGTTAGACTTTTATGTCAAAAATCAATCCTTCAAACGGCATAGTATTAAGCCCGATAGGCATGAGCGAATACTATAAAGGACATTAAAATCATTACTCGATTGTTTGCAACAGAAGACTTGCCTCTGTTGAAAGACGTCGATATTCTCCCCAACATTCACAATCCAATATTTACCCATTCACTTCCCCATAGACCATTTACGCCATACACCCCATAAACTCGCACTGACTTTTTTGCACCCGCGTTAAGTGCAAATCAACCGAACTGCATTTCGCGAAGCCTCTTTTTATCTACATTTCGCGAAGCATCATTTTACCTTCACTTTTTTACTCATCTCAATGGACGCCAACTCGCTTCTCCAGTGTTTTGCCGGCACACTTGAAGCCAACCAGGCTATCCGCCAACTGGCGGAAAACCAACTCCGCGTTCTTTCGCAAACTCCAGGTTTCTTAGGCGCCTGTCTAGATATTATAGCCTCGCCCGAAGTGGCGCCAGGTTGCCAAAAGGCCGCCGCCGTGTACTTCAAAAACCGCGTGGTGCGCTACTGGAACCACCCGCACGAAAAAATCGACGACGGCGAAAAACCGCTCATCAAAGAGCGCATAATACCGGTTTTGGTGGCCGTAGACCATGCCACAAAGCAGCAGTTGGTCCCCGTTTTACGCGTGCTCGTCAGCTTTGAATTTCCCTTGCAGTGGCCGTCGTTGTTGCACGAGACGGGCGAGCTTTTGCAGAAACAGCACTCGCCGTCGTCAATTTACACGGGTGTGTTGTGTTTTGCCGAAATCTGCCGCTACTACCGGTGGGTGTCAAACAAGGAGCGCGAAAAGGACTTGGATCCGATGGTGGTGCGCGTGTTCCCGCACTTGTTGGCGTTGGGCGGGGCCATTTTGGCCTCGGAGATAACAGAGGTGTCTGCGGAGATATTGAAGCTCATTTTGAAGACGTACAAGTTCGTCACGTACTACGACTTGCCCAAGGTGTTGCAGACCAAGGAGACGCTCGTGGCGTGGGGCCAGTTCCACTGCGCGGTGGTCAACACGGCGCCTCCTGCGTACGTTTTGGCGGCGTCGATGCTGGACCAGGAAAAATCGCAGTTGCAGATCGCAAAGTGCTACAAGTGGGCGGTGGCCAACGTCGAGCGGTTGTTCCGCCGCTACGCGTCGCGCGACTTGTCGTCCAAGATGAAGTACGACGACTTCCGCACGATGTTCGTGGCGGAATTCATCCCGCACCTCATGGCCGTGTACTTGGCGTTGGTCGAGCAGTGGTGCGCGGGCGACCGCTGGCTCAGCAGCCCCACGTTGTACCACGTGTTGGAGTTCATGAGCCACGGCGTGACGCAGAAGGAGACGTGGGCCATTATCCGGCCATTCTTCGAGAACCTCGTGTCGCACTTCATCTTCCCGTTGTTGTGCCCGTCGCAGGAGACGTTGGAGATGTTCGAAAACGACCCCAGCGACTACATCAACTCCAAGCTCGACAACTACGACGACGTGGCGCCGGACATCGCGGCGTTGGGGTTGCTTGTGACGCTCGTGTCCAAGAAGAAGAAAACCACGTTGGAGCCGATCGTCGCGTTCGCCTACGCGCAGCTCTCGGCCTTGCAGAAGGAGCCTGAGAGCTTGGACGTCGCCAAGAAGAAGGAAGGCGTGTTGCGCTTGGTGGGCGGCATTTCGCACCTTCTCACGGCGCCGTCGTCACCGTACTATCCGCAGATGGAGAAGTTCTTGGCGGAGTTGGTCTTGCCCAATCTCTCGTCGTCGTTCGAGTTCTTGCAAGCCAGAACGTTGGACGTGTGCTCCAAGTTCGCCGAGTTGCCCTTCGAGAGCACGGCGACGCTTTCCGTGCTCTTCAACGGCATTCTCAGGCCGTTCGGCTCGGACTCGGCCAATGTCAGCTTACCGGTGACGCTCGAGAGCGCCTTGGCGATCCAGGCGTTCATGGGCCTCCCGCAGTTCAAGGAGGTGTTGTCCACGATCATTTTGCCCACCATGTCCAAGTTGTTGGAGTTGGCCAACGAGATCGACAACGATGCCGTCTCAATCGTCATGCAAGAGTGCGTGGAAAACTTCTCCGAGCAGTTGCAGCCGTTCGGCGTGGACTTGATGAAAAACTTGGCCGAGCAGTTCATGAAGTTGGCCGCAGAGGTCAACGAGGCCGCCAACGTGGATGTGGACGACTTTGACGGCGACTACGTGGATCTGTCCGACAAGATCATGGCCGCCATCGGCTTGTTGAACACCATGATCACGGTGTTGTTGTCCTTCGAGAACTCCAAGGAAATCTGTATCAAGTTGGAGGAGACCTTCTCGCCGGTGATCGACTACGTCCTCTCCAACAACTTGGACGACTTCTTGTCGGAGATTGGCGAGTTGATGGAAAACTCCATCTTCTTGTTGAGGTCCGTCAGCCCCTTGATGTGGAGACACTTTGGCTCTTTGTACAAGTCGTTCAGCGACGGAATCGCTCTCATGTACACCGAGGAGCTTTCGCAGTGCTTGAAGAACTTCATGGTGTTCGGCCACGACGACTTGGCCTCGCACCCCGACGTTGTTTCTCAGCTTTTGAGCATCATCTCCATAATCATCCAGGGCGACCAAGAGGCGCTTGGCTACAATGACATTGTGTTGGCATGCGAACTTGCCCAAACGTTGGTTCTTTCCTTGCAGCACAACGCCTCGCCGTACCTTCCAGAACTTGCCAAAACGATCATGCCTGTTCTTGTTGCTAACAAAGAGGACACCCAGCACGTTCGCAACAATGCCATGACCGTGGGCCTGGTCAACTTCCTTGTTGCTTCGTTGGTGTACGACTCGACGGGAGCCTTGAACATTTTGCAGCAATTCCTGTACTTGGATGCATTCTTCGAAGCATGGTTTGCTTTGGTTCCACTCTTGAAGAGAGTGTACGACATCAAGTTGTCTATTCTCGGATTAATTAGTTTGGCCAACAATCCGGAAGCCATTCAAGGGGTGCAAAACATCGGCCCCGTTGTGGGTTCGAAGTTGTCTGTGTTGTTCAAGGAATTGCCTGTTGCTATCAAAAACTTTGAGACACAACGCATGGACTTCAACGAAGCAGACTACCTCAGCATGCAGAACATCAACAGCCAGTACGACGAAGAACCAGAACTCGATGACAATTTCAGCGACGGGTCGGGTGAACACGAAAATACTGACAACACCAAAGAATACCTCGACTTCCTCCAACAGGAAAACAGCAGACTCGGCAGCTCCGGCATTTCTTTAGAGGATGACCCTGTTTACGAGGATCCACTTGCCACCACTCCCTTGGACAACATCAACCCATTCCAAATCTTCAAGGATTTCAGCAATTCGCTCCAGAACAGCAATCCTGCCATGTACGGTTTGGTGTTCGATAACCTCACGCCCAATGAAAGACAGATTTTTGTGGATATTTTCGAGGTTTCAACTTAAGGATCTCATTGCATTCAGAGACTGACTAGACACTCATTTCTCTCAACTTTATAGAAAAAGACATTCTTGATCCGAAATCTGACGGTTCTTCTTCAACCTAGCCTATTCAGCAGTTACTAATTTGACATAACCAGAGCAAGTAATATAGATTGACTTTCTTTTCTTATAGCCCCTTTCCTAAATTTTGTATTCCAATCTGTTCATCTTCTTCGGATTCCCGAAGCGTGCTTTTCATACCTACAGCGTCACTGAAATTAGTGATATTATTGCCTTTCCTCCATCTTGTTGTCGCGTAACGTTTCGTTAATTAATTAGATGAAGTAACTCTTCCATAAAACACCTTCAAGATCCTGCATTTGTGATTCGTTGAACACCTTGGAGTCCACATGCCAGGTATCTTGACGGGTCTTTTTGAACTTTCCTAGCGTCTCTTTGGCAGTGCGTCCAACTGCACCTGGGATTCCTGATGCTTTCTTTGACAAAATTGTCAAAATGTCAGGAATCCACTTGGGAGGCGGTGACTGGAATGAGAAAGCATGCACCAACGCACCCAACCCAAGTGTGGCTCCATGCAAAGTAATCACGTCTGAATTGTCCATGTTCTTGAACCCAGTTTTCCTGTATTTCTTTCGTATCTTGTCCAAATCCTGAGAGAACTTGGACTTGTAGGAATGGACGATTTCCTCAATTTCACTGGGTGGAGAAGTGTGGATTAAACCTGAGAAGGTCGAAGCCTCAGCTTCTCTGATTTCCACATTCTTGTGGTACATCAAAGAGTGAGTCAAGTTGAGAATGCGCTGTCTTTGGCTCTTCGTCAACTGGAAAAGGTTCTTGAAGTAGACTGTTTCAGTGAATTCTCCAAGAATGAAGGACTGAACAACATTCAAGTTTTCTTCGCTGTACTTCTCAAGCATTCTGACAACTTTCTCGAGACTCTCAAGACCAAATGGAATCTGCGACACCTTCTTAAAAGCTGTGATAGGTTCAATATTTCCCAATTGACAAACGTCCTTCATAGCTGTTAAGTTGAGGAGAAACGGCACAATATAGCTGTCAACAAAGTCTTGGTATTGCACTGCAATGCTTGTGTTCAATGCTTGTTGCAACCAAAACAATACTGTCGTAGCAGCGTAGATGTAATTTGACAATAAGATCTGTTGAGCTGGAAGGTCTTCAACCTCAGACCGCCATTTCTCTATGGTTTCGAACAAGGGAGGGAGCCTTTTGAATAAAACGGTATCCATGCTCTTCTTGTATAATTGAGCGCCATTTTTGTTGCACTCTTCAATGAAAGCTTCACTGGTTGCGAAGGATTCTCCATAATAGGCGAAAGAGGATATCGCAATCAAAGAACCGACTTGTTCTCTGATCGCCTGGTAGCGGTTGCAGATGTTTTCAAAACACAATTCCAACACAGAGTCTGGGTCGGGGAATTCCCAAGCCAGAGATGCAATGAATGATCTAAGGTAACTCAATCTAGTAGCTTCGATCAAGGCAGAGTCAGACTCGCTGTTAACCTTGAAATCGAGCAAAACTCTAGAAATAGCATGGAACCTTCTGCTATCAATGTGCAAAGGAATCCACCAAGAGAAGATGCTCCAAATTGCCTTGGTTTCTGGTGTCAAGTCATTTTCAAACAAGTTAGTCAAGAAGCGAACCAAGAACGCATCTCTTAGGTCGTTAAGTTCTGGGTTGAAGTGCTTCGAAGAAATCAAAATTCCAGATATCAATTCACAAACAACAATGTGTGAACTCTTTTCGTCTCTAACATAAACTTCATCGATGACATCCAACATGTCCTGGAACAGAAATTGACGAACAGATCCGTACGAAATCAACATGACCAAGCCCGCTGTCAAAAATACATCAGTTCCTTGAAATGCGGACATTGTCTCATTATCTGCGATCCACAAGTTGACAATATTGGAGAACCAACTTTTGTTGACACAATCCGAGAATCCTTGAACGATACTTTCGTCTGTTTCACTCAATTGAAATCTGTAACAAGGCTCGCTTGTTACAGCGATCATGGACTTGCCCCAAAAGAGCCAACCACTATTTGCCTTGTGATCAACAAAAAATTGAGGATCTTTCGTGTTAAGAAGTTCCTTCTTCCATGACTTGAAGTAAGATTCACCAGATTTGGGAGTTGTGTCAACAACCCTAAAGTCCCTCATGACATATTCCAAATTATAAGCGTTTGCCAAATTGTAGCCAAATGCACTTAACAAATACAACTTGTTGAGTAATTTGGTAATTCCTTTCAACGCCAAACGAGACACAACCGGATGTTCAATTGAAGATATCTTTGTCAATAACTGGAAAACGTCATTGCTATTAGGCATGTCGAAGTCCAGCTGCAATTCAATTAAGAATAACAAGTTCAAAGAGCTGATCTTCCAGTGAGTGTTTTGCTTTTCATGACTCACGACAGTATCTTCAATCTTTTGAAGCCTGTCTGAATAAACCTTTCTTTTCTTCTCCTTCGCCAAGGTAACCGCCTTGATTTCTAAATCGATAAATTCATCCGGCGGTCTAATTGCATCGATCAACGATTCATCGATCAAGCAGGTCTTGCTTGGTGGCGAAATTGTGCCACAAATGTTCTTGAAAAGTCTTTGTGTAATTTCGTTCACCTCGAAATCATCAATCAGGAGACATCTGTGAAGCAATTCAATGTACTTTTCAAGATTGATGAAATCACTTTGAATCTTGCTCTTTATTCTTTTCAACTCAAAAATGCTCAAACCACTCTCGATTTTCTTGTGATTATCCTCTTCAAGAGCCTTTGTAAGATTCTTGAGTGAAGAGCGAATTATGATGTTGTACGAGCCATTGACTCTCTTCATCGCATCCATAAGGGTAGCTTGAGCTGGATCGGCAATTGCAACATATGTCGAACAAGATAATCGAACCACGTCTTCAATAAGGAGTCTATCGAGGTCAGTCATCGATCTCGATGTTGCATGGAGGGCAACTCTTAACAGGTGGTATGACTCGATACGACTACCCATCAGGACTCTTGTAAACGGCTTTCTGACTCTGTTAATTTTCTGGAGATCGTTGACGTAACTGAACGAGATCTTAGCATGGCTGTGGTCCAAAATACGCTCACGACCAACATCAGCAAACCAGATGTTGAGGACGTAGAGCAAATGCTTGAAAAGTTTCGTGTTGTCGTTAAGGTGAGTCGACATGAACTTGCAAATTATGTGCAAACTCTTACCAACCAAATGCCTTGTTCTGTGGATCTGCAAATACATTTCATTTTCACGCCGCCCTTCGATGTCATCTCCGAAGTAGTATCTGCTAGTGTAAAGCTTTCTTTCTCTGAAAGTAATTGCAGGATTCATGGTGGACATATCAACTCCAGCCAAACGTGGAGTTGCTCTAGCTGAATCTCCCATTGGGGGGGAGACAGATTTAGATTTGCTGAACGAGTCCGAATCAACTCCTCTTTTGATTCTTGCATCTTTGTCTTCGAGGCTCTCGTTGGAGTCATTCCTTGTTGCGTTGAGGTATTCAGAGATATCAAAATCGACCGACTTCCCCAACTCGTTATTGAATTCGATCAGATCTTTTCCTTCGATATCGTCGACGATCTTTTGAAGGTTCTCATGAATGTTCTCAATGCTTGTCTCATCCATGTCAGACTTGGATTGCTTAAAATCACGAATTTGCTTTAACAAGAGAAGACGGTGCTGCAACGATTCCGTCTTGTGATCATTCAATTTCGGAATGTCTTCATCGAATGATGGGTCGAACAAAAAGGAAATACCACTAATTCCGTATGCCAAATATAAGAAGTTGACTCTGAGCTCATCTGCAAGCTCCAAACTAATTGTGGTTTCCTTGTCTTTCTCACTAACGATGCTTTTGAGGACTTGCAGAATATTCTGGAGCGCTCTAGAAACATGGCTCTGGAATGTGTTCACCGCAAATTGAACATCCAGTTCACCAGGAATAAACCAATCGAAGGACAAGTTCTCTTTAGAGAATCTATAATCATCAAATTGAAAGCCACCCCAACATTTCTCGTCAACTCCTTCTCTCAGATGATAAGCAGGATTGATTAATCTGGCCTCTTTGAGTCTGATTTTTGTGACTGACTGCAACATCTGATTTAGGAGGTAGGTGCTGGCAAACACTGTCGGGCCCTTAACCTTATCCATTAAGAAAAAGGAAAGCTCGTTTAATTCAGCTTCCATTTGCACGACGTACTGACCTGCATTGCCAATACATTCGTTCAATATGATGAGGTTCCAGAACAAGTTTTGGTCACGAGGAACGATTTCAACTCCAGTACGTGCTTCTCCTGCACCATTTTCAGTAACGTCTTCAATGATTTTGTCGATCAACATAGGAGCAAAGGACTTGAAGTATTTAGGGTCTCTCTTGACCAAACCTCCACAGATTTCAGCAACAACGTCAGCAATAGTGTGAATGGTATTGTCGAGAACAAATTCAACCACGGCTTCCCTAAAACTCTTGAAGATGTCTTCCGACATTGATTCAAACATAATGAATAAGAATTTTGGCAAGCAGTCGCACAAATCCTTCTCAATTCCGTTACTCTTTGACGGATCAGGAATATTTTCAAGTAAGAGAAAAATTCTCTCAGCCAAGGACTTCATGAGTACTTTGAAAGCTGTGGTTGACGACTTCAACGCTTGAATCTCAAAGTCTGTTTCGAACAAGAAATCAGTGTCCATTTCGGTTTCCGATTGCAACAACTTGGCTTCAAGATAGTCAACATGCAGTGAGGTGAATTGTAGGGCCAAGCCTGGATCTCCATCGCCCTCGGTCAAATCGTGAATTGGAACAAAGTTCGCTAAAGCGGCGAAACAGTTGAGTGTGTGCATGGTCTTCGTCAAGTCATTGGAATCGATCCCCGGCAATGACATCGTCAAAATCGTGGTCAAGTGAACTCTGAATACAGGAGTTGATGCAAAATAGCGCACCAATTCTTCCATGGTACGGAACGCAATGACGACTCTGTGAGTGGATATAACTCCCCTCAAAGATTCATAAATGTCGAGCAAGACATAGCTCAACACCAAATCTGCGTTCAAATAGGCCAACAAGCCCAAACAGGTCAAGTAGTTGTCAGCAGCACTGAACTTTTTAGACTGGAGCCCTGTTCTTATTATAGGTAAGAAGGTCATCACGAACTTGTTGACCACCTCATCCGACAACTTGTGTGATTGTGGTAGACTTTCGAACATGCCACCCTCCTGGCGTTCCATATTGTATCGTTTGTGGAACTGATAAACCAAGCTGAGCACCAATTTGGAAATCGGTCTGGACCATTCACCATTGTTGGAAGGATGAACGTAACTCTCAATCGCGTTGAGCAAAGTGTCGATCTGGTCTATGATTCCGTCGGGACCTAAACAAGTGTCGCCGTTCAAGGAGAAGACGATTGCGCTGGAGAACCCATGGAAGAACTTGGTTTTCATGGAGTAGAACTTCTCGACATTGATGCTCAAACTGTTGATGAGGGTGTTGATGAGGTACTGGAAATGGTCTTCGCTGAAGACTCCGAACTTTCCGAAAGTCTTGCCAGCATCGGGATTTTTCGAGAGGTGGGTCAAAAACGCCATTGCCACGGCTCCAAGCCTGGAGGTCAAGTGCGAATCGACCCCGGTGCTCTTGCCGAGTTTAGACCACATGCAAAATAGTGTGGGCACGTAGTGGCGAATGTCGAGGGCGTCCGTTTCCGATGCGGTTCCGAAATCTGCCTGAAAAGACAACGGCAACATGGCCATCGAGGAAAGCACCAACGAGGCGTTGGAAATAGAAAACTTGCTCCCCAAAAGAGCGTAGATCTCCGGAAGAGACTCGCCGGGGAAGAAGTTGGAGGACCGTTCGCCCAATCTGAGCAAAAGACTCAAATCTTTCTTCTCCAAGGGCTCGAACGAGGCGTCCGCCCACGGGACGTGGTTGGCGAGCTCGCGGTAGACGGGTTCCCACGGCAAAACGAAGCCCTGCAGTTTGAAGAGGTCGATTTTTTTCGTCAACAACTCAAAAGTCTTCACGTAGATCTTCAAGTTGAGGTGTTGTCCCCGGCAGCAGCAGATGGCAAAGTACACCTTTGCGAGGGCCATGCGCAACGTGAGCGACATGTCATACTTCATTTTGAGCCACACAAGAAGCTCGTGCGTCCAGATGCGCACGCTGACCACGGCAGCGGACTTTGGAGATTTCTTGTGCTGCATGGTGGATTCGCCCGAGTCAAAATCGTCGTGGGCCTCGTGCTGGTCGATGTCGTCGTCCGCCTCGCTGTCGTCTTCGATGTCGTCGTCGTCGTCGTCGTCCACGTCGAGTTCTTCTTGCGAGAAATACGACGCTTCTTCGTCGTCATTGCTTTTCGACTGGTCGCACATCTCGAACAAATTCGTTTCCAAGGCCAAGTCGATGTCCGAGAGGCCCGCTACGTTCTTTAGAGATGCCAAATCTTTGGCGGTGATCGAAAGAGAGCCCTGCACATCGAGACTCTTGATGGCAATGTAGAGATGGGCCACGATGTGGCTCAAAAATTTCGCCCTGTCCCTCGGGTTTTCGGTCCCGTAGGGAAGCAATTGCGGCAAGTCCATCAGACGGGGTCTTTCGCGGGCGTAGAAGCGGGATCCAGGGTCCAATTGGAGTTTTCGGAGCTCGTTTTCGTCGTTCGGGTAATCCAAGTTGTAGTGGGCCTCGCGGCTGCTTTCAATTGTGCCGTACGACGGTCTGCGTCTTTGCAGGATGTTCATGGTTGTCGTTGGAGTGAAGGACGGCAAATTGTGGTTTTGAGCCAACGGCGAGCTGAAATGGCTCGGGGCTGCGGAATGCGCCGGTTTCAGCAACCGAATTGGGATCGGAGCCGCCATTTTCGGATTTGGCGAGTGTCCGCTGTTGTTTCCGGGGGACATCGCTAGTAGTGGCTAGTTAAAGTTGTGCGTTTGGTTGCGCCACCGCGGAAGGGTGTACGGGTGTCATCTCCCCCACCATTCGCGAAGCCATCAATCTGGTGTACGGGTGTGTTTGACACCCAGTGGCAATTTGCAACTTCTCAGTGATGGGTACGTGCCGGGTATGGTTTTGGATCGATTGGTGTTCCGTGATTTGATTTGAATTTCCTCACCGGCTATTCTCACTCTTACCACTCAGTGATTCTCACTTTTATTTTCACTCAGTAATACTCAATTGTTTTCGCTCTATTATTTCACTCAGTAGTTCTCACTCAATTATTTTTTCTCAATTGTTCTCACTCAATTGTTTTCACTCAATTGTTTTCACTCAATTGTTTTCACTCAGTAATTCTCACAATAATTCTCACTCAATTATTCACCAATTATTTTCACTCAGCAATTTTCACTCAATTATTCCCTGAGTAATTCTCACTCAATTATTCACACTCAATTAATTTCATTCAATTGTTTTCACTTAATTATTTCACTCAATTATTTTCATTCAATTATTTCACTCAGCAGTTCTCACTCAATTATTTTTTCTCAATTGTTCTCACTCAATTGTTTTCACTCAATCGTTTTCACTCAGTGATTCTCACTCAATTATTCACTCAGTAGTTCTCACCCAGTAATTCTCCCTCAAGTATTTTCACTCAATTATTCTCACTCAATCGTTCTCACTCAATCATTTCCTCCATTTATACTCACTCAATTATTCACCAATTATTCTCACCTCCCCATTCCAATCATCTGCTGCACTTGCTGCCGGCAGAGATCCTTCAAGTCTAGCACGTCCGCCTGTAGCTCGGCCACCCTCTCGGATTTTTCTCCAATGAGCTCCAAGAGATCCTGCTCACGCTTGGCCTTTTCGGCGATTTCCGCCGAAAGCTGTGCCATGCGGCTCTGGAGCTCCACCACCTCTCTGTCGAGTGCGGACTTCTCCACGATCTGCTGCTGTGCCTGGTCCTTCTGCCGAGTCAACTGCTCGTTTTCCTCGCGCAACCCGAGGAGCTCCACCTCCAAACGCCGGATGCTCGAGCTCATTTTGTTGATGAGCTGGATGTTCTTGGTGCCTCCCGAGTTGGGCATGTTCTCTTTTGCATACGACTCGTCCTGCGAAACGGTATCGGACGGCTCAAAGTGCTCGTCGAGCGACGTGGCCGAGTAGTTGTGGGGGTAGTGGATGCCAAATCCGGGCGTGGGCGGCTCGTAGCGGGACTCGGCAAACTTGGCCTCAAATCGCGATTCCGTGCCGGTGCCTGGGGTGTTGCAGAACGACCCATTCAACGCGGAATTGTACGAGAAGTTCCGCGACGGCGTCTTGATGCCCGGCTCCAAGTTGAGGTGGAGCCCGCTGTCGTGACGGCGTCGCGAATGCACCGTGGAAAAACTCTCGGCAACCGACGCCGACGACTGGTACAACTGTGCCTGCTCCTCGAACTTTTGGATGGTTTCCGTAAGCAGCTGGATCCGGGCGTCGTGGTTGTGTCTGTCTGTGGCAAACACCGCCTTGAGCTCGTCGAGTTTTGCTTCCAAATCTGAATACTCGTTGGCCTTGACCAGGAGCTGGAACGCGAGCTCCTTGTTTTCGGAGCGCAACGACGCCGTTTCCGCCTTGAGGGCGTCGGTGTCGTGGCCCAGCGACGCAAGCTGGGTGCTGAGTTTGCGGAGTTCGGTGGACGCCTTCAACTTGCCCTTTTTGAGCAGCTCCAACGACGTGGCGAGCGAGTCCACCTTGCTGAGCAAGTTTGACTCGATGAGCTTCCAGTTCTCCTGCGACGACACGTACTGGGTCTGCAAATTGCGGTGGGTTTCCGACAATTTGGCGTATTCACGGTACTCGATCTGTTTCAGGTCGGCCTCGTCGTCCGCCGCCTGCGTGTTTCCGTTCTGCGACATCTTGAGGAAGCTCTCGTTCTCCGCACGCAATCCCTCGAGCTTGGACTCCAAGCGTGCGATCTCAGTGCTGTTTTCGTCTTTGACATTTAGGATTTCCTGGCTGAGGTGCGCCACCAACTCCTCTTTGGACAGCAATTCGAGCGAATACTGGTTGCGGAGCATCTGGAGCTGCATGCGGGCGTCGTCGAGCTCTTTGTGCGCTGTTTTTTTCTCGCCCAACTCTGATTCGTAGAGCCGTTGCAGTTCCTTGTACTTTCCTTCCCAATTGAGGCCTTTTTCTCTGTCCAACGAGGCCTGCGCTTCTGCAAGCTGCTGGCTGGTGCTGTTCAAGACGTCCAAAAGCTGGTCCACGGTGCGGAGCCCGTGCACCTTCATCAAATCTTCCACCTCGCCTAATTTGAGCAAAGTTTCTTCATTTTTCTCCGAATACTCTCGCAACGACGCCTCAAGCTTGCTGTTGCTCGTGGCTAGCGTTCTGATCCTCTCGTTGAGCTTGAGTTCCTTCACGGAAAGCGCCTGTCCTTCGTCCATAAGGAGTTGGATAGTTGCGTCTTTCTCGGCCAATTTGCGCTCCAGCTCGCCACTATTTTGGCCAGCCTTGAGGCCCTTGTTCTCCTCCACCAACGAGTTATTGCGCAACTTCAACAGACTGAGCTCCACCTTGAGACGGGCGAGTTCCAGATTGAAAGTTTGGATCTGGGCCGATTCTGGCTCGTTTTCGGTCTTTTCGGCCGGAGGTTTCTCGTTTCCGGGGTCGATTTCGCCGCCGGCTCTGATTTCGGCATCAGCGATGCGTGTTTCGGGCTCAATTGACTCTTGTTTGCCCGTTTTCTTCTTCGATTTCGCCGCAAGTGCCAACCGCTCCTGCAACGTCAACCGCTTCTTTCTCAGCGTGTCACCGGGTGCAGGAGTCACCGGTTCGGCCTGTTCTGGTTCTGTCATTGTGTTGGAGAAGAAGTGTTGAAGATCAAGATACGTGAGAGTGTCACGTGGAGAGCGAGAGTACACGTGACCCAAGATCGACCCTCTCACCTGACTAGATCGTGTGTCTTTATGCAGGAATGATTTGGATTGCAAAAGCAATTCAGAAATCTGCACGTCGCGCATGCCGAGGGTTGGGTCACGTGCGCCGTTAGAGTTGAAGGGGGGCTGCAAACCAGAGATAAGAATGTTTGCCTGTGACCAACACCCGACCATGTGACAGTGCGAGAGGGCGATCGGTGTGATTGCCATGCATGCGATCGGACGTTTTTTGGATGTGATGCATGCGTTGCTGTTCCTGTCCGCCTACAGCGTCAAGGTGCGGCGGCGGCCCCAATAATCTCAGTGTGGCGTGGGTTTCCGCGCGCATCGTTGTGTCCAGATAGGGGGCATAGGCATCAGTAGGCTTTTGGACCTGTCACATGGAAGGTGATTGTGGGCCATTTACATGTGACCAAACTGTCAGACGTTAGTCTCTGACGACAGTATGTCAGGCTGAGATCAGAAGACTGAAATAAAGTACTAAACTGAGGGGGAAAAAAAAAGAAAGAATAGAAATTTAGAAGCTTAATGAAACTTAGGCTGAAATTTGAACACAAAGCTTAATGAGAAATAGAAGGCTGAAATTGGAAGAAAGCTTAATGAGACATAGAAGGCTGAAACTTGGTCGATGGGGCATTAATACTTAAAGCCAGAAAGATAAGACTTGGGCGAAGTTTAAGAAGATTAATACAAAGTGAGAAAGAGCAAAGACTCCAGTGCATGATATGAAGAAAAAAGGTCTACATTGAGAGAAAGACTAAAACTTGAGTGACGTTTTAGAAGACTTAGACTTGGAAAGAAATAAACTTTGAGTGCGAGAGACTAAAACTTGGGTGAAGTTTAATTCGACAAAGACTAATTTAAGTACACCATAAGTTAAACAAGCCAAGACTTGAGTGACGTTTTAGAAGACCACGCAACCTACCGAATCTAATTGATTGGGACTGGTATTGCCAGTAGCTTCTATCCCTCGCTCACATGAAGATCATTGTATTCCGTATTTCGTATCGAGCCCACTAGACTCTTCTTCTTCGTTTCTATCTACTTCTCCGTTTCTAATTTCTCCGTTTCTAATTTCTCCGTTTCTATCTTCTCTGTTTCTATCTTCCCGGTTTCTCTCATCTTCTTCTCCCATCTCTCAACCTTTCTCTCCTCGTGTCTTTCTGGAAGGGATCTCATCGCACCAATTCATGAAAGCGACAGCGGCCACAGACCAGACGTCCCCAGATTCTCGCTGCTGGCTCTGCCTTGCCTTTCTCCATCCGGCTCCGACGAGCTGGTCGACAAAGATGGCCCCATGGGCACAGATTCGCGTGGCTCCTCCTTCTCGTCCTTGAAATCGGCCTTGGACTTGCGCAGGCCGTGTTTCTTGGTGACTATATGCGTGTTCAAGTGGTTGAGCGACCCGTAGCTCTTGGTGCAGCCGGAAAACGTGCAGTTGTACTTGCGGAAGATCTGGTAGTAGCGGCGACGGAAACGTCTATGCTTATTATGCACCGGGTTGGGGGCCACCGCTCCACCATGTGAGGTGTATGCGGAGTAGCCGTACGCGTTCTGATCCATCACCGGCACTGGGTACGCATAGCGCTGCGGTGTAACGGCCGGAATTGGGCCAGGCGCCATGCCATGTGCGTACGGATGCAGATATTGCATAGGCGGACTCAGGTTGAACTGCGGGAGCTGGGGGTACTGAGGAATATGCTGAGGGGCCTGAGGAATATGCTGAGGGGCCTGGGGAATTTGTTGAGGGGCCGCAATTTGCTGAGGGGCCGCGGGAATATTCTGGGGCAGTGTGTGAAATTGCGGGCGGAAGTGCTGACGCGGTAGGAATATCAGCGTATGCGGAGGTTGGTTAGGGTTGACAAACCTCGGAATCAGAAGCGGCGGAAGACTATGGACATGCTGCTGAGGCGCAAAGTGGTCGGAATGGATTCGGCTCTGGAGAGTGGGCAAGGGAAGCACCGGGGGGGAGATTTCCGAGAGAAGCAGAGGCACCGAAGCTTTCGGGCTGGGGCTTTGCGACGGAGAGGCCATCATTTGACGAGCCAAAAGGGCCTGATCAGAGAAGCGAGGCTCTGAACAGAGATGCTGCAAGGAAATCAGAATGGTTGCAACGAAATACTGACAGTGTCAGGAGGAAAGACACTATCTGATTAGCAGAGACGAAGGTGACAAAAAGTTCGACGAAAAACTAGGACGACCACTTCCTTTTAAGCTTTGGCAAAAAGAAAGCACCAGGAAGGGAAAAATAAAACAAATAGACTAAAGTGATATTCAAGAGAGATCATGCGAAGTCTGCGGCCTGCAACAATGCGCATAACGGGTACTATTAATACGTTGTTCCTCCCTGCGACCGGGGCAGCACTCCTCGGAATCGACGCACAGGCGCGCCCTAACCTCTGCCTCGATTAAACCAAACATTCTTTTTAGTCTGCAGGTGTGCAGGCGGTGCCCCGCGGCCTGGACCTTCAAGCGAAGCATTGATGCAGTGGCATGCGGCCGAGTTTTTCGGTGGTCAAATCCTGCATGTTTTTGGGTGGAATGTTGATTGGCTTTTGGCGCTCTGCGGAGAACAATCCACCCACCAGTTTAGAGATGATGGGTGATCATCGGGGCTATGTTTGTAAGAAATACGCAGTCTTACCCACAGTGAGTAGCTTCTGCAGCTGAAAAGCGCCAACGATTTACCAAGTTCATCACTGCCGTACTTCATGTGCGACTGTCACTTCCGAGGCTATGACTGTTCGAGGGAAACCGGGCTATCAAATTGCATCACATAAACGTTCGTTGAAGCCTAAATCTTCGTTGAAGCCTAAATGTTCACCTGCTTTTCGTGTGGCGACTTGGGTTGACATTGTCACTCATCACGCGTCCTCGTCGTAAGTTTTTCTTTCGATATTTTCTCGCGCAGTGTGCATCCTTTAATCCGGCGAATGCTCACAGGTCAGATCTTCGATGCATCATGTCATCCGCGGTCTTTCCCGCGGCTACACACGATAAAGGGGCATCTGCGTTCGTATCCACAAGCCCTCGGATCCAATTCCGAGGCTTGGCGGATAACTTACGCCGCCGACTAATCGACGACTATATACACTCTGTGCGCCGCTATCACATGCAATCGTTCTTTGCCTGTCAAGGCACAATGCAAATCGTTGTTAGGCGATTTTAAAGAATTTCGCCGTTGGGTGGAAACTTTGCACAGTGACAAGTTTGTTTGTCTCTGACGCGTATTCGTCGACATGAAACTGACGCATGTCTTGTTGCGCCTGCGTTAGCGGCTATTCAGAGGGGGGTATCGGAAACACAAAGGTTGCACTGCCCAACTTAAAACGTTTGTTCGAACCCGAAGCGGCAATGTCTTTGTGACATGCATATTGAATTCCATCGATTTCTCGTCTATGCGTTGCCGCCAGGTTATCTGCACTACCTAACTCCGTTGCGGTGATTGTCCGGCACTCCACCTGGATCACACATGACTATTCGCTAGTCTACCGGGGAGACTCCGGAAGAGCAACAAGTGGTTGCGAGCCCCGCGAGAGGTCCCCCACTGGCTCGTCATGCACCATCTCAGCGTTCCATGCAGTGAACGGTTCAGCGATCAACAGTCTGGGCGTCTCGACTTGCACATGCGTTCCTGCTGAGTTCGATATTCCAAATTCATGTTTCCTTCCTGTCGCCCCAGTGCGGCTGTGTGACAACAATATGCCATTGTGGAAGATTTGGGGGCATACCATTGTGGAGGATTTGGGGGCATAGGTCTTAGGCAGATGAGCGCCAGAGGACAATCTTTCAATTATCGTCGCTGATTATTGCTGCTGATTTCAGCGCATCTCAGGAAAAGCACATCGTTGCAGCACTCAAAAAGCAAAATCGTGTATTATTAGAACCCATCACAAATTCAACGGCTTCCACCTGCATATTCACAGACGTATTCATGCGGAGCCATTGTAGTGGCATCGCTTAAACAAACGGGCCTTGTCTTCTGGAAGACGCATCAAAGCTTGAACTGTGCGGAATGCTGTAGCAGATTGCTTTGCCACGGAAGATTGCTGGCCAGGGCTGCTGGCTAGGTTTTCCAGGGTGATTGACCCTGTTAACGACCAGGTGCATTTCCCCAAGAATTTTTTTGTTTTACGTTTGCGCTTTGCTCGCCGCATTAGGACAGCTGTCTGTTCCCTTCCGTTCACGCACACTTTGATTGGATTCGACGGGACGTTGCTTTTTCGGAATTCAACCTCAAGTGACGCCTGGTCTCTGCCAAGCAAGGAAAAATTGGACACAGTGCAGAAGTTTCCAGATGCCACCAACATCGGAAAAATTAGACACAGTGCAGAGTTCTATGAAATTTGCAGATGCCACCAACCTCCCTATCTGAAGTTGGGGGAAGCAGAACGAGCAGGACGGTTTTTCCGCAACTGCATAATGCTTTTGTTAGCTAGGCAGGGGAAAGCCTCAAAGCAAGAACTATTGATGCGGCCTAAGAGTGGGGGCGACGATTTCCCTTGAGTTGGATAGCACGGCTCGGCTATCCAACTCAATTGTCTCTAAGATTGTGTCCAGGACTCCGAATATCTGCCGAATTTGAGATGCAACTTGATAGATCCCCAACAATTAGCTGGGAATGCTTGAACTGGAATGCTTGAACTGGAATTCTTGAACTGGAATGCTTGAACTGGGAACTCGTGAACCGGAACTCGCCTGGTGATCTGCTCCAACACATCGTGGGTATTGTTGTACCCAAATTCAACCCCCCAGAAATCCAGATAATACTGACGTCTTGGAGTGCTACGGAAGGATGGAAACTGGTCCTTTCGTGGTGTTCCTACACTCCAGCGACCTCCGAAGGTTGAGGTTGCGACTGATTCCATGCCTGAGATCTCAGCAATGCCGTGATTGTGGATCCTCTTGCAATTTATTCGAGCGAATTTCTGAAGATCCAGCTAAAGCTAACACCTTCCGAACCGACGTCGTCTCTTTGAGCACCAAGAAGTTCTGTAACAGGTCAGCGACCGGTGAGGACATTTATTGTGGAAGTTTTCTACCTATGAGTGAACCAGAAGAAAGCAATAAAATCATCGGCACAACAACGAAACTACAGTGCTAGATCTTCATAGTCCAGGACAACAAAGCGTCGCCCAGCCGGTGGCTCTCCTTTTGTGGCCAATCGCAGTAGATCGTATTTATATCAGGCCATATATCGAAAATCAGGAAAACCGTTTCCACCCCGTTTCCACCCCGTTTCCACCTCGAATTTCTCTCCAACTTTATCTGCCACTGACCCTAATGGATCATTTTGATAACCCTGGCAATTTCTCCACTCTTTCGAAGATCGGCATTAGGTGCACAAATCAAAAACCCGAAAGAAGCAACGAAAAGGCCAGAATTCCTGGCGGAAGGATTTCGCTACGTCGTCAAACGACATTGTCGAAAGAGAGATAATCCAATGAATTCCAAGTTCTGTCCTAATTCCGATTCACGGTCTTCCTTTCGCCATTCCTGGATTAAATCTCTTTAATTCCCCTTCAATTTGTCAATCCTTCTCTAGCCCACGATCCAGTTTGCCATGACTAAGTACTTAGTCATGTAAGGACATCGCATACACGATGCGGTCCCAGTGGATACAAGGCACTATGCGAGTTAAGTTATGTGCCAGTTCAAGCCAATTCTACTGCAAGCCAAGCCAATTGCAAAAGCGCAACTACTTACCATGCGCCGATCTTCCTTGGAAGCAGATCAATTGATTTCAGCAAAAGTCAAGGCAGTCCGCGATGTTTAGGAACTACCTTCAATTTAGCCAAGAAATCATAAAATCATAGTCATAAGTCATTGCCAGCCAAAACATACGAGCTCCTCCTTTTGTGTTAGCCCGAAATGCACCTTTCGGGCGAGTGGCACCGAACTATGGAAGCAATACAAGGCAACTCCTTGGCGAATCCAGTGTTCCAAACCTGGATTATTGCTTCGAGAACGGTCAAGGTTGCAGACCCCTAATGGCACGATTCGTGACGCCCCCTGAGTCAACTTTATCGGCTGAGGATTTCCGACACATTTCGTGTAGTCAGGTGTTCCTAGCCAAAACGGTCAAGCCGTTCGATGCATGCTGTATCTATTTTATAATATACACGATCTCTTTATAGGTGCGTCAAACATTTTTGGGGCGTTCCTATGCGTCTCTTCGATTCTGACCCCCAACGATTTGCGGCCCAATTAACGATCGGTACAGGCAGCACTCAGGGCTGATGATATAACACGTGATATTTGAAGGTCACGTGAAGTCTAACGTGATTTGAGTTCTCTTCACGTGAGGTCTAAGTGCTGACTCGTTATGACTCAAAGGCCTCCGCTAGTCCGATACCACCTACAATCATACTCCTGCAGATTACCATGCCAAAACCCCGAAGTTCGCTGTTAATGTCAGGTCTTAACACCGTCAGACGTGAGCCAGTGTTCTCCACTCAAAGATTCGATGGTCCCCTCAAATTCCTGATCCCCTCGTAGTTTTTATCTCCAGCTCGGTGTTTTGAGCCGGAAAATCTTGGTTCTTCATTTGAAAAAAGCGCGCATCAAAACTCTAAAAGTCTTGGTACTCCACATAAGGTGGCCGGTCTTTGGAGCACAGTGAGCCGTAATCAAATATTGGTTAGGGTGTCTTCGGGATGGGGTGGCCCTCTGGCTTCTCGCGATATTAAAGAACTTGGAACTTCCTTTCTTCCGAGGTGGCGTCAACTTAGCTCCGATGAACTTGACTCATTTCCTGCATGATATTCGGAGACAAGGGGTTTTCATCCCATTAACGCGGGTTCCGGACTTTTTGGGCATCGCCCTTAGTCCGATACGGCGAAATGGATGGACTGGCAAGGGCCGAGCAAAATGATATAAATACCACACTATTCACCTGTTTCCTGTATCAACTACAAATATTCAAACATGCAGACCAAAATGACCGCCCAGGAGAAGGAAGCTCGCATTATGCAAGAGATCAGACTGAGTGCCGTGAAGTTCGAGCCTAAGTTTGAAACCACCTTTTTTGGCAACTTCTTCGGTGTTGGTTTCAAGACCAACTAATTGAGTGGCCCAGGAGAATTAATAGAGTATAATGAATTGATGAATATTGGCGATTTGTGTAGCGCGTGATTGGAGGTCGCGTGACAGTACTAGGAGCAGACGAACAAGGATTGCGATGTCTAAAGTTGAAGCAAGAAAGTGAACTACTTTTTTCTTTGAGTCACAATAAATCGACAGAGTTGAGGGCCAGAGAAGGAAACAGTCAATTTTCTTGAGAAGCTACAAAGCAAAAACTTACAACTCCGAAGACGATTGTTCATAGCATGTGGGGTCGAGTATACTCTGTTGAATTTGGACAATTTCATCCAATAAGAAATCTATTTGTGAGTTTGCCGTAAACAGACATTTGCCAAGTATTTGATGGGATACAGTATTATTCACATAAAAGTCGCACCCCTATGAACGGGATTTCGTTGACATTGTTTAATCATTTCGGACGATAGTTACGTAGAATTCGAGATTATCCCACAACTAATTTCGTTAAACATTCAAATATAATCCAATCCCTCACTAGAGAATTTCGGTTTTCTATTGTATGTATTTCGAGAACATGGTGTAGTGAATTCGGCTCCCCTCAAGTCAAAAAATCC
>JAJMSL010000037.1:0-113121 GCA_030558395.1 Danielia reshetovae | reverse complement strand
AGTCGGTTTGAGTGACACCAGCAGAGTTGGTGCCAGTGAAAGTAGTAGTGTACTCAGTCAAAGAAGGTGCAGCACCAGAAAAGCTCGAACTGTCAGGGTAAAGCGAACTTGAAGTGTACAATGATCCAGCAGAGTCAGTGGACACAATTACGACAGCAAAGTCGGTTTTAGTGACACCAGCAGAATCGGTGGTAATGAAAGTGGTGGTGTACTGAGTGAAAGCACCAAAAAACCTGTTGAAGAGTGAAGTAGTAGTGTACAACGATCCAGCGGAATCGGTGGATACAAGCACAACACCAGAGTCGGTTTCAGTCACACCAGCAGAGTTGGTGGTAAAGTAAGTAACGGTGTACTCAGTCAAAGAAGGTGCAGCACTAGATGAGCTCGAACTGTTAGGGAAGAGCGAGGTGGTAGTGTACAAAGATCCAGCGGAATCGGTGGACACAATCACAACACCAGAGTCGGTTTCAGTGACACCAGTAGAGTCGGTGCCGGTGAAGGTAGTAGTGTACGCAGTGAATGTTGGACCTCCAACGCTGGCACTCAATGTTGAACCGGAGGCTCTGTCATAACTTTCTGTTGATCCAGACTCAGTTGATCCGGACGGAGAAACAACAGAAGATACTGGAGAGACTGAAGTCTTAGAATATCTCTCAGATGAAATACCAGAATATTCTTCGTCAAAGGATTTAGCCGAAGATGTTTCGGAAAATGGAACAATAGTTGAAGCAGTGGATGAAGTAGCAGAAGATACTCCAGATGATCCTTCCATATTCTGGGCAGACAGTGAGCTTTCCGAAGAAGCAGATACTGGAGAAGAAATATTTGAGGAGCTGGAAGAAACAGCTGAAGAAGCACTGGAGGAGGATGCAACAGCTGAAGAGGTCAGACCAGACAAGCTCAAGGTCTCACTAGATGTTCCAGAAACCACCGAAGAAGAAATGGAAGGAGTGGAAGAAACAAGACAAGAATCCTGCAACCAGCAGTAGTCGGGAGCATCGGTTTGAGATCTGAAGTAATTGTCGTAATTATTACAGCCAGTGATGTAGCTCCACGACTTTTGGTGTTGCCATGCGTTACACTCCGACCAGTCATTGATGAAATTACTGTTACACCAGTCGTAGTAAATCTGGAACACTGGCATGCAAGTGTACGAGTCCAGTGTTGGCGGATTGGTAAAGGAAACGGTGTAGGACCAAGCACCAGGAGTTTGAATAGTTGTGATTTTGTTGTTTCTGGAGAACAAGAAGATTCTGTTTCCTATCCCGTCAATTGCCAACTCGTTCAAAGAGTCGACAGACATTGAAGCAGAAAGAGCGACATTGAGGGTGGCAGTATAAGTTCCATCCAAGTAAGAAACGTCCGTCACAGTCAAAGACAATTTTGGAATGTTCATGTTCTGTGTTCTCCATGTGAAGTCCAAGTTGGAACAGTGATTACTTGCATCACAGCCATCAGGAACAGATGGGGTCGTCGGAGTGGATGTGGAAGAAACTGTAGAAGAGGTCAGACCAGACAAGCTCAAGGTCTCACTAGATGTTCCAGAAACCACCGAAGAAGAAATGGAAGGAGTGGAAGAAACAAGACAAGAATCCTGCAACCAGCAGTAGTCGGGAGCATCGGTTTGAGATCTGAAGTAATTGTCGTAATTATTACAGCCAGTGATGTAGCTCCACGACTTTTGGTGTTGCCATGCGTTACACTCCGACCAGTCATTGATGAAATTACTGTTACACCAGTCGTAGTAAATCTGGAACACTGGCATGCAAGTGTACGAGTCCAGTGTTGGCGGATTGGTAAAGGAAACGGTGTAGGACCAAGCACCAGGAGTTTGAATAGTTGTGATTTTGTTGTTTCTGGAGAACAAGAAGATTCTGTTTCCTAACCCGTCAATTGCCAACTCGTTCAAAGAGTCAACAGACATTGAAGCAGAAAGAGCGACATTGAGGGTGGCAGTGTAAGTTCCATCCAAGTAAGAAACGTCTGTCACAGTCAAAGATAATTTTGGAATGTTCATGATCTGTGTTCTCCATGTGAAGTCCAAGTTGGAACAATTGTCAACTGCAGAACACTGAGATGTTGCTCTCTTACCAAGTTCTTCTACCCTTGAAGGAGTAGTGGAGATGCTCTCCAAGGCAGTTGCAGTTGCACCCAAAACCTGTATAATTAACAACAAAAGCAACATTATTGCGATTGAAATCTTGGATGATTGTGCTGGGAACTGCCATTGCAGGATCTTTTTAACATCGGTGCCCTGAAGAGTTTTCACTAATTTTTATTACGTCAATGTTCCTAGGAATATGCATCTCTCGTATACGTGCCGTTTGGGTGCGAACTGCATCGGGCATTAGGGCAATCGGCTTGCGTCTTGCAAGAGATTACTCAATTGAATAGAGCTAACGTTCGATGTCGCTTTTCGATAATCAACTGAAGGGATTTTGCTGGTTCGGATAACTGTGATCTTGCCAAGCAAGAGAGACGGAGAAGTTTGGTGGCATTTTAATGTGAGGTGAAGAAGTCTTCAAATGAATCCTTGCAGATTTCTTGCAGCAGAGACACAGCCGAGGCTATCGAAGATCTTATATGCATATCCGCTATTGTTAAAGGAGGCTTAGTGGCTAAATCCCCCTTCGCCGAAATTAGCCAAGAGACTCATATGCAATGAAGGTCGTGCAGACAAACTCTGCCCAGCTTCGCTTGAAAAAGAACGCACCCGGTGTTAAGATCCACAACCATCAACTTCGCCACTACTGTAGAGTGGACAGAATAGATCTTTGAGGCATCTCGCAACACCAGAAGGTTTTACGGGCGGTCTATAACCAAACATGAGAACGAGATCTTCAAGCCAAGAATTGAACTCACATCGGACCGTTACTCATCAAGGCTCCCTGCCTTCAAGCGTCACCAATATGAACACCTGCTCCAAATGATTCCTGTACTCAACATGGCCAATGCTTGGTCTACTCCTATTCGGTTTGCATGCGCCATGTGGAATGTGCAACAGGAATGATATGCAGCTCCAACAGGCAATCATCTTCTCAATTGGTCTCGCCTGGCATAAGTTCGAAGCAAACCACAGTCTTTCAATTGGCCTCAAGTTTCTTCTGTCAAGTGTTGGTCAGTGAACGCCTATACATGAATTCTACAACCTGCACTTTCCCAATCTTCTTCTGGAGGTGTGCAGGTAATCGGAGCATGCATTGAGTGGCCACGATTTCCACTGTCCCTTACTGCAGACTGCAACAAGCCGATCGTGCGTCCTACATACAGCGGAGAAGTTGTTCCGATTTGCGAAGAGAAAGACATAGTTGCAGCTAATAGATAGGAGAACGTAAACAATTCGAAGCCACCTCAGTTTGTCCTCGTATGCGCCTTTTCCAGAAAATTGACGTTTCCACATAATTTTTTTTAAACGATAATAGGAGGAAAACGATATAGTATAGAAAAACCTATTATACATCACATAGGTAATAGATGGGTGTGCCCAGGCCGGCGCTTGCGCCGGCCTGGTAAAGAAGTGGAAACTTCGGCCTTCAGGCTTATTTCATTTCCCTGTCGCCTAGGATAGAACAAACTCTGACTAGGTAAAGATTGTAGGCTGAGTTCGCCCAGCCGTACAGTGCCACACCCCCTATATTACCCGCTTCCTTCAGGGAGCACTGTTAATCAAAAATCATGGGTGTAGGAGGAAAAACCATCTAGATTTCAAGGAGGCACTCAGGGGCAACCTTTTAGAATTCGTCGTAAAACTCGCCACAACAAAAGTGGCTGAACTCGGACTTGTTTGAATCGGCTCAGTTAGGGACTCATGGTCCTACTGAGCTCGATTGGGTTCGTATGCAAAAAATTGGATATGGATAGAGACCGATTTTTTTTTTAGCTCATGATGGTATGTTTTCCCCAATATAAGCATAGAAAGCTCATTACGATCTTTTTTGGAGACGTGCCTAAAAATCACTCAATGTGTGCAATCGGTAAGGCACGTCATTGCACGCATATTTTTGTAATCAAACTGTGAACTTGTGGGTTTGAAAAAGAGATTTTACCTTGTTCAATCTTTAAAAATGCCCCCAATCTGATATCTCTGCATTGTCGTAGCATATTTCAAAGGGGGATAACGGAATGTATCGTGCTTGACCTCGCTTTCAATGTGATAATTGGCCGAATGTTGGGAATTGGCAGAATTGGGACCGCACATTTTCGGTGCATTTCTATGCCTCAAAGCCACCTTCCTGCCCCTTTCCTAACAACTGGCAATGACATTGATTCACAAGACTCACTTGGTCTTGAATAGAGGTGCAAGGACAATGATATATTCTGGATGGTTTGGGTCTGCAAGGAAAATCCCATTAAGACAATATCCCAGATTGGGCAAGCTGTCCTGGACTTCTTTCACACCGTTTTCCGAAGACTTGAGGACTTGAAAATGGACTCTTCTTCTGTGCCTTCTTGATTCAATAACTACGAGCTTCTTTTTCTCTCTTCATTCTTTCGTCAGGCTAACCATAAGGACTTCTTCTACAATAAAGTTAAGGTACACAACAGAACATCTCCGACTGAACTCACAAAGTATAGCTTCAACATAGCTGCTCTGGATCTATACTCTTCATCAACCAACATTGTTGATACCCTGGGGGTCATATGCCCTTTCCTCAACTTACGTAGTAGCGGGAGTTACCCTGAAACTCTCACTCTGAAGTCGCGCATTATAGTCCCATCTGGCACTGTGGAGTTATTGGAAGTCGTTGAGCCGTAGAATGATTCAATTTGAACTTTTGATTTTCCAGGAAAGTTAGAAGGGTTTGTGAGTATTTGAAAATCATGCGAAAAGAAGACAAAATAGAAACTGAACAATAGTAGCTTAAAATTCGAAAATTGATAAAAGTCGGACGGAAATTTCACGAAGCACCTCTACATCGATATTAAAGACGCTGCTTCGTTTGGGGCAGTTTTCTGTGATTATTGAGTGTTTTGGTTAGACAATCTGACTTTCAAGTAAATTTCCCATACTTCGAACGTGCGCTTCCAAAATCGCGCCAGAAAACCAGTTCTGAACATTTCACCTCAAACATCTCTTCGTTTGTACACTTGATCGGTCACGACCTCAAGTGTTCAACCAATGCTAAAACGTTCTCAACAGGAGGAGATCTGAAGAAATCTCTGAAACCTTCGCGACACCGACTGGAGACCGACAAACATCACGCTCGTTGTAGAACACAATATTATCAACCTGGTCAGCCCAAAAGAAAATGCATTAGATCCTCAAAACTTTAAATCTCCTCTTCAGTGGTAGCTCACTTGCACCAAATGTCTTTCAACTGCTGAATAGCGTTGAAATCAATCCTCTTTTCTAACACATGTTCTGAATTTCCCTCTCCGTATCTCAATGAAAGGCACTGTGTTACTGAGGTTACTACAACCGGAGGCGAGAAGACCATTTCTGGAATCAGGGAAGTTTGATGGTCCGAAATGAGCTTCTATGATACGTCTTTCTAGTGGGAACATCCAATCCCACGAGGATCTGAAATGTTGCAAGATCTCAGGAGTTATGAAAGTTTGACTTTCACCAAGTCGAGCATCTGCTCGTAATGGAAGCGGGCCATTTTCATAATTACCTCTCCTTGAAGTCTCGTGATTAGTTCCTTATCCCCTTTTGCCTCGCAAATCCTGGTCAAATCGTGCCTCACAGGAGAATTTCATGCTGACTTGACTCGCATGATGCACTCGAGTGAGTGACCGGCCATTGGATGGCGTTGGAGACTTGAAGAACACCAGGACCTCGCCATTGGCAATGCACTGTCAGGTTACAGGTCACTACAACGTGGACAATTGAAATCCAACCTTTTGATCGTGCTTGTGACCAGAATCAAGGAGTTAAATTGGACATAGCAGGTGTCTTACGGACATCTGCACCATCTAGTGTGAACAAAAATGTGCACATGAAGCAGCTTTGCAGTTTTAAAGTACCCGCATGGATGTGCGTCATAAATAGAGAGTAATTCATGGAAGAAACGTAGTTGAATGATTCAGCAGGAAGCAGAACTCCACGGCTGTCTTGAGAAAAAATCCACAATTAATCCTGCTTTCGAGACTCTTCATTTGAAAGAGATCATTTTAGTTGCCGAAAATGGAGAATTAGTAGAAATCGTCATCTCGCACCTTACAGAACCAAGCAAACAGGCATTGGGTGTGTTAGAATGATAAAAATGAAACGGTCAACTTTTCGGGATACGAATTCTCTGCCCATTCTCGAGAGACGAGACCTTCAACTGAGGGGTGAGAACAGGAAGTTGTGGGCTACCACGGCAATCAGGAATTGGCTGCGAAATTCCGGATACTGTGCGACTTTCCAATTCAATATACTTTCGCGAACGCCACTGGAAATAGAAGAGGATACCGCTTTATCGTCCATGAGTTTGCCGCAAAAGGAGATAAGGTGCCCTAGATCCGTTCAGGGGAATCTGATGGAGCTCTGACGGCAAATTCTATTTTCCACCTTGAAGGCGATACGGAGACGGAGCTAACATATAATGGTATAGCCGTACGTCTTATCCCCGTCTACTATGTGCAGAGTGTCAGCCGTACGCTAATACGCATTATTTCTCGCAGAGTTGGCGGAAAAATCACTAGGTTACAAATCAGAGGAAGTGTCGGGCTCGGTAGCTGTCCACAATCGAGCGGTCTAGACGTCTCCCACTCAACTCCTTCGGTGCAAATCCGTTTCCTAACTGCAGAGAATGTGTCAAGGCGCGTACATACATATTACGCACTCTCGGAGAAACGGCGTTATGCAGGGCATCAAACCACAGCATTTATAAAATACTGATGTCAAGTACCCAGAGTCTTTAGAATCCCAAATAATGGCCGATTCACAACACTCGCCTGCTTTGGAAGAACCAAAGAATGCCGAGACGGTCGAACCTAAAGCAATGTCCGATTCACCTGATTTGGACAAACCAAAGAATTTCTTCGAGAGTGACGCTGGAGACGGCACCAAGAGAGAGGACCAGTACCTCGAAGGCTCCGAGCTCTACTTGTGTTTCTTTTCGGTCTTCTGCTGCTTGTTCTTGTTCGCCTTGGACCAGACCATTGTCGCGACTCTCTTGACCGTGGTTGGCAACAAGTTCAATGCATTCGACAAGATTGGTTGGTTGTCGTCTGGATTTCTCATCAGTATGGCCGTTTTGGTGGCCGTCTGGGGTAAACTTTCGATCATTTTCGGAAGAAAGTGGACAATGCTCGTGGGCATTGCGCTCTTCGAGGCCGGCTCATTGATGTGTGCGCTTGCTACCAACATGAACATTTTGATCGGAGGCCGTGTTTTGGCCGGAGTCGGAGGAGGAGGTATCCAGACGTTGACCTTCATTATTATCTCCGAGGTGGTGCCGATCCACAAAAGACCCTTGGGAATGGCTCTCGTGGGATGTGTGTTCGCCGTTGCTTCGGTGTTAGGGCCCTTGATCGGAGGTGCTTTCACCAGCAACGTCTCGTGGAGATGGTGCTTTTACATCAATTTGCCGGTCGGAGGCGTGGCGCTGGTTTTGTTCATCTACGCTTTCAATCCTCCGAAAACGACTTCAAACATCAAACAGAAGTTGTTGATGATCGATTACTTCGGCGTCTTGCTCTTGACGGGAGGCTTGGTGGTCCTTCTTTTGGCGTTGACCTTCGGTGCTGGCGGGGCTTACTCGTGGAATTCTGGCGCTGTAATTGGCAGTTTTGTCGCTGGTGGAGTGACCACGATCGCATTTTGCGTGTGGAACTTCGGCTTCTCGAAGTACCCGATTCTTCCGTGGGGCGTGGTTAAGGTTCCACAGTGTCTGGCCTCGGCCGTCACCGTGTTCGGAATGTTTGGCTTTTTCATCTCCACAGTGTTGTACCTTTCGGTGTACTTCCAGGTCGTTCACGATGCCAGTGCGTGGCAGTCGGGCGTGCACTTGTTGCCCGAGATCATTGCGGTGGTGGTCAGTTCCATGGCCACGGGAATAGTCATCAAGAAGTCCCGATTCGTCAAGCCTTTTGCCGTGGCCGGAGGAGTCTTGGGAATGGTGGGATGTGGATTGCTCTGCTTGCTCGAAGTTGACTCGTCGTCCGCCAAAAAGATTGGCTTGTTGATCCCAATCGGTGTGGGCGTGGGTTTGCAGATGCAGTCGTCCATCATCTCGGGCCAGATCTCTGCCCCCAAATTCGCTGGAGGCACCATCTTGGCCACCACCATGATCAACTTCTTGCGTTCGTTTGGAGGTGCTTTGGCCGGTACGTTGGCCGACGCTGTCTACTCGTCTTCGTTCCAGAAACATCTTCGAGAAGCCTTGCCTAAGCAGTCGCAGGCTGTTATCGACGAGCTCAGCCAGTACGACCTCAAGGGCTTGATCAACTCCACTTCTCTTATCCAGAAATTGAGCCCTGCGGCCCAGTATTTTGTAAAGACCCTGGTCATGAACGGAATCCGGGACACCTTCTACATGAACTTGGGATTTGCATCCATTGCAATGATTGCATGTGTTTTCCAGACCAACAAGAGATTGCCTACGGGAGTGGATCAGGTCAGAGAGGCGGCCCAAGAAGGACAATCCGAGAAAGGGCATGCTGAAACAGAGCAAGAGTCTGCTGAAGCAGTGCAAGGGTCTCCTGAAGGGGGATCTAGTTTGACTGCTACCCCTACCAACAGCCTTTCCGGGAAGGAAGAGAAACAGGCAGTTTAGATCCCCTAATTTGAGTAATGTGCATAGTGATAATAACCGCAAAGCGAAAGGAAGCAAGTAGGTTTTGGGTGCAAAATCCCCTCTCGCACATGATGTCAAAGTCGGAAAAGCGAATTGACGTTAATTGGAGCCAGCCAAGAAGTAGTGTAGCACCTTCCCTATGACATTGTAATGGGGTGTCAATCGAAAGGCTGAATTTCTTGATTCACACAGCAATTCATTGATTTGCGATACAGGGTAATCGCTGAAGAGCGGTTCCATAATGGTGGAATAGTATGAGAACACAGCTTGCTTCAAGAGACCAGCGACCAGAGGAAAATTACAAGCAATTGGCTTGCGAGGTCGAGCTAACTCCAACGCACTGTCGCAGGTCACTCCATTCTTGCGGCTAGAAAGGGATTCATTTGAAATGAGATTTGCCGAATGAGATAGTTCAGGAAGGTGTTTAAACTGTTCCAAAATCAACATTGCATCAACATGATACAAACGATGAACGGGAGTTGCCAGGCAGCCCTGAACTGATTTCCATGGAAAATCTCCGAATCCCGAAAACGAAAAGTTTGACTTCAATGCAAGACAACCACCTCACAGGAGCTTTCGATGTGCTTTCAACTTGCAGCAGATCCCGACCCACTAGTTGGAAATAAGGGCTTCTCATGATCACATGGCTTCCTGGGAGAACCTCCCATTAATGGATTCCTGGGTGCAGCTTGCTCCTGAAGTGTAGAAAAGAAGGCAGAATGAGCCTTTCCCTCACCTTTCCCTCACCCCTGCTTCAGAAGAGAGCAAAAATGCTTTTGTAGTCGGGAGTGGAAGACTTCAGTCTTGTTGATACGTGTTACATCAACATGCCCTGGTTAATCGTACTGCTCCTGGAGATCAGTTGATGATGATTTGGAGTTTTGCTTTGGAGCTTGGTGACCTAGGAGCCGCAAGTATGCCAGCAAATGATTCCTGAGTGGGTGCCTTCGGATTATATCGGTGGAGCTTCCCGTTCATAATCCTGAATTTGCACGAATGAAGAGTCCATGTCTTGATCTGCCCTATTAACTTTGAACTAATGTGTTCTTCCGTCTACTCCAGATGCAGTACGTTAACTTGCATCAGCACGTGAAACCGGGTGCAGCCGTTCATGGTCTGCACAAACTTGAGATTTCCATCTATGGTTTGCTTTTCATTACGAGCCCAGCAGATGAGGGAAAACCCTGCCCACACGAAAAAGCCAGTGAAAAGGCACCTACAAACTGACAGCGATTTGGCCAATTCCGAAAGCCAGGCTCATGCAATGAAATGCAAGAAACATCTGCGAATATATCTGCGCTAGTACTTGCGGGATTTTGTGGATTTTGTGAAGTGTGGGGTGGAGACAAGTATGATGGGGTAAGATCCAATCCTGGGGTGCGGAATCATCTGCCCAAAGGGGGAAACCGCATGTCCAGGTTGTCGGCCAAGAAGTTCCAGTCCCCGGCCAAGTATGTCCAGTCCCTGGCCAAGGAGCCGAATTATCCGGCCAAGGAAAGCAATAATCCGGCCAAGAATATCTTATGAGAGTGTCGGAAATATTCCGCCGCGATCGGCCGCGACGTGGACCCCCCTGCAGCGCATGCGTGCGGAGAAACTACGGGGCTTGGGTACCCTCACTTTTCAACTGCTTGCTGAAATGATCCAAACTGAAGTCGAGAGGCGGAATTTATGAAATGGGGGAATCGTGTGGCTTGTTACGCTCTTAGGAATTAATTATCTGTTCGGTGATTGAACCTCCACAACGAACGGTAGGGATAATGGGAGTACCAACAGGAACAATGTTAATCCGCAGTACCACATGCCGGAACTGCATAGCTCCAAGATTTTCCGCCACAAAGAATTCTGCAATCTCCAAACCTTAACTTTGACTCGAACAAGTTATGGCAGCCCCTCGTACCCAACAAAGGCAGATAATTTCTAAGAAGTCGGGGAATGGACTGTCGGAAAAAATGTGAAAAGGAAAATTTTTTTGACGCACCTGCATGATCATGGTTTCCCCGAACTCAACATACTGACGGGTTCACGCCTCAAACGAAACCTGCTTGACTAATGATGACCAAAGGGAGCTGAAGGCCTGCATAAAGTATGAGAACGAGGCTGGGATTAGCCAGGAGCCCCACACAACCGTGTGGAGTTTATGCCGGAAGATCTCGAGCCTCGCAGCCAGGTGAAACAATCGCCGTAGCCCAAACGGGCGAAATCCGGTACATGGCCGGATTAACCCGCCCAGTGAATGGGAATATGCAGGCCGCATATATCCGAAGTGGGGTATGTGGCCAATCAAAGGCGGTGCCCCAAACAAGCCTGCACTCAAATTTGTGTCCCAACTGGGGTGCAGTCCACTCTGTGGGGAGACAAGCCGCATGCAGACAATGTGCAGTATTTCCTTCAGATGGTGGGGTCAGCCTCATCCTGTTTTTGCGGCCTTTTCAAAGCAGTTGCAGTTTCGCCGGCTGGGGAAAGGAATAACTTGTAATTCGAAGTATAAATACCCCCAGTTTTCCCCAGTCTTCTCGTTTTTTCCCATCATCATTCACCATGGGTTTGGAAGACAACGCTCTCGTGAAGAGATTCATCAATGTTGGTGACAAAAAGGCTGGTTCTACCAGTATGGGTATTTTCGTCGGTGCATTCGCTGCCCTCGGAGGTGTTCTTTACGGTTACGACACTGGTACCATTTCGGGTGTCATGGCCATGAATTACGTCAAGGCTACATTCCCTGCAAACAAGGAATATTTCACGTCGGCCGAGCTGTCTTTGATTGTCTCGATTTTGTCTGTCGGTACCTTTTTTGGTGCCATTGCTGCTCCTTTGCTCACCGACACCTTGGGTCGTCGTTGGTGTATCATCATTTCGTCTCTTGTTGTGTTCAACGTCGGTGTCGTTTTGCAGGTGATTGCTTCGGGTATTCCTTTGCTTTGTGCCGGAAGAGCCATTGCCGGTTTCGGAGTTGGTTTGATCTCGTCCACCATTCCATTGTACCAGGCCGAGGCCTCTCCAAAGTGGATTAGAGGTGCCATTGTGTCGTGCTACCAGTGGGCCATCACCATTGGTATTTTCCTCGCTGCCGTGATTAACCAGGGTACGCACAAAAGAAACGACTCTGGCTCTTACAGAATCCCAATCGCAATCCAGATCTTGTGGGCTTTGATCTTGGGAGGTGGTATGTTCTTCTTGCCAGACACCCCAAGATTCTGGATGTCAAAGCAGAGAGAAGACAAGGCCAGATCGTCGCTTTCCAGATTGAGAAAGCTTCCAGCCGACCACCCCGACTTGCTCGAGGAATTGGCCGACATCAAGGCTGCCTACGAATTTGAAATCGAATTTGGCAAGTCGTCGTGGACCCAGGTGTTCTCCAACAAGAACCACCAGCTCAAGAGATTGGCCACCGGTGTGTTTATCCAGGCTTTCCAGCAATTGACCGGTGTCAACTTTATTTTCTACTTCGGTACCTCATTCTTTGAGAGTGCCGGTGTCAACGGTTTCGTGACTTCCTTGGCCACCAACATCGTCAATGTCGGTGCTACTATCCCAGGTATTCTTTTGATTGAGATTATCGGAAGAAGAAAGATTTTGATGTCCGGTGCTGCCGGTATGTCGATCTCTCAGTTGGTTGTGGCTATTGTCGGAGTTACCTCCAAATCCCATGCTGCTCAACAGGTTCTTGTGGCATTCACGTGTATTTTCATTGCCTTTTTCGCTGCCACCTGGGGTCCATGTGCTTGGGTCGTTGTTGGTGAGTTGTTCCCTTTGAGAACCAGAGCCAAGTCCGTCGCTTTGTGTGCCGCCTCCAACTGGTTGTGGAACTGGGCCATTGCCTACGCTACGCCATACATGGTGGACCCAGACAAGGGTAACTTGGGCACCAAGGTGTTCTTCATCTGGGGAGGATGCAACTTCTTGTGCTTTTTCTTCGCCTGGTACTCCATCTACGAGACCAAGGGTTTTTCCTTGGAGCAGATCGACGAGTTGTACGAAAATGTCAAGTACGCCTGGAAATCGCCTGGCTACGTTCCAAGTGAGCACGCATTCAGAGACGCTTCTCGTGTGCCCACCCACATCGAAGACACCAAGGCCGAGGCTCTTTCCGTCGAGGATGCCTCTGTTTAAGTATAATACGCCAGCTGTGCTGGTTAATGATTTCGCTTTATGCTTTAATTTACGTCTGAGCTTTAAATCTATGTAAGGGAAGTAACATGCAAGTCGTATGAAAGTGCTCGTAACGGAGGACAATTCGGAGTACCGATGTTGAACCCCGCAAAGAACACGGAATGATCTTTAAAATACGAAGAATATTGGGGGATAATGGTTTCACGAGGAGATGTGATGGTTTCTTTACGCATCGGGGAATACACACACCTGCCATCAGTGCTGTTTGCGCGGAACAATAAGCCTCAAACTCTACCCGCAGTTGTTCCGTTGTTGGGTTAATCCGAAAGCAAAAGCAACCAAATCTCCCCACATTTGAAATTCTCCCCCACATTCTCCACAACCTGGCATCATCCTGTTTCAAGACGATGCATGAACAGAATGGTCATCAACTCACGTGATGCATCACATGACACCAAACGCCTGATCTTCTTCACGTTACCTCTAGCACATGCTCCTCCCGATAACAAAATTACATCAATCACAACTCAAAACACCCGATGCGGCTATTTCTTTTTTGGAGTCTATGGATCCATTTGGCCATGGCGTGGGGGAACGCCGCAAAGACCTCCACGGAATCCCCGGAGCCAACACCCTCCACCATTGTGGATTTTCTTTCAGCCGACGTCCAATATTCGTATTTTCTCCGACATTTGCAGCGAAACGGCTTGATTCCGCTCATCAACACGTTGCAAAACGTCACGCTATTTGCGCCCGTGAATCTGGCCTTTGTGGACCGCCAATTGGCCCAAAACGACGACGCCGAAAATTTAAAGCGGTACTTTGCCAACCAGCGTCTCCGGGTGGCGTACTTGGACACGCGTGACGTGGTGGTGGACTCGTTGTTCGAGCCCAAGCCGGCGCACCGCTTTCCCCTCAAGATTTCCGTCAATCCGGAGAAAAAAGACTACAGAATCAATGATTTTGCGGAGATCGTGGACTTTGACGGCTACGCCAAGCACCAGCACTCGTTTATTCAGGCAATAGACCACTTCATCCCGCTCCAGCCGTCCATTTGCGACGTTTTGATGGACAATTCCACCGATTCGATCAACGGGTACGCTGTTTCGTTCGTCAAGCAGATTTTCCTTCTGGTTTTTTCGCCCACCTTTGCACTGGGGCTGCCCAACTGCACAGAGTTCTTGGCCAACACCTCTACGGTGTTCCTTCCGACCGACGCCTACGTAGAAGCTTCTCTCCTGGATCTCCAGAGAAAGTATTACACTGCTTTGTTCCACGGGCTCAGGAACGCTGCGTTGATCCCGGCAAAGGACGCTGTGCGCGAAATAAGGGCCGATGCCTTGTCCCTTTTGCTGAATTTGTGCTTGCTCGAAACGGTGGGTGGTGTCAACGGCACAAACTCGCAAAAACGCCTCAAAAACATCCGGGGGAAACGCTCCTTGAACGTCACCTTGGACGGAGAATCCAACCGTTTGGTCGTGAACGGGAAAGTGTGGAGTGCAGCCAATTCTACGTCTTTGACTGCGCAGGACGGAATGCTACATTTATTTGACTTGGAGGCGGACACCGGGAGCCAGCCCAGCTTTTTTGACGCCTTGGCCGTTCCTGTCGCCGAAATGATCCCTCGTAGAGCACTCTACGCTTTGCATTTTTCCAATTTCGTGAAAGAAGTTCGGTTCCGGAAGCTCGGCTACCTCATTGACGGAACCACGCAAAACCAGACGATTTTGCTCAACTCGTCCGACCGGGATGACGTCGAGGACGACGACTTGTACGCACAGGGGACGGTGAACGCCAATTCCTTCAGCAATCGCCAGTCCATGCTCTACAGATTCATTTCTGGGTCCGTGGACATGGAAAAGGAGTTGACCCCACACAAGCCCAGCTACCACCGTCTTCTTGACTCCAAACTCTGCCTGAAGAAGAGAATCGGCGCCTGTTTCAAGGTGAAACTCTCGGGAACTTTGGAGAAAGATGGAATCGCCGTTTCCTTCAACGACGACATCCTCAGCGAGAGCTTTCCGTATCGAGCCGCGGGAGACAACACCATCTACGTGGGCGACAAAGATTTGGAGACTCCCGGGTCTTTCAAGCACACTCTTGCTGAATTGATTTCGGACGGAGTGGTCAGAAGGCACTGGAACCACATAGCCATCGACAAGGAATCGTGTATGACCACGTTCAGCTACTTGAACCAGTTCAAAATGTTTCTGTTGGACGAGAATCACAATGGCTACACTGTTTTTCTTCCCTGTGGAAACACGATCTGGGACCAGGACGAAAGCCACTCGCGAGAACAGGACTTTGGCTCGTGGAAAGGGCTTGGGTTGGTTTTGAAGTACTTGGAGAGCCACCCCCAGGTCATGAAAAGCGTGCTTAAGGGCTTGTTTGTGGAAGACGCCATTTATTCTGATTTTGGTCTCGAAGACGCCCAGGAGCTGTGGAAAATGGCCAAGACACTCAGGGGAGACTATGTCAACGTCTCTGAGAGTTACCGAAGCGGAGAATTCAACCACTTGATCAAGATTAATGACACCATGTTGTCGGTTCCCTTGAACTCCGACGTCCTTTTCAACCAAGGTGTGGTGCATATCACCAGCAAGTTGTTTCTTCCAGAGGACTTCCACATTTCATTTATGGACTTGATCAGAACCACCGACCAGAAATCGTACGAAAGCTTTTCCTTTGTCAATCTCCTTGAGAAGTTCCCCAAGCTCTATAATGCCTTAGGCTTGGATGGAGAAAGCAAATCTGAATACTCTCTTTTGATCCCATCCCCGGACCTGTTAAAGAACTTCAATGTCACCACCAGTTACGACCGGTTGTGGGAATTTTTGGAGTTGCACTTGATCCCTAACACCGAAGTGGAAACGTTGATACGGTGCATCAATTTTGGCAATTGGAACCCGATGCACCGGAAGCACAACACCAGTTTCACGGTGCAAACCAACCGCTCAAACGGAGTGTTTAATTGCTTCAAAAACACAGTCACCCAGAAAACATACTTGAGGCTCCAGGATTCCGTCAGCCCATTGGGATACAATGCTGACCACCAAGTGAGGATTGTTTCTCACGGATGCACCGGCGCCTCGAACTCGAGCTGTGTTTTTCTTCTTGACAAACCCTTGAGTCTCGCCTGGTTCGACACACCCGACAATTTCTTGCACATTCACATTGGCTGGATCAGTGTGGGTATAGGTATTATCATTGGAATCATTCTCTTTGGATTTGTCACCACCACTCTTGTGGTTTGTCTTGCCAATACCAATTCAAAGAAGAAACCATCTCCTCTTTCGAGCGAATCCATATTCGCTCCCACAGAATCTACATACATGCGGGTTACGTCAGATGAAGACTTGAACAGTGGCTATTACGACTACGGCTATGAGACTGATGACGACATGTTCAGAAGTGAAAGAGATCAACTCTTGCCTGCACGTAACGCAAAGAAGAAAGGAGCCAGAACATTTGGAGCCATTACTCCCAACACTCCCACTGCTCCAAGAACCATTAAAGGAAAAGGTCTTATACAATCCCTCAACAGGGACCGAAACTTGGTGAACATATAGCGCGACATTAATGGGTGGCACACGACAGCGAAAAATAAGTTCTTATCTTATCGAAGTGAACTATAGTATCTCTAGCAATGTCGGACCAAGTGCCGTTGGATGTTCAGAACCAGGTTCCATCTGGAAACAACGGAAACAGTTTTCAGTTACGAAGCGCTGCCGAAGACTCAGGGCCTTTGACTGGAGAACCACACCAAGACACAGAAATGACGTCAGAAGACTCAGCTGCTCGTGATAGATTGGAGGAGATGGAAAAGGAGACTGCCAAATTACGTGAGCTTCACTCTAAATTGGCGATGCCAGGACTTCCAGAAGACGAGGAGACTGCCGCAAAAGAAGAGGCTGATGCCAAGTCCATTTACATTGGTAATGTTGACTATGCCACCACGCCGTTGGAGTTGCAGCAGCATTTCTCCGAAAGCGGAACGGTGGAAAGAGTGACGATCATGACCAATAAAGCCACCGGACAACCCAAAGGATTTGCATATTTGGAATTCCTGCTGGTAGACGGTGCCAACAAGGCCGTGGCTACACAGGACGGATCTCTCTTCCGAGAACGGGAGCTTAAGGTGAGTTTGAAAAGAACGAATATTCCTGGAATTGGAGGCAGAGGAAGAGGCAGAGGAAGGGGAAGAGGAGGATTCAGAGCCAGAGGGTTCAGGGGGAGAGGAATGTTCAGAGGAGGAGGAAGGTTTAATCCGTATTAACCTGGAATGAACTTCTCGAAGATGAAAAATGCATCCTTGGAACTGGATTTCAAAGTTGAATTCAATCTAAGACAGCTACTGCTAGGTCGCTCAGGCAACCACTGGTACAAGTCTTCAGGCAACCACTGGTACAAGTCTTCAGGCAACTACTGGTACAAGTCCTCAGGCAACTGGTACAATCCCCTCAGGCAGCTACTTGCATTGATCGTTAAAAGAGCCAAGAAACCGGTTCAATCGATAATAGAACGAGTCAATAGTTAGAAGCTTAGGAGGCTGATTCAGGAAGAGCCAGAAAAGGCAAGCTGTTTCTGGGTATATTCTATAACTCTATGGATACCTAATCTATTAGACCTTGTTAAGTTTCTCAACAAGAGCTGACACCTCATGTAATCCGTCCTCAGCCAAACCTTCAACCACTCCGTCAATATCCTGCCGTTTCATGTTCTGTTCAAACTTGTACTTGCACTCCGTTTCTTCAATCTCGATCTCCAAACCAGTAATGGCCTTTTGCATCAATTTCAAGTAAGGTTCTGGAGCATCAGACACCTTCCATGGATCAGCTCTCGTTTTCTCGTTTTGGTTTGTGAAATTCTCCAACTGTGTTCTGACAAAGTCGAAGTCGTCGATAATACGCAGCTTTCCATACACGTGGAGCGAGCCAAAATCCCATGTAGGTACAAACTTGTGGGTCTCTTGCTTTCCGGGGTAATAGGAAGGGGAGATGTATGAGTCATGAGACTGGAAAATCACCAAAACATGGTCGTTGGAGGCCAAGGAAGGAAGCTGCGGGTTCTTCCTGGCCACGTGAGCATGTAAATACTTCTTTTTTGTTTGTGGATCAACGTGAAGATAGAAAGGAATGTGATTTGCAATCATCTTTCCATTTTCGTCGGTGGTGATCACAGTTCCGAGGGGAGACTTCTTGATAAGGAATTCCTTCTGTTCCCAGGACTCGTGATTGAATTTGGCAGGAATATACATGGTAAAGAGAAACTAATGAGCTCCAGGTTCGTATGTTTAATTTATATATGTAGAGATGAAAATGCCCAATTAGGCATATCTTTGCGAGTAAGCCATATGCACAATACTTGATTGGACTGGCGGTCCTCAAGCGCAATTTTCCGAGTGATTCAGGAGGCATGACTGAGCAGGTTTGACCAAGCAAATTTGCCAAGAGAGGGCTTTGTTGAGTCATCAAATAATGATGAATTAACACCTTATCTTGAATTAACACCTTATCTTGCATTAACATGGGTGACTGGAACTTTTGAAGACTTGAAGTTCGGTGCTTGAAGCAAGGGAACTGACATCTTCCACGAACCAGTAGGTTGACTCTGATCTTCTCTTAATATTTTCTCTTCATCAATTCTCTTCTCGCCTCGTCAGCCCGATTCCCGAAGCGGACACAGTTGTATCCACAGATCCAAATCCATGTTCTTGAGAATCGTTTCAAACTCATACGACCCATTGTAATTACAGTATTCTGTCCACTGGCTCAGAGTAACATCATCTTCATTATTAGTTGAGTCTCCTTTTGGATACTCCACATTGAAGACCGGTTTCTTTGCCTCAATAAAAGGCCGGTAGAGATCACATTCGTCGTACTGGATGCACAGCTCCACAACTACCCAATTGGTCAAGTTCACTACTCGCTGCACAATGGATCCACAGTTCTTGAGTCCAATGGACAAATTTCTAGCTTTGGCTCGTTCAGAGAGAAACTCAATGTAGTTCACAGCATCGTCCTCCGTCAACCCAAATCCGTTGGCATTGTCATATCCGTCCAAATTGTCTGGATCCACACCGTCGCAGCTCTTAGCTACCGCAATTTCCATGCGAGAAATCATGATGTTTCTGACATTCCAAGAAGAGGTGTTGAGCCACTTTTCGCCTTTCCAGCCTTTCAAGTTGTTACCAAGATCGGAGTTCGTAAAGTTGTCCTTGTCAGGACGCCAGTTCTCGTAACTTCCGGCAGAAAAGTAGCATATCACATGGTGCCCTTCATCATGTAGCTCTTTTATAAGCGAAGCGTCTGAATCGAAGAGATCAATGTCGTAAACCTCAATTGAGTTGTTGACAGTTGTGTGAGGCAGCTGCAAGCGATAGTCCCACGTTGAATTTATAGAAGGAACCCACAACTTGGTATTAGTGGTGTTAGAACTAATTGAAGTTCCATTTGCGTTGCCAGAAAATTCATCGTCAGCCTCATTGGCAGAATTCTTTCTTGTTAGTCCAACACCCAACCCCACCAGGAGACCTACTACCACGGAAACAGCAGCAGCCACAATCACAATGAATTTTCGCCGCACCATGGTTAAGACCGTAGGTCAACTTCCTGTTTTTAATATGTAAATTTGAGGCTGAGAGTGAGTGACGTCTGCCGCGGACCAAATATAGAATCGAAGCTTAAGATCTGGGTCCTCAGAATTTAGAGTTCAGTGGTGCCCTCGGATGTCTCGTTCCATGCATTGAGACTTTCCATCCCCTGCAAGTGCCCTTTGAGATGAAAGTACCCCACTGTACCCCGCAATTCTGAAATTAGACCAACTCCACTGTATCCTTTGGATCACGCGAAAAGAGTTAGGCCCAGGCAATCGATTGCCCAAGCAGGGTCATCGATACGAACATCGAGGTTGAACTGTGGAGCATCGTTTGATAAGATGTGCGCTTCTCCTGATTAGGAAATCAATTGCGAAGATACCACCATTTGACATGAAAATCACTAATCCATTTCTCTTTCCATGACCGAAACCGTTTTTATCTCTGGAGCTTCCGGGTTCATTGCCCAACACATTGTGAAGTTACTCATTTCCAAAGGCTTCAATGTTGTGGGAACTGTCAGACTGACTTCGAAAGGTGAGAAACTCAAACAGAACCTCAAGAGTGTTGGTTCCGCCTCCTTTGAATATGAAATTGTTGGCGATATCAGTGCACCCAATTCGTTTGATGAGGTTTTCGCAAAGTACCCCGAGATCACCGTTGTTCTCCACACAGCCTCGCCATTCTTCTACGACACCACAGATCCAGAGAAGGATTTGATCATCCCAGCCATCAAGGGCACCGAAAACATCATGAACGTGATCAAAAGCCAGGTTGCAGCTGGGAAATGCAACATCAAAAGAGTGGTGATCACCTCCAGTGACGCCGCACTTTACTCGGCCGAAGATGAACAGAATGCGAAGCTATCCTTTGACGAGTCCAGCTGGAACGACATTCCATACGAAGAAGCCGTCAAGGACCCGATCAGTGCATACTACGGAGCCAAGTCGTATGCAGAGAAGGCTGCATGGAAGATTGCCAGCTCGGCTAAGGGCTTCCCCACTTTGACAGCAGTTAATCCGGTTTACGTTTTCGGACCCCAGGCATTTGAAAACGAAGTCAGTGACAAGTTGAACACCAGCAACGAGGTGATCAATTCGTTAATCCAATTGGCACCAGACGGAAGTTTTGACAACGACAAGGGAGGGTTTATCGATGTGAGAGACGTGGCCAGGGCCCATTTGGCTGCGTTCGAACAGCCTCTGACTTTTGGCAAGCGTTTGTACATGACCAACGGAAAGTTCAGTGTTCAGATGATGCTCGATGCAATCCACAAGAACTTCAAGTTGAAAATTCCAATCGGAACTCCAGGATCTGGACCTAATGATATTCTGACGTTGGCAAAGACCAGCAACGACAAGACAAGAGAGCTCTTGGGGTTTGAGTTTTTGCTGCTTGAGGCTATCGTGGTGGATGTGGTGAAGCAAATTCTACAGAGACAGCAGAAGTTGTGAGGTAAAATAGACATTGGACGCAGAGGTGAACGGAAGAAGTTGTGAGGTAAAATAGACATCGTAGAGGTGAACAGCAGAAACTGTGAGAAGAGAGTTAGAATACGTGTCAGAGGAGTGGTTTGCCTGGAAAAGCAGACTCAACTGCAGCAGTATCAGAGTCCGAAACGAGTAGCCGTATGCTTGCAGTACCAGATAGTTGAATAGAAGCCAGAGCCCATGAACTATATCCACATTAAGAATCCACAAGGAAGGATGAGAGCATGCAGCGTGTTGTGAGTTTCCGCCATTTTTTGCAAACAACTGGAGAAGATAAGTGTTGAGAGTTGAAGGTGAGACAGAAACATCGCGAGACAGAAACATCGCGAGACAAAGTGCTCTTTGAAAACCTCCACAAGATCTTCTGACATTCAATTCTTGGTTTATCTTGAACATGGAGTTCAACAGACAGTCGGTGTGTAACACTGCAGGTTAGAACAGCACCAACGGCAAGGAAACACCAAGAGAAGCAATACAATACAACCTAAGACGATTACGAGAAGTCACCAATTTCGTATCCAGATGGGTGCAAAATATGCAGCGGACCTGCAGATCCCCCGCAGCAGGAAGAAAAAGAATCACGATGCCACAGTCCACAGTTTACGATGCAACAACGGAAAACTCCACCAAACTCCGAGAGCCATCGCGATCCACCACCAGGTGCTGGCGTACTGCCAGGGCACCTGTGTTTGAAGAGATCATTTCAACAGATCGGCGTTGTCTATGTGCACGCCTATTAGTAACAACGGCGGCAACGGACCAATAAAAACACGCGCGAATGTCAGCCCGGTCTGTATGCAGACCAAATAAAGCAACTCAGGACCCGCATCTGCAATCGCCAGGCTTATAACGCCTGTGCATTCCAGTTTTAAAAAAAAAAACTGGTTTTGGTTCTTCTATCACCCCGCGTCTCCACAATTTCAAAGCCAAACAAAGCCAGTAATTGCTCCCATGTTGGTCCAAGTTAAAAACGTCGTTGCTGGGCTTTTTTCCAAAACAGACAAGTCAGATGACGAGCTAGCCAGAGCCGAAAGATTGTTGGAGAATCTGGCCCCCTACGGAGCCACGGAAAGTGGCAACCGCGCCCAGGAAGCTGCAAATGAAGAAGAAATCGTAAATGCCCTCAAAAACGACAACAGCGACTCAGAAGACGAAGAACAACAGAGTTTCTTCAACAGCTTCGACCCACGTGTCATGAGTGACATCATTATCGGTCTTTCTGACGGATTGACTGTTCCTTTTGCATTGACCGCGGGTTTATCCTCTTTGGGGTCATCCAAACTCGTGATTACCGGTGGTATGGCCGAATTGGTGTCTGGAGCCATTTCCATGGGACTCGGTGGGTACTTGGCGGCCAAGTCCGAGTTGGACTACTATAAGAGCGAAGTGAAAAAGGAAAAATTGGAGTTTTTCAAGAAACCAGAGTTGATCAACCAAGACGCGGCGGAAATCATGTTGGACCTCGGTGCCTCCGAGGCCACTATTGCGCTGTTCCTCAAAGACTTGGACCTGAAACCCAAAAACCTCATTGATTTCGTGATCCGTTTCGGGAAAGGGTTGGAGGAGCCAGCCGAGGGACGAGAAATCACCTCGGCCTTAACCATCGGAACCGGCTACTTTTTGGGCGGATTTGTTCCCTTGGTGCCTTATTTCTTCTGTGATGTCGTGAGAACGGGCCTCATCGTTTCCGTGATTGTCATGTGCATCACTTTGTTCATTTTCGGTTATGTCAAGACCATTGTGTCGTTGGGTGACGACTGCGGAATGCACAGAAAGGTGCTTGAAGGGTTCCAGATGGTGATCATTGGGTCGGTGGCTGCAGGAGCCGCGTGGACCTTGGTGTACCTTATCGACAATTGAGGTACTTTGCATTGCCGTCAGGCTCCTGTTGTATATTAGCAGTGATTATGATACACGGATAAATTATTTTTTAGACGAATGGATGAGAGTAATTCTTCGAATCCTGGCTGCCCTCACTGTCCTTACTACAGTCCTTCAATGGGCAGGATGGATTCACAGTGGCCGATTTGCCCTTAAGGCCATAGTACGTTTCTCACCATGCCATTAATTGGAAATGTTGTAAACATTCTGGCTGCCACTTTTGAAGAATGCAAACGGGAAGAAAACAAACGGGATTTGCAGCCTTTATATTGTGTGCTCCCATAAAGCCAATTATTGTGCGCTCCGTAAAGCCAATGGCCGCAAAAACCACACATACACCAGCAAATCCCCAAAAAGCAATAAAACAACCGTCCATATAAAACCCCCTCCCCCCTCAAAAGTTGCAAGTTTGCAGATCTATAGGTGCCAACTTCCGTCCAATACAATATCCTGCACACACCACATACATATTTTGCCATCATTTTCTCACTTTCTCACTACTCTTCTCCGCAAATATGAACGCCAGACTCGCCGAAACCCTCTCGAAGATCGCCATTCCGGCTGGTATCGCCATCACCTTGATGCAGTCGTCGATTTACGATGTGGAAGGCGGAAAAAGAGCCGTCATTTTCGACAGATTGAACGGTGTGCAGTCTTCGGTCATTGGCGAAGGCACCCACTTTGTCATTCCATGGTTGCAAAAGCCAATCATCTACGACGTTAGAACCAAACCAAAAACAATCGCCACCACCACAGGATCCAAGGACTTGCAGAACGTTTCGTTGACCTTGAGAGTCTTGCACAGACCCGATGTCATGAACCTCCCCAAGATCTACCAGACCCTCGGTCTCGACTACGACGAAAGAGTGTTGCCTGCCATTGGAAACGAAATTCTCAAAAGCATTGTTGCTCAATTTGACGCCGCTGAACTTATCACCCAAAGAGAGGTGGTCAGTGCCAGAATCCGCCAGGAGCTCTCCAGAAGAGCCGCCGAGTTCAACATCCGTTTGGAGGATGTTCTGATCACGCACATGACTTTCGGAAAGGAGTTCACCAAGGCCGTGGAGCAGAAACAGATTGCACAACAGGATGCCGAAAGAGCCAAGTTTTTGGTGGAGCGTGCTGAGCAGGAGAGAAAAGCCGCCGTTATCCGTGCCGAGGGAGAGGCCGAGGCTGCTGAGACAGTTTCGAAAGCATTGGCCAAGGCCGGAGATGGTTTGTTGATGATCAGAAGATTGGAGGCCTCGAAGGACATTGCCCAGACGTTGTCGGGATCCCCTAGTGTTTCCTACTTGCCATCTGGAAAATCCGACGGAGACTCCAAGAACAGCTTGTTGTTGAATGTGGGACGTTAAATACTTGTGAATAGTTATGAATAATGCATCAAAGAAGCCAAGCGACGTGGTTGACCCTGGAGCAAGGCCTTTAGGAGCCCCTGAACTTTACCACGTTCAAAAGTCCAGCACAATATTTTTCAACCTCTAAATACAGATATCAACGGCTTCATCATACAAGCCAGGAGTGGTGATTCCCAGCCGGACAAGCAGCTCGATGTCAACCACCTCTTTCACGCAAAGACTGGTCAAATTGAGAATGTCCTTGGAATTCTTTCCCACAACAACATCGTCTTCAACCCTGACTCCGATTCCGTGGTAATGCTTGGGCCATTTATCGCTGAAAGGCACGTAGATGCCCGGTTCGATGGTGATGACGTTTCCTGCTTTCAACCTGGTATGGCGTGAGACGGACGGAACATCGTGCAAGTCAAGCCCAAGATGGTGTCCGATGTAATGTGGAAACAACTCTCTGCCAATCTCACCTCGGGAAACATTGGACAATCCCGGCAAGTTCCGAAGTTCTTGGGCCAATTGGCCCACCGAAAGTTCGTGGATGTCCTGGAACAGGATCCCGCTCTCGTGGCACTGGTCAATGCACACCTTGTTGGTGTTGAGAACGGCCTGGTAGATGTCCCTTTGGGGTTCGGAAAAACCACTTGGAGAATTCGGCCACGTCCGGGAAATGTCGGCACAGTAACCGCCCAATTTGCCCCCGGCATCCACAAAAACGGTCTCGTCTTTGTAGAGCAAGTCGTCGTTTCGGGTGTAATGAATAGTGAGGGCATTTGGCCCGGAAGCGACCACCGGAATGTACGCTTCCTTGTCGCAGCCTCCTCTGACAAATGCATATTCAAGGTATCTGGCGAGCACCTTCTCGTTCAAAAACGGCTTCTCGGAGCCGACACGTGCCATTGCCGTGTTGATAGCTCTGCTGGAAATTTGGCCAGCTTTGTGCATCACCTTCACTTCGGCCGGCGACTTGATCGAGCGCTGGAGTGCGAGAATAGGTTTCAACGATTTCACGGTCTTTCTCTGGAGCAACTGGTGAACCGTAGCAGCCTGTTTGTGGGCTCCAAACAGAAAAAACGACCCAAACTTGTTGTTCGCAGTTTTCGACTTGTCGTCGAAGTAAACCACGTCGTTTCTGTCGATGATCTTCTTCAAATACGCATCCACCTTGCCAATCTCCTCCACTTCATCGGCATTGAAGAAATCCGCAGCCCCCTCCACTCCGGACTTTGCACCTTCCCAAAGCTCAGTGGCTGGGTTCTTGGGAGGCACAATCATGTGAAAGATGACGTCTTCGTCAGTTCCGTGCTCCAGAACCTTCTCCACCACGCACACCGAGTCAGGCTCAAGCCATCCGGTCAAATAGAACAAGTCGTTATCCTGCTGAAACTGGTAAAATACACTGCCCGAGCTGTGCTGGATGCGATTTCCAACCAAAATCGCAGCTGATCTCACTGGGAGATCACGAGCAAGCGCTAGCCGCCGGTGGTAGTATTCCAAAGCGCTGATGCCTGGGGTGATGTTGCCTGGTTCGGGCAAAATGTGTCTTCTTGTTTCGTGCATCGGCTGTCCGGTATGGAAAGGAATTGTAAGAGCCAGTCTTGTGGCCAAAGAGCTGCTGAAACGCTTCAGAAGAAACAGCCGTCGCATTTTGGTGGTGGTTGGTGGGGTAGATAGTTCCAATTTTTCAAGAAATCAACTGATCTTCACGGGTCACGTGACACCAAACTGGAGAGTAAATCATGGAGCAAGGAAATTGGGAATTTGCTTCCTTTTATACCTGTGAAACCTCTTTGCGGGTACGACAGTGGGGGTTGACTGCACCTTTGAAGGAGTTCTTTGGAGGAACTTTGTAGGGAGTGCATGTCACCATTTTGCACCCACCAGTAGCACTCAGCAATTGCTTGAGAATCACGATCGGGTGAAGCTGCTGACACAGGCCGTGCTGGCAATTCAGATTTCGGAGAATCTCGAGTATTAAGGGAGAGAAGAAGTGGCAAAGACCAAGACAATTTCAGAAATCGACATAAACGCAGAGTATTGAGAACACGGGCCAATTGGGATGTATGAACACGACGAGAACACTCCCGTTTGTCTCGAAATTTTCAACTTCAGCGAGCTCAAGGGTGTTTGGGGCGCTCAAGGGTGTTTGGGGCTTATAACCTAGTTCGATTATTTGCTGAATGGTCACGGATTGCACCCATCTTAAGACAAAGCCCAAAATTGGGGTCAAATAAGCATTCAGCACTGCTTGAAACCAGCCAGTCTTGACTCCAAACAATATTCACTTCATCTTCGCTAAATTCAAGTGCGGAGTGCATCTCCAATATCAAATCGCGAAATCTCCATCTTTCATCAATGCACTTTTCATGCTGATACAATTGGACCCCCACAAGGGTATTTGCTTTGGCAGCAAAGTACATTCAAAACCGGAATCCACTACCAATGGTTTCGACCAACTACCTTGGGACCTCCATATCCCCGAACCAGAATCAACACCTGAAGTCAAAGACGTTTCGGTGAAATCCAAGAAAACCACACGAAAGGAACGCAAAGAGGCCCTGAAGCAGCAGAAAATGACCGACCGAATCCTCCGACTGCATAACCCAGACGACTTCAATCCGTACACTGCAAAACAAAAGATCAAAAAATTGCATGCCTCCATGAAATCACCCACCAACTGTAAACTCGTTGAATTCGGCTCCATAGCCTTGTACGCCTCTGACTTGGAGCATCTTATTCCTGGGGAGTGGCTCAACGACAACAATATTTCGCTCGTGTACGAGTTGACCACGTCGTTTTTCGTGAAACCCCACCCTTTTGGCCACCAGATCCAGCTCTTGTACCCGTCGCTAGTGCAGTTATTCTTGCATTATCCCCTTTTGGACGAGCTCCATGCCATTCTCCCGAAAGAGTTGGCCAAGCTGAAAGTGGTCTTCATTCCGTTCAGCTTTATTGATGCCGATTCTGTAGACATGGAAGACGCAAACAACGGAGACCACTGGGCCTTGTGTGTGCTCAGCGTGGCCGAGAAAAAGCTATATGTTTTCGATTCCATGAGTTCAGAAGACGACGACGATGCGTTGCTAGACCAATTGGCTCTCAGGTTAAAGTCCGCCTTGTTCAAGCCCAAGGACACGTTGAAAGTGGTAAAATTGCCGTGTGACCAGCAGGACAACTTCGACGACTGCGGGGTGTTTTTGATCATGTTCACATGTTATCTCGTGTCCCAGCTCATGTCGGAGAAGGAGACTGATTTTGATCTTGGCAAGGTGAAATTCAATGCGTTGAGTGCGAGGTTGTTCATGGTGGAGTTGATCCATCGTTTGCACCGGCAGTGAGATAAGATCTCAGCTTCTGAGGTAACAAGATCTGAGGCACAAGATCATTTTCTGAAGAACTGTCAAGATCATCTGAGGTCATCTGAGGTCACAAGATCAACGTTTAAGCTCTGAGCATCAAGAGCAACTACTCCTCCTTCTGGAAATACTTCTCCACCAACATGCTTCTCATGATATTCGCAGCAGCCTCGGCCCGAATCAAATGATCCATCTCCTGGATCTCCTCAGCCAACTGGAACTTCTTCTTTTCGTTGTCCACAGCGTCACGGTAGAACACATCCTCGGCAAAGTCATAGCCAACATTCGCCTCGCCCAAGTTCAACACAGAAACCAACAAAATGAGCCGATCCGACACATCGTTGGTTTCTTTTTGGGAAAGCTGCACGTAGCCCAACTTTGCAATCAACTTCTCTCGCCCGATTCGCTTTGTAAGCGACAACACCAAAAGAAACGCCTTCTGGTCGATGATTCCGGTCAAATATTTCCAGAACTGGCCCGAATTCTTCTTCGGCACAGCATACCCAATCTGCGCATCTAGACACTGCACAAGTTCGCTGCTGGTCAAGAGCCGCTTGGCACTGGCAAAGTTAGCGTTAGACAACTCACTCAAAACTTCGTACAATCTGCAGTTGGCTTGGCAGTCCACAAAGTGGGTGCTTTTTTCGGTGAAGGCCAACGATTTGAATGGCTTCGTGGCAATGCAGCCGATGGCGTACATCAAGAGCATCTCCAGCTCCATGCCCAACTCCTGGACAACACAGAAATGGTCGTGGAGCAAGTCGAATTCTCGCACAAATTCCACAAACTTGTTTTCCTTGAACTTGACCATTGTGCCCAACCACTTGACCATGTGGTAATACGTGAACTCTCTTTCCACCCCGTCGATGATTTCGGGGTGTTTTTCCTGGAGAGATTTGAGCAAATACATACTGCGAGTGTGATAATGGTCGGTTCTCTTCTCGATTTGAGCCAAGTTGCGGGTGTTGGTGGGTGCCGGCTGGCCAAACGAGTACTCCAGCACCGAATTCCCCGCCAACCAAAACAGCCCGTAGAGCAATCCCACCATTTGGTAGAACAAGTACTCAAAATGGCGATTTTTCACGAAATCCCCGTGATCCGTAGCGTGGCTGCTGAACTGGACGGTCATTCCGATCTTGTTGATGTACCAGTTCATCATCAGAAAGTCACACTGGACGAATAGCGACCAGAAAAGCGTCAAAAACTCAGAAAACACAGCTTCCTTGTCTGTGTGCACCCGGACCTCCTCTCCCTCGAGGAGTTGTGGCGTTGGCTGGGAAGCCTGGACGTTTTTGGCCCAACTCCCGTTGAATTTCTGGCCCTCTGGCAAATTGGACAAATGGGAGATCATGTGATCGTGGCATGGATGTAGACCTCTGTATTTTTCCATCAACTCCAAGCATTTTATGGCTGTGGAGGTTTTTTCTTCGGGCGACAACGCCGCAAGACTGAACTTGTGAGCGAGCGTGTGGACTTGCAAGAAGTCTAGAGTCATGGTAGATTGTGTTTTCAATTGAGATCAATTTGTACAGGAGATAGCAGAAAATGGAGAGTGAAGGAATGAAGGGGAAATAAGAGAGAAAAAAAGAAGCAAAGGGATGTAGAATGAAACAGAGAAAGAGATTGGATCTGAACACATGTTTACTGATTGTTCGATGTAGATCAGGTGGTGATAATGTCTTCTAAAGTAGTGTAAAATAGTGTTTTGTGGGGAAACGCGAATTGGGACTCCAGAGATAGGTAAGGTGCCTTCCGAGAGCCGGCGAGGGTGAATGCTACCGGTAAGTTAGAGAGTGTCGTGGCTGCATTCGGCTTGCTGAGTAAGAACTTGGTGCCCCACGATTCTGAAATATACAGTGAAGGTAATCGTCATACCGGACAACCTCAGCAGTTGTGGGCTGCGTCATTTTGGCGAAACCAAGAGCTTTCTTGATTTTGTAAAGTGGAATGCATAGCAGTTTCATAATGTGTTGACATTCAGTAGTTTAGGGAGATGCTAATCTAAACTGGCCGACTTGTGGTTTGTGTCACGTGCCGTTTATCCAAATCGGGAAGTACCCATGAAAGCTCTCGACAGTCGGTGGACAAGTTCAAGGTGAAATTGGCGAATGATCTGAACTTCTTGAACGAAATTGATTAGGCCTGAATAAACTTCTACTGTGTCTTCTTGAGTTGAATTCCGAATGCAGCTATACGAATTCACACACAATAGTTGTCGAGCCAATAGTTCTGCTGGTCGTTGAAAAATCCAATTGGGTGAATCAAGTTTACCCAATTCGATCTACGCATTCCTTGCTGAGGTTCAACGATTCTTAGACGGTGGCTATTAGGAAATTGTGGAAGGTTGGTTCGCAAACTATTCTCTAAGCATGTCGCTAAAAATGCACAATGTTGCCTTAACCGAAATAGTCCCACTTACATTTAGAGTTGGCCGATGGCACAGTAATTTCTATTTTTCAGACTTACAAAAAGAGGAAAGAGAGTCCACCCACAAAAGCTCCAAGAGCAGCCAAAGGACGGGCAGTATCGACACCACCATTGGAAGTCAGCGAACCAGTCGTGGCCGAGGAGGAAGAACCAGAAGTGGAGGAACTAGTCTTAGAACCGGAACCGGACTCAGAACCAGATGCACTTTTAGACGCAGAGCCGCTTCCGGTTTCACTGGCAAAAGAGTCACTTGCAGTGATGCTGGCAAGTGCAGCCGACAAAGAGTTTCTGTCCGCGGTGTTGGGGAAATCATCAATAATAGTCTTGAAATAGTAGTCCGAGTAGATCGAGGTCAATTCACTACCGAACTGACTGTCGAAACTGGACACCCACTCATCCATAGCATCCACATCGGTTGAATGGATTGTGGCCTCACGAGAGACAGCTTCAAGGACATCGGATCTATCGTAAAAGGACACAAGCGCAGAGTAGTAAGGATTATCGAAGCCGGGATAGTCGCTGTGTTCGGCGTAGTATGACGAGTAGTCGAATTCACTGTAGTCGTCACTCTGGACGAGAAGATGCAGTTCACCGGAGTCATCAACATAGGTTACGGTAGATGCCTGTCCATCAGTGGGATCAGGGGAGGCGGCGTAAACGGTAGCGGCAAGCAAAAGAGCAATTGAGTAACGCATGGAGGTGATGGGAGCCAAATCTCTTTGGGAAATCGGACAATCTTGTACGAGGCTCATGCGGCTTTCCTGCATACTCTTTTGTCTTGGCACCTTCTTCTAAGGTAGCATTCAATTTGAATGCTCTTTGAACTTCCGAAACAGTTCGAGGAACTCGAAACAACTCCTTGGAAATCGAACGGCACTGGGTGAGGTTATTTTCGACAAGAGAAATTGAGAAGAGGGAAATAGCTGCGAAGGATGCGGAAAACCCTCGCAATTGTATTCCTAGCCAATCATTCAATGGTGTGGACATGGAGTAAGTCACCAAGCCAAGACCTGGTCAACGGATGAAAATGAAATGACAAAAGACCATAAACGAATGATCGGGAATGTAAGCAAACGAGGGCTAACAAAGTTCGAATAGTGAAGGTTGGCCAATGGGAAAGTGCCAGGCCATCCTTTCTAGCATTCTAGCATTCAAAATCACACGGAAAATGCAGTAGGCCTCGTTTTCAGCAAGTTCGATCTAACAAGAGCTGGCCCAGTGATCCTAGTGTTTCTTCGAAGTAGACAGAAGAAGGATGGCCCAGTTCTAGTTCTGTATATTCGCAGCTTTCGCCAAAAGATGCCATCAGGACTTCTCAGTAAAGACCACATAGACCACCAACCCAGAAAATCAAGCACTCCTTGATACCCTGCGTGCCAAAGCGTCAATAATTTTGTGCTCAAATGAGCAACAGACTGGTGGAATACGACAGACAGATGTGGTAGAAAATCATGGCAAACCCCCAGCAAAACGGGATCCACGTGCTCATGGCCAAGGACCCGGCCCTATAAATGGCCAGCAACATGAGCCCCACCAAAGCACCAGAAAAGAACCCCTGCGAGGCTCCCATTAATACATACATCACAGCCACCATAATCAGTCGTCCGAAAACCGACCGGTTTTGCATTTGCGGGATCATTTTCAGCTCGCGATAGCATTTGAAGTTCATGTTGGCACACGCCGTGACGCCCACCAAGGTGTAGGAAACAGTGAAGAAGAATAGGGACCAGTATACGGTGAAACACCAGATGTCAATTGAGTAGTAGAGAAACAGCAGCTGGTACGATGCAGCGGTAGGGCCTAGTGGCCAGAAAAGCGACGGAAAGCCTGGAACGGAGTACCCTATTGGCACATTGGAGGCGCTGACAAAGACTTTCATTGTGGAAATGGGTTGGGTAAGAATGTTTTGTGGTTGTAGTTTTCTTAAAGTTGCATTTATAGTTGTGTTTTGTTATGGTAGTTTTGTTGTAGTGAGTCCAGCGGTGCACGGGGCAACGAAGAGAACAGTTGGACTTGTAACTAGTGATTGAGATAGGACTGATGTATCACGTGACGAGACTGAAGGTACAGTGAATCTGGGGGATTTGAACTTTTTGGATATTTCGGAAGAGAAAACGCCGCATTTTATAGGGACCCGGATATGGTTTAGACTGTTGGTGCGTGTGGTGTGAATGGTATGTTTGGTGTTTGCTAGGGTAACCTGGCAATTCGCACCCAGAAATTTATCGGTTTCCCGTAATAGGTTCCTGGGCTATGACAGAGATATTGTTATATTTCGTATGATTTCCAAAGCATTTGACCAAAACATAAAAGCTATTCATGATTTGATATTAGATTTCTCTTCAATATGAATAATAAGCTTTCAAGATGTATGAAGTTATCGAGATAAAAACAAGTTTCGCATGTTCAAATGGATTATGCGCCATTGAGTCAAATATCAGCGCAGGTTTTTAGACACACGCTTTCGGTTGTACACACTGACCTAAAAGCAATTCAGTGGATTCTTATTAAAAATTGAGCACTGGAGTGGGACGGAATAGGTTTTTGGCTTTTTGTGGTTTCCAGGGCGGTGAATCTGTTTTCTTACAAGTTTAACATTGTTCTTGGAATCTTCGAGCTCTTTCTATAGTTTGAATGCTCTTTCAATAAAAATGGTAGTGTGCTTGAGTTTGGTATGTGGTGTAACTTCGCATTATCAATAGCACTTTTCGCACCCAAAACACCCACAACCAAAAGCATCGGCCTACAACCACCACCCACCAACACCAGCCACAGAACCACAACACCAAACGATAAACACCAAACCACAACACCAAACGATAAACACCAAACCACAACATCAAAATAGCTACCCATCTCTATTTGATCCACCAACAGAGCAATTCGAAATCAAACATCGTTCAAACGCAAAGTCAAACTTCGAACATAAGCAATTCTTCTCTCAGAACACCTTTCCCCCGTGGTTAATCCCCTGCCGCAGAAAATCCAGCACAACTTCCCAAACATATACAAAGAGCCCGGTTCCCAATCTCCACTAACTCTTTTGTCCTACCCATATGCACACCCTCGCCACCTACTAAATCCAATCTCAAATAACTCTACTCCACCAAAATGTCCAGAAGATACGACTCCAGAACAACCATTTTTTCGCCAGAGGGCCGTCTCTACCAGGTGGAATATGCACAAGAAGCCATTTCCAACGCCGGAACCGCCATTGGTATCTTGTCCAAGGACGGAGTGGTGTTGGCCTGTGAAAAGAAATTCACCTCCAAATTGCTCGATAACGACGGCCTGGCCGAGAAGTTGTACGTAATAAACGACCAGATGATGTGCGCCGTGGCGGGAATGACCGCCGATGCCTCGATTCTTGTGAACAATGCCCGAGTTACGGCCCAAAGATATTTGAAGACATACAACGAGGAAATCCCCTGCGAGCTCCTCATAAAGCGGGTGTGTGACGTCAAACAGGGATACACGCAGCACGGAGGGTTGCGTCCGTTTGGCGTTTCGTTCATTTACGCCGGGTACGACGACAGATACAATTTCCAATTGTACACGTCCAATCCCTCTGGAAATTACAGCGGATGGAAGGCCACGTCGATTGGCGCCAATAACGCAGCCGCACAGACCTTGTTGAAAAAGGATTACAAGGATGAGATGCTGTTGGCGGAGGCCTGTGAGTTGGCGATCAAAGTGCTTTCGAAGACCGTCGACAGTTCGAATTTGAACAGCGACAAGTTGGAGTTTGCCACGTTGAGCTTGGCCAACGCTGAGGTTGTGCACAAAATCTGGACAGACAAGGAAATTGACGAGTTGGTGAAGTCTCTGGGAGTGTTGGACAGAGTGGACGAGGAGTAGACAGAAGGATGACGAAGATGACAAAGGTGACAAAGATGACAAGGAGACAAAGGAGACAGATGACATAGGAGACAAATGAGATTGGTAGCACGGTGGTGCAAGCATCCATGGTGTCTCGAGGCAGAATCTGAGACACAATATTTAGAAGAAATCTTCACTCTAATCTACACGATGTATGTGAAGTCCTCTGAGCCATAGGCACTCTAATCAACACGATGAGTGTGAGGTCTCTGAGCCATAGGCACTTGATTAGGACATTTGGATCGAGACATTGGGAGTGACTTCTTGATCTCCGGTCGATTACTCACAAATTATGGACAACAAGTTGATTCTTGAGGGAAGTGTTGGTGGAGTAAGTAGATTCTTTGGTTTAAATTCCAGACAAAACCAACGCATGTACTCCCTTCTGCTGCCTTTGATTTTTCTCCATTTCTGAGGTGCCCGGATACCTGATGTCCCTACCAGAATAATCTTGGAATTGCTGGACCCGATCTACCTTTACCAGGAAAATCATACTGTAACAGAGACGCATTCCCTGAAATAATGTGCTTTAGCAAACACATTGGATAGTGCACAATCCCAAATTTTGGGACGATCGCCCCAGAGATGAGATACCTTTTCCTCTGTTACGAGCAACGCACCTCCAGAGGCAGTACGATCAAAAAAAAATACATGGAATTGCCAGTACGAAATCATAATTGGGTTTCTTTGAGTTGATGAATCTCAAATTTGGAATGCGATTGGAAACACACAGTGTTTCTGTTTTTTTCGTTTTCGGTACTTGCTTCTCACTCAGGTTCAGTAGTTGGAGCACACCAATTTCAACAATGCCCTAATTCAATCGAAAAACAAGAAATGACAAGTTCACCAATTCAAACATCCACGTCCTCCGCTACTTTGTTGTCGATAGTCCACGTCCTCCGCTCCTTTATTGTCAGTAACCCACCTGCTCCCAGCCATTCTCGCATTCTCAAATTCGCACCCCACAATATCAATCTTCAAATCTCAACTTCAACATTTAATCACCACCAAAACCACCAATCATGGACTTGATCACGCCAGGATTATCGACACGTGTGCTCCACCACATCCGGACCACCAACACCGTTTCCGCCCGTTTGCTCCACCAGCTACGGATTCTTAACGATGAAACAAATGTTTACCTTCAAACCGCCACGCTAGCCGCCGACGTGACGCCCGGGTCCATCGAAGACATCTTCCAGGACTTCTACTACGCAGCAGGAGTTGAAAACGCCAAGTTGGCGCTGGTTCCTGAAATCAGCCTCGCCAAACTCAGAAAGTATCAGGCAGCAGCCTCCAGTGCCACGGTTACGACCGATGCACAACGGGCACTTGTAGCTCTCATCGACAAGTACACGGTGCTTCTTGCCACGCACCACCTTGCCAATTCCATCATCTGCAAGACGATTTTGTGTAAGAATCATTTGGGCTTCTGGTCGGACTTGAAGCTTTCCACGACCGCCAAGGCCACCTACGGCGTGCAGACGTTGCCCGTCCGAATCTACAAGTTTGTAAAAGCCGGAATCCAGAACGCGGTGGTGTCCCGTCTGGAGCTCGGAACCACCAGAGTATTTTCCTCGTTAGCCCAGTCGTTTCGGCAGTTGGCGGGCGAGTTCCCCAGCCACTTCAACGCCAACTTCATCGTGCGCAGCTCGAAACTCCGTCTAGTCAAGGTTCCGCTCAGTTTCATCGACGACGAAATCAGGCACAAGATCGACGTGGTTTCGGCCCAGTTGGACGTCCAGTACCAGAAACTAGGCTTGCTTCTCAACAACCTCCCGGTGGAGGCCGAGTTGATCCCGAAATTGGTGGCGTCGGAACCGTCCGTAGACTCGATGCTCGTGGCCATAGAAAAGTACACCAAAGACGACTCGGAGTACAGAGAAACGGCGCCGCCCGGGCTCTTGGTCCGGTACTGGCCGCTATTGCTCCTTTTGCTCCGCTACGGGCCCTCCACGTCCAGATCGGCCTGGGAAAACAGGCACGAGATGGTGGACTGGGTCAGATTCAACTTGGTGGACACCACGCTCGGGTTCTGGAAAAACTGGATCGTCAAGCCGGTGGAGGACATGTTGGCCATTCTCCGTGACGACGGCACCATGACCATCACGTCCAAGGAATCGTTGCGGTCGGACCTCGACTCGTTGGAGCGCATGGTGACGGATTTCATGAACGACAACAACATGCCCGTCAGCCCGCAGCTGGTGCACTCCTCGGTGGCGCAGGGCGACCTCACGATGATGATGTCACAGTACGAGAGCGAGATCCGCACGCCGTACAAGCTGATCGTGACCGGCCTGTTGGTGCGGTCGATTTTGATCCAGATCCAGAAGACGAAGGTGGACGGGTCGCTCGTCATCAACGGCATCGACAAGTTGCTCAAGTCGCAGCAGCTTTTGTTCGGCGTCTTGTCGATCCTGCCGTCGTTGTTCATTTTGTGGCAGGGCCAAAAGGCGTTGACGAAGGACCCTTCGCTCACGCAGAGCATGGCCAGCCGCCGCATCGACTGCTTGAAGTCGTTGAACCACATTGGCGAGCTCGTGAACCACGAGACCGCCGACGACAAGCTCGTTCTGGACGGAAAGTTGTTTGTCGAAATCGTCAATTTGGTGCTCTTGTCTCGCGACATTGTGCCCAGGAAGCTACGCAGCGAGTGGATGCGCGACTTGAACGAGCTCACGGTGGCCAGCACCGACAACTACGAGCGGGCCTCGCGCATAGTGGACCGTGTGTGGAACATGTACTCGCCGTTTTTCCGCATGTAATCCAGCCCCACAAACAACCGTCCAAGCGAGCCCGGCAAACAATCGTCCAAGCGAGCCCGGCAAACAACCGTGGGGAACTGTGGGGCACACCACTTCCAAAAGTGATAAATGGAGGGGAACCGGTGCCTAGTGCAGGGCTCCCCAGTTTCCATGCAAGAGAAGGCACTCGCATGAAGATCGGGGCCAATTGCGCATTCCGTTTAGGGTGTGCGGTGCGTCTACTTCGGTGATGCGCCTACTGTTCGGTGATGCGTCTACTGCTTGGTGTTGCGTCTACTGTTGGGTGTTGTCTTGTGGTGTTCTCTTGTCGCTGCTTTTTTCTCGTCGCTTCTTGTCATTTTTTTCTCGTCGCTTCGTTTTTTTTTGCTTCCCTTTTTCTTGTGGCAGCTCTAATCTGCTTGTGGGTTATTTTTATTCTGTTCCTGAGTCGTGTGTCAACAAGCCACTCCCCGCCGGCCAAAATCAACCCACGCAATGGCCCGGCCCAATTGGCCTGCCGCCAGCGTTTCCAGAAACGGCCTGGCAAGGACATATTCACAGGTTTTCGCACCTGCAAACAATACGTAACTCCGGCTCCCCACCTCTCCCCACCGCAGGATTCGCAGCCGCAACAGCGCTGCTGCGGGGAAGAATAATTTCCCCATACAGAGTATAAATGGCCAACCACCCATGGCATTGCTGGACAAACTCGACTTTTGACTATCGCTTTGCACTCTACTTTTTATTTAATTGGTCAATGCTATGTGATAATGGCCGAAGACGAGGACGACCACTACGCGAATAACATCAACAGCCATGAAGGGTACGGCACCAAGACCGCTACCGGCAACTCCCGAATCTTCAACTGCAAGCATTGCCAGCGTGCCTTCACCCGCGAAGAGCACTTGACCCGCCACATCTTGCTGACACACAACAAACTCAAGCCGTACATCTGTGGCATCTGTTCTCGTCCGTTTTCACGGCGAGACTTGCTTCTTCGCCATGCCAAAAACCTCCACCAGGGATCCGAGTTGGCCGTGTCACGGATCCGCAAACTGTACAAGAAACCGACGGAGGAGGAGGAGGAGGAGAAGATGGAGGGCGACGAGCTGCCGGATCTGAAGCGAATGAAGATGCTGGTGAACATGTTGGTCAGCTAGCACGAGGTCTTGTTCAGCAAGCTTATGCTCTCGTCAAACTGAACATTCAACTGCAATTGGAGTCTATTGAGGTTCTTGCGTTCTTCTCGTCCACTCGAGAATCAGTCCCTAGTCTGCTACTCTAGCAGACTGACATCCTCCAGAATCTCTGGAAAAGTAGCAAATAGTGGGATCCTTCCCCAGTGTACAGTAAAAGTAATAGGTCAGTCAACAGTTCTGTCAACACGTCAGTCCATAGGTCAGTGAATAGGTCAGGAACTTGGGGTAATAGGTAAATTGGTGAATCTTTTCGACAAGTAACTGTGCACTACTTTTCTTTCATGCCAGCATTATTTGCATATTCCGTTCCGGACTCCGAATGGATCATCGTGGTGACGGAAGGAGGAGGCCATTTCTACTACGACAGAAGTCTGGGGAGGTCGGTGTGGCAGTATGGAGAGACAGGCGAAGATTTTGTGGAGAAGGTGAATTTCGATGAGTTGGGTGTTTTGATCGCCAAGTCGAGAGGACTTGAGCTCAGGACGTCACAAGAGAAGAAGCTGGAGAAGAGGCTGGACGAGAAGCTGGACGAGGAGGAGAACCTACTAGTCAGCGAGAAGAATCTCGATGGTGAATCTGAAGATGGTGAATCTGAAGATGTGGAATCTGATCTTGACGCTGCGCTGTTGATTCAGGAAGTTCTTCGAGAAAACGAGGAAAAGCAGACCCAGAAGGGACTTCTGTTGGGCTATTCACTGGATCTGGAAAGCGAGGAGGAAGCAGAAGAAGAAGCAGAAGAAGAAGCAGAAGCAGAAGCAGAAGAGCCAGATTCAAAGGATACTGAAAACATAGACGAATCTGAGGATCTCAACGACGGTCTTGATCTCGGCCTTGATCTCGGCCCTGATCTCGAGCTAGGTCAAGAGTCGGGCTCCTTCAAAGACCTTCTTGACCGCAACATAGACTCAATTTCTCTCTACGATCCGTGGTTCATGGTCGAAGAGGAACTCCTCCCTGTTTTCGCCCAGGACCCAGCCTACTATTCTCTTGAATCGACACAAAGAGAAGCAATCTTCAACGAGTGGGTGAAGGAACACCCAGAAAAGTCCGAGCTCACAGCAGCGACCGAATTGACATTCCCCACGCCCGAAATCACCTTCTACCACTACCTCCAGGACTTCAAGGCAGAAGTAAAAAAAAAATACTTTTCCGAGTTCAGAGCCTCACATGCCCTTGACAACCCCGACGCCGAAGAGCTCTACAGAAGACTCAGAGTCACGTTATCGGATTTCTCAGTGTTCGAGCGCGCGGAGAAGAGCAAAAGGAAAACTGACGTTAACTTGAAAGTGGAGAGAGTGCGGCAGTTTTTGGAAAAGAACCTCCGTTTGCCGACCGCACCAACGCAAGAAATGCCTTCCTTTTCTGGCAGTGATTTTGAAAAATGGATGCAGCTTTGCAACTTCTTCGATTTGCCCAAAGCGGTGGTCAACGACCCCACCAATTTCATTGTGGGCGACGAAAAGCGCTTGCTGTGCTACTGCAATGTGATCTCCTCAAAAGGACGCGGAAATTGATAAGACGCAGCGTAGCCGGTGATCTCAGAAATCGGATCTGACAGAAACCTAAAGAACAATCGAACCTTAATTGCAGGTGCATGGCAAATATCTTGGACCATCTGACTCCACATTGGCTCAACTTGACTCCACCACTAAAACTTCAATGGGAGAAGATTCTTCAACAATACGGTAAGATGGGCAAACGGCTCCATGAAGACACCTATACGCCCGTGACCGGCAAAACGGTGATCCGAATTCCCCATTGAGTCTGCGATTGGTGTACTTACGTGCAGTCCATTTTCCCCAGACTGTTCGCATTCAACCATTTCTCATACCCATTCAACTTACTCATTCCGTTTGACCATCGCAGGGTACCGACCTGAATATTTGATGTCTCGCGTCGTTGTTACTGGAATAGGGCTCGTGACTCCGCTTGGAGTCGGAACGAAAGCCACATGGCTGAATCTCATAGCTGGAAAAAGTGGACTAATATCCACCACCTCTCTTCCGGATTCCGGATGGAGCAAGGTTCCGTCCAAGGTCGTCGGAAAGGTCCCAGGACCATCCGAGGAGAATGGATGGATTGAAGGCGACCATTTCGACCCCGGCGAGGCAAGACGTTTTGCACTTTTCACCCAATATGGACTAGCTGCGACCAAAGAGGCCATCCAGGACTCCAATTTGGACTTGCAGGTGGCCAACAAGGACAGAATCGGCGTGGCTGTCGGCTCAGGTATTGGATCTTTTCCTGATTTGTACGACAACGCCGTGCTGTTCCACACCTCGGGCTACAAGCGAATCCAGCCACTTTTCATTCCCAAGTTGTTGAACAACATGGCCGCCGGCAACATTTCCATCCGCTTTGGGCTCAAGGGACCCCTCCATTCCGTTTCTACGGCGTGTGCCACGGGGTTGAATGCCATAGGAGATGCCTACAACTTCATCAAAAACGATTACGCTGACGTCATGATCTGTGGGGGCACAGAAGCCTCCATCCACCCATTGGCACTCGCTGGGTTTGCCCGGGCCCGTTCGGTGGTGACAGAGTTTGCAGAAAACCCGCAGGCCGCCTCTAGGCCGTTTGATGCCTCCAGAAGTGGATTTGTTCTCAGTGAAGGTTGTGGCATATTGGTGTTGGAGAAGTTAGAACATGCCCAGGCAAGAGGTGCCAGGATATACGGCGAGGTTTCCGGATACGGGTTATCGGGCGACGCCAACCACATCACGGCACCTTTGGAGTCGGGAGACGGCGCATTCAGGGCCATGGAAATGGCACTTAAAAGAGCGAAAATCGACCCGACCGAAGTTGACTACGTCAACGCACACGCAACGTCCACGGTGATCGGAGACCGTGCCGAAAACAACGCCATCTCCTCGTTGTTTGCATCCAACGACCACTTGGCTGTGTCGTCCACCAAGTCCTCCATTGGCCATTTGTTGGGTGCAGCTGGTGCTGTGGAAGCCGCTTTTACTCTCAAAGCTTTGGAGACAAACACTGTACCTCCCACATTGAACTTGGATGTCCTTGGACAGCACAAGGACGACGACGCAGAAAGGTTTGAGAAGTTCGACTACGTTCCCCACAAAAGCAAGCAAAAGACCGTGAACCACGCCTTGTGCAATTCGTTCGGATTTGGCGGTGTCAACAGCTCTGTTGTGTTCAGCAAGTTCTCTTAAAAGTCATTTCCCGTTACTACAAACCAATCCTAACATCCGTTCACAATCTTGTTCTTCGGGAAACTGAAGCCTGCAGCTTCCCATGACGTAAAGTTCACGTTCTGGTACGCAGGCGCATGGGCCTTGATGTAGTTAGTGGTGGGGAACCCAGCAGGGTCGCACGTCATATCGACTTGATCTTTCGGCTGGTAAACCCGAACGTAGTCCACCCTCATGTGCATCGGGAAATTCAATGACGGCCAGTCAATGTAGGCCCAACTGTTGGAAACCCCCAAGTTCATGACGACAGACATGGGCTCTTTGGAAATACGGCGGAACCCTACGTTTCCATTGGGTCCCAACGAGTACGCGTGCATCGTGAAAGTGGGGTCCTGGCCCACGTACCACGTGATGTATCCGTTGTCGTCGTCGTTCAAGTACTCGAAGCCAAACTCTTGGAACTGGCCAGAACCGGGGCCGCTTTCGTACCAAGTGTTGTTCAACGTCGAGACCCCGGAAACAGCCTGCTGTACCGGGCCTCCGGCGTAAGTGTTCATCGTGGTGACCCGGGCATTGTGGATCTGGATGAAGTTGTAGTCAGGCATGTACCAGATATCCATGGGAGCAACCTGGTACGATTGGGAAACAACACCAACCTTGACCCCGGTGTCCACAGAGCCTTCCAAAATGTCAATTTCAGGAGCCCCGCGGCCGGTTCCTCTGTTCGGGTGGTCTTCACCTGGACATGTGCAGACGTTGAGTTTTTGGCCAGGCAAGTACGAGATTCCGTCAGGGGACGACTGGTTAGCGGTGATTCCAGCATCGCAAGAGTCGTATGTGTAGGGCCAGATTCCTTCTGTAGTTGAAAGGTATCCTGGGCGGCCCAAGTTGCCCATGGTCCAGAGACCAGGCCACAATCCCGAGATGTTACCGTAACTTGGCAAGTTTGCCGAGGCCACGATCATTCCCTGGGTGAAACAGAGCTTGTTCCACGACTGCACCATGCCGGACCGGTAGAACAAGTCGTGATTCTTGAATGCGTCCATACGCAACACTAGGGTGCCGTTTGCGGTGGTTACAGCGTCTGGGTCGTACCATTCCAAGTCCTTGGTGGCCGCGTAGTTCAAGTCCATCGCCTGGAAGAACTGGTCGTCACCGTCGTAAAACGTTCTGCCTTCTGCATTAAATTCGTCCGAGAAAGTGAGAACCCATTCGTCTCCGGTTCGGGATGTCTTTGTTAAAGCTTCTGGGGGTGTATCTGGGTCGATCAAGCTGGTTCTGATGGCCGCAGACACCGGGTAGACGTAGCCGGTCAAAAGCTCGTAAGACTCCGGCTTGTGGTGGTTGGTGACCCCAGAATACGTCAACACGGGGAACAACACAAATATACAAATTACTGCCACGATAAGCAAGCCAAATCCAAACATGCCTAGGACAGACCTTCTGTCCATGTGCTTGATGTCGTGCACAAATCTGTTTTTGTCGTAGTCGGCATCGGCAATCGGGTCCGGATTGTGCAAGTAGTCGTCATCCTCCTTTTCGTCGATGTGGAGCGGAAACTGCGAGGCGGGGTAGCCGCCGAAAGGTGACAGATCCAAATTGGTGAGAAATGGGTCGGAATTTCCCTTACTGGAGCTGTCTTCCAGGCTAATCTGGCCCACTTTTTGGTACGGCGTGGTGCGCTTGAAATGCAGCGAGAGCGACGTCAGCGAAACGTCTCGGGAGTTGGGCAACAGCGGATATCTGTTGAATTGTGTAGGAGCAACCAATTTCGTTGGCTGGGTTGTTCTGTTTCTGTTTTCGTACACGTCGCCGCTAGGGCTGCTAATGTTGAACGACGAATAGTACCCTTTGTACGGGGCCTGGGACTCGGGCATGAGGTTTTGAGAAGCGTCTTCTTCGAAATTGCTGGATTCGTCATAGGAGCCCTCTTCAAATGGATCGTGGGCGCTTTCTGCGGAGTCGTAAGCGGGCTGGTTCAGGGTGAGGTCACGATGAGCCATAGCAAGTGGATTTGAGTGGATTTGAGCGGCAAGCCTGGGAGGAACGAGCCGAATTTGTTAAAAATGAGAATTCAGACGAAAAAAAGGACGCTGGTGCTGGGCAGGGTGGCGGGAAGCGACTGAGTGTTGTTGGCCGGATTGGCACGCTTTTTGGGTGTTTTGCTTTCTGGCAAAGAAAAGAAAGGAGGTATTTGTTGTGGTTTTTTAGTGTTGCGAGGCTTAATTATGTGGGGTACATAAGGGCACGGCGATGGAAAAATAAGAGGCAACTCAGAGGAACTCAGGGAATCTTGGCCGAAGACGAAGAGCGAAAACCCTCCTTCTTTTATGTTATGAGTATTTAGTATCGGGGCTGTGAACTTGTCTGGACCCTTTGAAGAATTACGAGCTGTATGCATGCACCGTGTTCACACAGAGAAAGAGACGGATTTTCCTGCGAAATCATTCAATCGTCCACTTCTCCAGTCCACTTTTCCAACACGCCACTACTGGCTCGTCGATTTTATCCGATTCTGCAATGTTTTTCGCCAGTTTGGAGGTGGGCACCGAACAAAAATGGCCGGAATTTCAGATGTGTGGATCTGTTTTCCTTGGCTGGCGTACAAATGAACTAGCATACCGAGTGAAGAATAATCGGATTGTGAAGATAGAAGTCGGATCCGGGCCTTTGGTGCATTAGATCTGGCCCCTTTCAAACCATCACTTTAGCCGCGCATATCTAAGTCCATTGCTGTATGCATTTCAATGCGACAATTGACGTCAATTGAACTTAATTTCATTTGTTGCCATTGTTATCAGTTTTGCTTTTAGTTTTGCTTTCCAGTTGCACTTTTGAGAGTGTGGGATGATTTCCCTCAATCGATGTAGACGCTAAACCTTGCACGTTTCTCAGTTTCATACTTTCATGTCTATTGTTGCGATGTCAGGGTCGGAGTCTGCAACTTGCATTTCGCATTTCGCATTTCGAATTTCGCATATCGCATTTCGCATTGTCTCGTGTGGATCAATATAAGGCTTTGTCGAAAGATCGCAATCCCAGCTTTTGGATCAAGAACAGGATATTGCTGTCAATGCCCCACTTGCACCATTATATTAGAGTGATTCGACATTTTGATTTTGTTTCCAATGACAATTATGGTCCTGTATCCTTGCCTAGGAACCTGGTTGATACTCGTTGCAGGAAGTAATAAATTATTTGTTCTCTCATTCCAATGCTGATTTTCACATTCAGTGAAGTCTCAGTCCGGACTGATCGTGGACTGTGGGTTCTGGAACATGGCATCCCAATTTCAGGAAATATAAGATTTCAATAATCCTCTCCTGTTCTACGACACAGCTACCAGGTTCGAAAAGTGAAATCAATTCTGTGTTGCTCTTTTCTCTTGCATTGGGCGGGCAAAGCCTCTAGCGTAATCTGAATAAAGTCAGTGGTTGTGTATTTTTTGTGGCCATATCCATTTTCCAGAATCCCACGCTCTATGTCCTGGATTCTCCTGTTCATGAATGAGAAGAATTCTCTTTGACAATCTCACCCGAACTTTGGCATCCCGACATCATTGCCCTGGGAGAAGTCAGATTCGCATCTCACGTGTGATTGAGGAACATCTTCCTCTGTTCGGAAGAAACCAATTCAAAGGAATCTTCAGACTCCTCATAACTGCTCTGATTCTATAACTCCACTTCTCTTGGACTGAATTCGCCCGGACCTCTGATTGCATTTCCTTTGGCTTCGGCTTCTGTGTCTAAATCATAATGAGGATCTTTCAAAGGACCTTTCTTTACCTTCTCCTTGTTCTACGCACAGTCTTCGAAAAGTTCACATTCATTCTACTTCACTGGTTTGCAGTAAACTCTATTAATCATGTATGCAATTGCCATTCCGCTCCATAATGCGAAACTAACATCCCACTAGCTTATTCTTGGGGAACGTGTACCCAGCTGCTTCCCATGACGTCAAGTTCACATTTGAGTACGCGTTCAAATGGGAGTTGATGTAGTTGGTGGTTGGATAATCGTCTGGGTCGCACGTCATGCTGATCGCGTTCGGTGGCTGGTAAACCCGAACAAAGTCCACTTGCATCTGCACAGGGAACCTGATCGATGGCCAGTCAATGTACGCCCAGTTGGTGGAGACACCCATGTTCATGATGATGGACATTGGTTCTTTCGAAAGACGACGCCATCCAATGTTACCGTTGGGGCCCAACGCATTCGCATGAACAGTCAACGTGGGATCTTCTCCCACATACCACGTCAAGTGGCCATTGTTGTTGTCGTGGAGGTACTCGTAGCCGTACAGCTGGAAATTGTGCTCGCCGTCTCCCATTTCGTACCAAGTGGTGTTCAACGTGGTGATACCAGAAACGGCCTGCTGGAACGGTCCTCCAGCGTAGGTGTTCATCGTGGTGACGTCGGCGTTGTGGATCTGGATGAAGTTGTAATCGGGCATGTACCAGATATCAAAGGGAGCAACCTGGTACGATTGCGAGGCAACTCCAACCTTCACAACGGTGTCCACTTCAGCTTCGATGATATCAATTTCGGGTGCTCCGCGGCCGACGCCCGTATTGGGGTGGTCTGCGCCTGGACATGTGCAGACGTTGAGTTTTTGGCCAGGCAAGTACGAGATTCCGTCGGGGGACGACTGGTTGGCGGTGATTCCGGCGTCGCACGAGTCATATGTATATGGCCAAACACCCTCGGTAGTAGCCATGAATCCAGGGCGGCCCAAGTTGCCCATGGTCCAGAGCCCGGGCCACAATCCCGTCACGTTTCCGTAGTTGGGCAACCTGGCCAGCACCTGGATCATTCCCTCGGTGAAACAGAGCTTGTTCCACGACTGCACCATGCCGGACCGGTAGTACAAGTCGTGGTTCTTGAATGCGTCCATGCGCAACACTAGGGTGCCGTTTGCGGTGGTTACAGCGTCTGGGTCGTACCATTCCAAGTCCTTGGTGGCCGCGTAGTTCAAGTCCATCGCCTGGAAGAACTGGTCGTCGCCGTCGTAAAACGTTCTGCCTTCTGCGTTAAATTCGTCCGAGAAAGTGAGAACCCATTCGTCTCCGGATTGGGATGTCTTTGTTAAAGCTTCTGGGGGAGTATCTGGATCGATCAAGCTGGTTCTGATGGCCGCAGACACCGGGTAGACGTAGTCGGTCAAAAGCTCGTAGGACTCCGGCTTGTAGTGGTCGGTGACTCCAGAATATGTCAAAACTGGAAGCACGACGAAAATGATGAGACAAGCGACGGAAAAAATGATGAACCCGATCAAGCCGCCCAACGAGTGCCGGTCCATGGCCTTCAAGTCGTGCATCAACCTGTTTTTGTCGTACTCGGCGTCGGCGATCGGGTCTGGGTTGTGCAAATAGTCGTCCGCTTCTCTTTCGTCAATGTGGAGCGGAAACGACGACGCCGGGTAACCTCCGAACGGCAGAAAGTCCACGTTGGACGCGAACGGGCTGGTGGACTTGGACAGGTCGTCGTCGTTGCTCTCGTACTCCGGTTTCTGGATATTGAAGTGCGATGTCAATGACGTCAGCGAAACTACACGGGATCCGGCCATCAGCGGGTATCTGTCGAAAACGGACGGCACCTTCATGGAGTCGATGACATTGTAGGATGCTCTAGAAGCCGGTCTTTCAAATCCAGGCATGGGGGTGCCGTCGTTGGACAGCTGTTGTGACAATAAATTGGAAGAAGTTCCATTTTGGGAGTAGTATCCAGCGAACTGGTGGCCGTATTGGGCCGTGGGCGACTCGCGGACGGGCCTTTCATTGGACGAGTACGACGAGTTTCTGGAGATATTTTGCGAGCGGTCCAATTCTCCTTCGGTGACAAACGGATTGCTCTCGTTTGGCGCATTGTAAGTCAAGTCTCTATGAGACATGGTGGGAATTTAACGATAGGCGGGTGGTGGCGGACAATGTCCAAATCAAGGTGAAATCAAAAATGTGAAAATCAAGATGTGGTGAAAATCAAGATGAAAATCAAGAATGTGGTGAAAATCAAGAATGTGCTAGCGGGCTGATCTGGCGTGCGACGTGGCGAAAATAAGGCCCCCGGGTTCTCGATTTCCGGTGTCGGTGTGGGTGCTTCAGAAAGAAAACAAGTTAAGAGGAAGGCAGGAACTGCAAATCAGGAGTGGACTTGGGCATCCGAAGAAACCACCTGCACACACGCGCAAAGGATTTGGCCAGTGTTTCTTTTTCTTCGCGTGGATAGCACTTGGTGCAGAACATACCGAAGAGGGCACAAAGACTACGCTTGGGGCTGGATTTTCCACTCGAGGTGTTTTTCATGTTTTTCATGTTTTTCACATTTTTCGTGGTGTGTTGCCTTCCTGTTCTGCTTCTTCACGTCTCACATGGTGCATGTTATGAGCTTGCTGAGCCACGACTTGAAATAGAATGGGGAAAATAGAGAAAAACAACAGACCTGCATGAAGGTCAGAAAGCCATCAGGGTGCAAGTTGACGTCGAGAATGGAATTGTTTTAGGTTTTTTCAGATGCCGAGCATTTTGGTTGCAGTCGACTGAGCTATTTTGCGCATTACTACCTTGATTGAGAAATCTTCGCACAGCCTTGGAACCAGGCTTAGAAATGGGATTGCGCGAACGATGTTTTGGCTTGGCTTGCTTTGCCCGACGGACAATCGGATTCGGTATTAGGCACTACTTTCACTTTTTCAATTTTTGAAGATTTGAAGACACTTGCTTGCAGATTTTGTATCGCCAATCCTTATCCTAATGAGGCGGTTCTTGCTGAGGCTGAAGAACCGTATTCAACTAGGCACAATCGATGGGCTGTAGACACCTGGCCGTTACTAATTTTGGATTGCTATTTACATCCTCTACATGAAGGTCGGGTTGGGATTGATGAGAATGTCGCGATGTCGCAAAATGTCGTCGCTTGGTCGGTCAATCTGGCCCAACAAGGACCAGGCAATAGCTGTGGAGGGCCTTTATGCGAGGGAAATTCACTTCAGAGCACTTGGTTGAAGGTGATAGGCAAGTGGAACTTTCAAATTCGAAAAATCTCAATTTTCAAAACAAGCATTAATATATATAGCATGGCTATTTTTAACATTTAGGAGTTTGCTTTTCCTTCGAATCACCCTCGATGTATGACAGGAACAGCATTTCTCGATTTAGGATAGCCGCATCTTTTGGATCATGTACAGTGTTTCCCACGCAGACATAGGAACTGTATCAGTTAGTGCTTCCTGTATCAAGTCTTTTGCTGATTTTTTATATTGGTATGAAATGTTGCGAATTCACTGTTCTCACCAGAATTCAAGTACCATAAATGGCACACAAAAATACAGTTTCAGCGATAACGAAACGAAACTCAGAGGGTGTCTTCTGCCGCCGCTTGTCTACCCATTCTCCTTTTTTCAGCTCTGAAAATCCAGTTTTGGCTGCTTTGGCAGTTTTGACAGTTTCGGCACGCATTCACGTAAGAAGCCGTTGCACAACTGCAACAGAAACAAAGCTCCTCCAAGTTCAAGGAAACACCCTACGTCCTCCTCTACCGCCTCCAACTCTGCTGATCACTTTCTCTTATCGGACCTGCACATGTGCCTCACTATCACAGTCAGTTATATCAATTCTGTACTACAACAGCCAAGTGAACACCACCAATTCTGACTGCAAAACACCTATAAATACAACCCACACAGCTGCCTCTTTCCAGATTCCATTAATACCATAAAAATTGCCAAAATCCTGGAGCCTATTCCACTTCATCTCAAACTCCATGTCCCGTTACAACGACTACAGAGACAAAGCTGGGAATTCCAGCATGGCAAGTGACACGTTCTTGTCACGAGTGTTCGGCCTGCACTCTATCTACAACCAACTTCAGGATAATTACCAGTTCTACGACCCGGACCTAGAATTAGAACCCCAGGAATCTCCGGAATCGCCCCTGGAATTGCCCCAGGACTCGCCACTCTTGCCGCCCATGGAGAGCGGAAGCCAAGAAAATGCCAAAAGCGTCGGCAGCGACAAAAACCTCCTAGATTCCGAGTCAGACCTGGATCTTTCGTCCGAGTCAGAAACTCCCCCGTCTCCGCTCTTGGCACGGGCCCACGAACCTCTGTCATGGTTTGCTAGACACACCGACGACCACGTGAGCTGGAACAACAACGCCAGCCGCTACGGAAAGGACAATCTTCCCAATATGGAGTCCATGGAGGACGACGAAGAAGATGACGTCCCCAGCTTGTCCAAATTGCCCAAGCGAGCCTTGAAGTTCCAAATCCCAAGGAGCAAGCTCTTTGGGAGAGCCGCACGTGATGACATTGAAGCCGGTCTTCCCTTGTTCAATCCACAGGCCTCGCTGTTTCGGAAACCGGAGCAACCCAAAGAATCGGTTCATTCGGAGTACCAGCGACGCAACATGCGCAAGAACAGGGTGGTGATTCCGCCCAAGGAACGAGCCCTTTATCTTTGGGCCAACATCGTCAATATGGACGAGTTTCTCATTGATGTATACTACTACTACCGAGGCAAGGGCTTTGCCAATATTGTCATGAGCCGAATGGTGGACGTGTTGATCTTGGTGTTCATTCTCGCGTTCACTACGTTCTTGAAGTGGGGCATCGATTACGACTTCTTCTTCAATGACTGGTCGTCCAAGTCCGACGTGAACTTGACTCTCCAGGACTTGATTATCCCGGGCTACTTGGTGCATAGGGTCCCGTTCTCGGTCAAGTTCTTGCTATTCGGCTTTTCGTGCTACGTCGTCCTCCGGCTCATTCAGCTTTACTTTGACTACCAGTACAAATTGTCGGAATTGCAGAACTTCTACAGGCAGCTCCTTGGAATTTCCAACGACCTGGAGCTCATGACCATCTCCTGGACAACCATCGTCGAACGATTGATGCTTCTCAAGGACTACAACAGCTTGACCTCCACCACGCCCAACTACCCTCGGCATTACGTCAGCGACTTGAACTCCAAGGTCCGGTTGAACGCGCACGACATCGCCAACCGAATCATGAGAAAGGAGAACTACATGATTGCTCTTGTCAACAAGGACGTTCTAGACTTGAGTCTCCCGGTGCCACCGTTGTTGGGAAACATCTTCTCGAGCAAGTCCGTGTTGACGCGAACGCTAGAATGGAACTTGAAGCTTTGCATAAACAACTTCGTCTTCAACAAGAACGGCCAGATCAACGAAAACATCTTGAAAGAGGCGTCGCGAAACCACCTCTCGCAAGAATTGAGCTCCAGATTCAAAATGGCGGCCATCATCAACTTGGTCCTCTGTCCCTTCATCGTGATTTACTTTGTGTTGTTGTACTTCTTCCGCTACTTCAACGAGTACAAGTCCAACCCCTCCTCGCTCCTTGGTCTCAGACAGTACACACCCTGGGCCGAGTGGAAGTTGAGAGAATTCAACGAGCTTCCCCATTTCTTCATCAAACGATTGCATCTTTCCATTGGGCCCGCGAACACTTACATCAACCAGTTCCCTGGTGGATTCTTGGTGATCAACCTCATGACTGTGGTCAATTTCGTATCCGGCGCAATAATGGCAGTGTTGGTGATCATGGGGTTGTTTTTCGAGGACGAGGAGCACAATTTCTGGTCGTTTGAGCTCTCGGAAAACAGAAGCACGTTGTTTTACATCAGCGTGTTCGGCACTTTGTGGGCAGTGACATCGAATTCACTCAACACTTCCACTGTCACCAACTCCGCGGAGAACTTGAACACGCAGGGCGTTTCGTTTTTCTACGACCCGGAAGCGAGCTTGAGGTACGTCTCTCAGTTCACTCACTACTTGCCCAGCTCATGGAATGGCAAGCTTCACACTGTTGAAGTCAAGAGCGAGTTCTGTGAGCTCTACAGCTTGAAGATCATCATCATCGTCAACGAGATCTTGAGTTTGATACTCACGCCTTTTGTGTTGTGGTTCAAGATTTCCAGCAATTCCAGCGCGATCATTGATTTCTTCAGAGAGTACTCGATCCATGTCGACGGGCTTGGGTACGTGTGTTACTTTGCCATGTTCAACTTTGAAGAGAAGGACAAGAATATGATGTACGACTTAAACAAGAAACAGAAGAAGAAGAAGAAGCCAACCAAGCAGAAGGACGATGTGAAGGACCGGGTGAAACAGTCCGACTCCGACATCAGTGACGACGACAGCGACCCAGACTTGAACAAGTACTTCCAGGACGACAAGATGATCAAGTCGTATATGTATTTCCTCGAGAGCTATGGAGCAGGAAACAAGGCACCTCAAAAGCCAAAGGCAGCCACGTCTTCATTCAGACCACAGACGAGAGAAGGACCATCTTCATCCATCATGTTACTGAACAGAGCTGCACAAAACACTCCATTGGACAGCATCTACGATTCTGGCTACACTTTTGACGAACTAAATAAGAGCGAGGAGCCAGCCAAGGGCCGCAAGGGAGTGTTGGGGATGATCAACCAATTCTCCAAGCAAGAAAATGGCAGATGGGCCGGATGAATAGAATATTGGGGTGAGTACTGCATCAGGTGCACGCATGTATTTTTTCTGAGAAGAGCATCGCATTTTCACGAAGTTCACCAGCACCTAAAAAGATGGCCGGATCTCAGTTGAAGCAGTTGAAAGCTGCTCTCAAAGCGAAGGGGCTTGTTGGGCAGACCAACATCAAAAGAAAAAACAAAAAAGCAACCGCTCCTTCGGAAACCAGAAGAGATAACGATGAAAGCAAGCAGGCATTGGACAAGATCCGCGGAGAGTTCAACCAGTTTGATTCGAGAATCAACAGAACGAAGCACGACTTCACCATCATCCAGGGCGGCAAATTCGTGAAGGCAGGCTCGAAACAGCACAACGATGCCTCGAAAACCCATGCCAGCATCGAGAAATCCATGAAGATGGACTACGATGCGGACAAAAAGACGAAAAACAGAGCCGGAGGATTGGTGGACCGAAGATTCGGAGAGAAAAACCAGCACTTGACCAGCGAAGAGAAGATGTTGGAGAGATTCACCAGAGAAAGACAGAGTGCTTCAAAGAAGAACGTGTTCTCTTTGGGCAGCGATGAGGAATTTGACGACGACGAAGGATTTTCCCTTACGCATTCGGGCAAAAAGATTGCCTTTGAAGACTTTGAAAGTGATTTGGGAGTCTCAGAAGTCAAGTATGTGGATGAAGATAGCATGCAGCAGCCGGCGCGCAAGAAGTCGAAGAAGGAAGTCATGGCCGAGGTCATAGCCAAGTCGAAATTCCACAAGAAGCAAAGACAAGCAGAGTTCCAGAAGACCCAGGAAGACATCGAAGATTTGGACGAAGATTTCGACGATATCTTGAGTGATCTCCACAGCCAGAAAACACCAAAGCAAGCCATGGTTGCTAAGGCCGAGAAGGACATTGAATACGACAGCAAAGTCCGAGAGTTGACCTACGACAGAAGATCGGTGCCAGCCGAAAGAACGAAAACGGTAGAGGAAATCGAAGAGGAGCACACTGAGAAAATGAAGAAGTTGGAGGCCGACAGATTGAACAGAATGAGCGGGTTGTCCACGGAGGATGCTGGAGGAGACGACTTGGATGATTTCTGGGCAGGCAGCGACGAAGAAGCTGAGAATGTGGAATCTGAAAGCGAGGCGGAAACCTCGGAGGCCGTTCCACGCAAGCTAAATTCGGCTCCCGCGGTGGTGATGCCAGCCTCTCACCAGGACTTTTTGCAGAATTTGCAGAGCACCGAGCCCATGGCGTACATCAAGAGAATCACGGAAGCGTACCACCCCAGACTTGCACAAGGTAATAAGGAGAAGATGGACGCATTCGTTGGCATTGTCTTCGAGCACATTTTGTACTTGAGCAACCAGAAGCAAACGGACTCTGCTCTTGTGGATAAGTTGACCAAATACTTGAGATCTTCGGCCGAGCAGTACAACCAGGCGTTGGTGGAGACCATCCGGAGCCAGATCCTGGCCATTGGTAAACGAGCCGTGGCCCAGCAAGTGCAGAAGAAGGATTTGGTCTTCTTTGTCGTTTTGGGTTACGTTTTCTCTGCTTCGGATCACTACCATTTGGTGATCACCCCCACCATCATCTTGTTGAACCAGTTCTTGAATGCGTCGCTTGCGCTTGACCAGAAGAATGTTTCTGTGCAGACGTTGGGCCAGGGGTTATTTGCATGTGACGTCCTTTTGAGCTACCAGTTCTTTGCAAAGAGGTTCGACCCCGAGGTGGTGAAGTTCTTGGAGCACTGTCTATTACTGCTTGTTCCCGAACCCACCAAAATGAAGAACACTCTCTCCACCAAACCATCGAGAAGCACACTGAATCTCCCCAAAACTTACAAGCCCACACCCTCCACCAAGCCCATTGAAATTCAGGCTCTCTTTGAGGAAGCGTCCGATGAAAACGAATTCAAGTTCCACTTGCTCCACAGGGCTTTGGGAATCATGGACAAGTGTGTGAACACGTGGAAGGACAAAAGTGCCCTTGTTGAAGTATTGGAGTCGTTTGAAACGATCTTGGCTCACACGGCCAGATACTTCAGTCTCCAGCTTCCCCAGTTGGCTGAGATGCTCACAAGATACAGAAAGCTTCAGATCAACATGAGCAGCAGCAGAAAGCCCTTGACTTTGCAACAGCACAGACAATTGGCTATCCAGACATACGCACCAAAGTTTGAGGAGAACTTTAACCCAGACAAGAAGTCGTACGACGAGAACAGAGAGAGACAGGAGGTCAACAAGATGAGAACGCAGATCAAGAACGAGAAGAAACTGACGATGAAGGATCTCAGAAGACAGACCAAGTTCACTGCCAGACAACAGATTGGAGAGAAGAAACAGATGTATGCCGACTACCACAAGAAGATGGCCAACATTGTCAACACCATTTCGACGGTGGAGGGAGCAGAAAAGAACCAGTACGAAAGAGAGAAGAAGAGACGTCAAAACCAGAGATAGACTTGCATGGCATCGAAGAGTTCCGCTCATTGGCTGGCTCAGAATCAGAATTAATAAAGCTTGTTTCTGCAGGCACTTTGCGTATGTGCTTTGACAGAAAGAGAATTGACAGCTGCATGATTCGCCTTCTTTCCCTCTTTAATTGGATGACAGTGTATGATGTGAAGAGAAACAGCAGTTGTAGGAGGTTACATAGAATTTACAGTTGGAAGATTTTTGCAGACGTGGGCCGTGGAAGAAAGAGAGAAGCTGAAAATTTCCTTCGAAGTTTGATTCGTAGTTTAAAGTGCCATTGGAGACTTTGCTTGGCTTCGAGGGATGTGCAATTGTAGATGGGGGCCTACGAGTTGCTGTGTTTTCATTTAATGTGAGGATTGCATGTTCTCTTTAGAGGATTGTATTTGTCTGCGTCCAGAGAGAATGAGTCAAAGTTTTGAGGTGGGGACTCGAAACAAACACCGAATGTGGGAAGTGACAGGAGTTTCGGAACTCGTCAGGAGAACCCTTATGAATCTCAAATGGGTGCAAAATACTGAGGGCAGAGAAAATGAGAATTACTGTGATTTCGGCAAGTTGTTAGATGTAATGATGAATTCTGGCTGGACTTCCAAGGAGACGAACGAACGTCACAAAAGAGAAAAAGAAACACTCTGGAATAGTCCCAGAGGAATGCCTTGGTTTCACCTGCCAAAGTGCAATTTGCGATTTATGTGCATTTAGCCGTTTTACAGTAATGGACACAATTGACGAGTGCAGCCTGCCTTACTAATAGAATCAATTCCAATACAAACCTCACTGAAGAATTAGGAGCCAAATATAGAACCCAGCCTTCTAGCCATAAACCGGGCAACTCAGGTGCAGTTTAAGTCTCAGGTCTACATCCTCTATCGATGGATATAAATTCAAACACGCTAACGCATTAGGTACACAAACGATCCGAACTCGGCCGGAACATATATTACAACGGCACTTGTCCTTTTCTGAGCCGGAGTTAGACCTGGGCAACCGGAGGAACACCCACTCTTCCGGTGCTTCTGGAACCGAACAAGCCACCCCTGAAAACGGCAATTACGGAAAACACACCCGATGCAAGGAAAACGAAAAAGGAAAAGTAGAGGAAAGCAACGGAAGCCTGGGCCTTCTTGCATCTGGCGGACTCGCCTTGGGCCACGTTGTTGCTGTTCAAATAGGCCTGGTTTCCACACGAATGCACACGGGTTGCGGTGGCAATTGCTGTGGCCGCAGCAAAGGTGAAGACGATGTTCAAAAAGTCAAAGAGAGCCAAGATAACGGGCCAAGCAAAAGCCGCAGAAAAGTAGGCCAAAATTCCGTACAAGGACGAGGTCAAAATGCCAAACGCAGCAGCGAAAATACCAAAATTGACCTGTGGGTTCAGCTGAAATACAGTGGTTGCTGCAAGTGAGCCGGTCAAGCCAAGGGCAATGACCAAGAACACGAAATTGGTCAAACGTAATATGGTGTCACCGATAGCCAACATTGAAAGAAAAGTAGGGGTACGGAAAAAAACAGGCGAACGAGAACCGGTCATTTCCTTATATATAGTTCCACAACCGGGGCCACAGCAAGTGTAATGTCACTGGAAGCGGCATGGTTAAGGGTGCGGTATGCATAGAAAACAAGCCGTTCCGAAGAGAGTTGTTTTGTTTTCGGCTGCAACGGGAGAGGAAATCCGAGCGTTCCGGGGGTGCATTGTGCAGGCACACAGGATTCGCAACCACGCCACAAACCATGAGCCTAGGACCTCAAGGCACTGAAAGGGTAAGATGCTACGGAGGTTTGGGTTTAGCAGTATTTGGGGATTATGTGTAGACACCACCGAATGGTCAGAAATGGCAAGATCCGGTGTAGCCGTCGCCGTCGCTATATTCACATCCGTTGCCCCGGATATTGATATGGCAATTCATTCAATTGGCTCCAACGCCAATTGCTCGTCACAATACTGGTTCACCAGGTTCCAGGCCAAATTAAGGCTGGCTACTTCGTTGCCTGCTCAAAGAACTTCCTCACGCTGTCGTTGTTAGCTACCTGTGCAGGCGTTTCTCCGGAATTTGACTCCGCTTCAGCATCGGCTCCCAATTGCACCAACGACACCCCTACATCTCCGTGTCCTTCGGCTAACGCATGGTGTAGAGGTGTCCAGCCGTCCGAGTCCTTTGCATTCATGCTGACCTTCGCACCTGCTAGCATCTTCACAATTGGCTGGCTTCCGATTGCGGCTGCACGGTGCAATGGAGTAGACGACTTCTTGTCCTTGACTCTGGGAGAGCATTTGTATGTGTCCAAAAGCGACTTCACCATATCATAGTAGTTCTTGCTGACGGCCAAATGAAGACAAGTGGTACCTGTGCCTGTAGCAAGATCTATGTTGTAGTCCGGGTCCAGCTTCATGAGTTTGTCCAAAATGTTCTGGTTTCCCGTGGCAGCGGCAATGTGCACGGGAGTCCATCCTCCGTCATCTGCAAGTGTTTCTAGGTCGACTTTTTTGAGAAAAGGCAAAATGATATCCACCATCTTCTCATTGTTCATAGTGCATGCCCAATGAAGGGGAGTTCTGGAATCTTCATCCTTCAAAACAGCCAATTGGGGGTTTTCCGCTAGTAAGTTCTGCACGATAAGCGGCTTGTTGTCTCTGGCAGCCTCGTGAACTAGATACTTGGATGACATTGGTTAGATGCGAGTAGATAATGGCAGAACTTTCAATTAATAGCACACCTGTACACCATTATCTCCGAATTGTTCTTTTAGCGATCATTCATGGTTCGGAGATATCGACAGCCAGGTTGAACATTACCAGACACAAGCTCAGACTTGCATTGCGGAGTTCCTTGCACTATTTTTACGGATTTTACAACAATCGTTGAGAAAACCCTTAGTCGATAGATGATATGACGTTCTACGGAACTCGTGGAAGCGCCGACCCGGAAGGTAGGGGCAAGATCCGGGGGAGTGACCGAGGGCAGCGCCGGGTAGCGTAATATGCAGTCATGCGTCTAGTGAAGCTGCAGACGTCATCGGAAATGTGGTCTGTTGCTTTGTCATACCCCGGAACTAGTGAAAGTTGAAGCAGGGTTCAAAGCTTCGTTGGCGTTCTGGAGGTGTTTCTCCCTCCGATTTAAGTTCGCCTACGGTTTCAAAGGGCAACCAAGGTTGCTCCACAAAAGACAATCGGGTTATATACAAGAACAACCCCAATCTAGCAACAATGAAACCCAAACGAGAAGAGTGAGCCAGCGTGCCCACACCCCAAAATGGAAGGGAATAATAGTCGCAGAACACAGAATGCATGAAGATGCAGTGACGGTGGAATTCACGAATAGCACCTGTGCTAGAGAAGGGAATCTGACAAGGGGGACAAGATCAAGAAGTTGGATTTTATTTTTCCGCAGATTTATCAATAGAATTTCCAGTGGAGCCGGACGGGATTCAGAACAGCTGTGGCAGTAATAGACCCCATACCATGTTGGTGAAATTCTATGCGCTTTTCTGCGCTTATGCAAGGAAGACGATTCGCAGCCAACTTTATTATGTACATACATTATCGCAGACGAAGACCTGGAGTTGAGGTCAAGAATCAAGCTGACTTCGTCCTCCCATTTGTTTTCTGTTGTATCGTTTGTTGACTGTTCCGTCAGTGTGTTCTGTTATGTCGGTGTGATCTGTTCTGATCTCTTCCTTTGTTTGCCGCTGTGTTCTGTTCTGTTTCGTTCTTTTGTTTGTCGAGTTGTGCCGGTTGTTCGTCAGCTATGCTATACTCATCAGTCATTAGTCCGAGTCGGAGTCGCTCGGAGGATTGGTGAAAAACGGTGCGGCGATGATCGTCATGCTGCCGTTCTTGCCAAGGTTCATGCTGTCCCCCAAAATGGCGGACTTGTAGGAATCAGTGTTGGTGCCTGAAGTGGCCGTGATTGTGGAGTTGACCCGCGCTCCAAATTTCTTGGGCGTGGATGTAGATGTCAGCGACGACATGCCCTGTCTCACGGTCTGGGCACTGGACTGTTTCTGCAAGCTTTGCAAGTAGTTTTGGTAATCCGAAACCACATGGTCCGAGAGCATGGAGTTTCCCGACAGCTCGTCCGAGGTGTTGCTGAGGGACGGCAGAAGCATGTTTTTGTGCGGAACGAGAGTGATGTTCTGCTTGTCGATCGCTTCTGGCGCGTGTTGTTCCACGGTGTCAGAGACTCCGGTCACGTCGGTGATAGACGAAGGATCCTCCGCGCCGCCAGAAGACGAATTGGGCGTGGTTTTGTCCTCCATGGCAATGTACTCCGCGGGCGTGTTTGTGCCGGTGTCAAGCTGGCCTGCAGCTGACGGCAAGTTGGAGTAGTCGATAACCCGGCTCTTGAATTTGGTGGAGGCGCGCGAGTTGGCACAGTTCAAGTACATGAAGTCCACCTCCTCCAACTTCAAGCCCTTGGTTTCGTACACCATGAAGTACACGAACACCGTGCCGATCGCATTCAACCCGCCCCAGATGAAGAAGATCTTGTTGCCCAATGCGGCGGTGTGCTGGCCGGTGTCGATCAAGTACGGCGTGATGTACGCAAACACGAAGTTCACCAACCAGTTGGTGGCGGCCGTGATGGCCACTGCCTTCTGACGGATGCTGATGCTGAACATGTCCGCCACGATGGCCCACACACAGCCACCCCACGTGGAGGCGAAGCTGGCAATGAAGCAGCACGAGAAGAAAATGCTCAACACAGAACGTGTCTGTGTGTTGGCCACGGTCAAGCCGACTATGGCAATGATGAAGTTGAACATGGCCATGCACACGCCGCCAAGCAACATGAGCTGGCGCCGGCCGATGATATCGATGAAGATCATGCCCGGGATGGTGAACACGACGTTCACCACGTACGTGAGAAACGACATCAAGTAGTAGTTGCTCACCTGCGTCGACGAGAAAAAATTCACGCCGTAGTAGAAGATGAAGTTGATGCCCAGGCACTGCTGGAACGCATGCACGCCCATGCCCGTGGTGATGCGTAGCACCTGTTTGTGCCGGCCGCCGCCCAGGCGGAAGCAGTCCAAAATGGTGGTTTTTCCGAAGGACATTTCGTAGTCGTAGTTCGCCTTGATTTCCACCAACTCCTCGATCAAGTCGGCGTCGTCGTCGGGGAGCCTTCGGAGCTGGCTCAAGCTCTTGAGCGCCGCCTGGATGTTGTTCTTCTGCACGTAGAATCTGGGGCTTTCCGGAAGAAAAAGCATGCCGATGCAAAGAGTGAGCGACCACACGAACTGGAGGCCGATCGGGATGCGGTACGACGCACTACTGTTCATTTTGCGGGTTCCCTGGCACACAGCCAGGGCAATCAAGAGGCCCCACGTGATGGCCCACTGGTAGGTGAACACAATGGAGCCTCTGACCCATTTTGGCGAGGCCTCGGCCTGGTACAACGGCACGATGGCCGACAAAATGCCTACAGAGAGCCCCAGAATGGCCCTGCCCGCACAGAGCAACGCCACATTGGTGGCCGAAACCTGCAAAATGTTGCCCGCGTTGAAAACTAGGGCCGAGCTCACGATGATGGAAAATTTCCGGCCGTAGGTGTCGGAGATGAACGGCGCCAACAAGGCGCCGAAGAAGGTGCCGAGAGACAAGATTGCGGTGATTAGGGCCCGTTCGTGGGTGGTGAAAAATTCGTTGTTGGCCGGAATGTGCGTTTTCACGTAGTGCATTTCCAAAATGTCGTTGATGAGCCCCGTGTCGTACCCGTAGAGGAAGCCACCGACGGCCGCGACCAATCCAACGACGATGGCACTGTTGGAGGAGGATTTCTGTCGCATTTTGCGGTAGTACTCCTCCTCGATGGTGGAGTCGTAAAGAATACTCTCTAGAAGGTGCCTTAGTTTCTGGAACATCCTAGAGTTGTGGTTGTGGTTGTGGTTGTGGTTAAGGTGCTAAGGTTGGAATTGGAGATGTAGATTTGAGATTGAGATATGGGGGAGCGAGTGCGAAAAAATGTGTGGGCAGGAACAGTGGGGAAGATCTGCGGAGGTGCGGTTTTTTTGACCATTGAGTAGCGCTGTGCAGAAAAGAAGAGCACCCATGGAAATTGCAGTGCATATACATTATGTGAATTGGCATTATATATCATGAGAAATAATTGAGTGTACCTACCGATTGGGCACACATTTTGGCACCGGAAGAACGCTTAGGCTCTGAGCATTGGTCCTGTCCCTAAGAAGGCTCGGGCTTAGTGGAGGAAAGTTCGCAAGCTGGTTAGCTCACTTCCTTAGACCACGGGATCTCGGAAGCATTTGGGGATGTTGGTGAAGTTGGGATGTTGGTGAAGTTGGGATTGATGACGTAGGAGTTGAGAAGTTGAAGAGTTGAAAAGTTTAGAAGTTGAAGAAAGTTCTGGTGGTTGTAGGTTGGGGTACCAAGTGTGGGGAGAGTACGGAGTAAGAAGTTTTAAAGCCAGATAAAATCTGGTTGCTCTGGAATATGCATTGGGAGAAAAGTGGACTTCAAAGGAATGGGTTGAAGAGGCAGAATGATGAGGCAGAGGCATATATTAAGAATACAAAACGAAAGGTGTTGCTTGACTGCTCCTCCTAATCCAAATGTGGCGATTTCTGTTCTTATGTGGGCTGGTACTAATTGCGTATATTCTTTTTCAATCAAGCCATTGATTACTCAACTGTGCTTAGTGTCATTAATGCGCGCATATTTGAAAGTGTAACCATAAGATTTGTAGCACCTGAGCAATAATTACATGGCACATTCCATGGCTTTGGACCTCACGCCTTGGCTGATCACTTTGACCCTTCACATCCACCAATGACATATGTTTGTGTATCAACTACTTTCTGTTCACCCTTCTTTCTCCTTTTACATTCTTGGGTCTGTGAAGTGGAAAACAGTCAAGTTTTGTAAGTTATTGCGATTCGGTTCAGCCATTGTTGTAAGTATTTAGCGCGATTTTCTACTACAACTTGACTGCGAAAAAGAATTGTTATTCCCAAAAATTGCTAGGTCAACGGAAGGCCCCGCTAGGGTGTTTTATCAGCAATACCGATAGATACAGGTGAGAATCATTTTCGTTGTAAATCAATAGAACAAACTCATTAACTAGTAGCTTAACAATCAGCAATTTCTAATGTAACTTCGGTTCAGGTAGAGGCGGAGGTAGCTGAAATTGAAACTTGAACTTTTCCGGATTTTTATTCCACAGGTCCAGAGGCATTGGCTCGCTTTCTTCCAGGGAAGGAGTTCTGGGACTCGCCTTAATGATGAATTAGTTCAAATGTTGGTAATTGAGAATGGCCGCTACGTGTAGTCCGCAGATACCTGGAACCAGTTAGAACAAAAGATACTGCAACCAGAGTTTTAGCGGTGAACATCCCTTCTGAACTTCCAACCATGCTGTCCCGATAGAACAGGTTCTCTTGTCCTTCCATAGCGGTTTCAACTTCTCCATACCAACTAAATCTGACATTATAACCACCTGAACGACCATAAATTACCGCCACAAACACACTGCGACTACTTTCAACCATGTGGCTGCAAAACTGAGCAAGTTACCGCCGAGGTATTAGTCCGGATAAGAGGGGTGTTCGACAAAAACCAACCCAATACCACTTCCCAACCAACTCAATCTCTACTTCCAACCAACTCAATCTCCACCACTTCCCTTCCCCAACACTCTACAGTAACACTGCCGAGAGTACTATTTGATTTTCCACTTTTCCACTTTTTGCGCGCTTTCTCACCCGTGCACCAAACTACATGTGGCCAAAACCTTCAACCCCATTTATTCCTCTCCAACACCCCAGATGACGCCAAAAACCGCCCAATCCGGAATCGCCGCCACGGCGCTGTTCTACGCCAAGCACTCCATCTTACTAGCGCTTTTTTTCATCATGTCCATCCTCAGAAACTTCCAGTTTGTCTACCACAAAGCATGTCTCCGTTTTCTCTCCATGGCGTACCACCCCAACAAATCGCCCCAGGTAATCCGTGACGACGTGACGAAATTAGGCAAAATCCCTAAACGCGTCAGCTGCATCGTCAACTTGCGGAGCGAAGACGACGAAAACGGCGGAGTCGAAGGTTTGATCGCTGACATTGCCGAGTTGGCCGCCTGGTGCTTGTCCGCAGGAATCCCCAGTCTCACCATCTACGAGTACAACGGCGCCGTGAAGAGCGTTTTGCCCGAATTGCAACGTTACATCGCCAAGAACTTGCGGTCGTATTTTGGCATGCTGATTCCCAGCTTCCAGCTCCGCGTGCCCCACTCGAACGTGACGTTGTGCTCGGGCGACGAGGCGCCCGACTTGGACCTTAGTATTTTGTCTCGCGTGGACGGAAAACCCACCATTGTAGAGCTCACCAAAACCATGTCCGAGTTAACTGCGAATCGCGAATTGTCCAGCAAAGATATCACGGTGAAGTTGATTGACGAGGAACTTTGCGAGTTGGTGGGGCCCGAGCCCGATTTGTTGGTGTGCTTTGGGCCAGTTTTGGACTTGCAAGACTACCCTCCGTGGCACATTCGCTTGAGTGAGATGTACTGGGAACCCGATAACAATTCGGTCAACTATGTTGTTTTCATCCGTGCTTTGCGCCAATTTCTGAGCTGCAAGGCCAACTTGGGCAAGTAGCCTTTGCATTATTCGTGCTGTGTACAGCGTTGCATCTCCTTTGCTATGGATTGCTAGGATTATTTATTAATGAGATTCACGATGCGAGCCGCTGGTTCGTGTTTTGGTTCAATTGCTTCGGTAGAGTAGACTTGGTCTTGTTAGTTTTTGGGTTTCTTTGCCGAAGTTGGCCTGCGGTGATGAAAGTGGTGAGAGTAGCCAAATGGAGTGCTTAACTTTTAGGAATAAACGTCAAAACCGAGCGCCAAAAAGTCAGAGCTTCGGATCTCAGAGCGTCAAAAAGTCAGAGTTCAGATCTCAGAGCATCAAATAGTCAGAGATTCAGAACCCAGAACGTCAAAAGTCAGAGCGTCAGTTGTTCACAATCCACTTCGTCTCATGTGGTCTCACTCGTTGGCTGCGAAATGCAGTGAGAATGTTCCGATGCGACACAAAATTAATTGAGAAGATACATAATTTAACGGCCAATCCACTCATTTCAGCAACTTCCCACTTCTTTCTTCTCTCCGCCCATCTGACCTCCAGTCAAAAGGAATACACCGGCCTATTTCAAGCTTTCCACGTTCTAATTTCCTGATCGTTTCTTGTCTTGCCACGTTCAACAATTAAGCGTAGACAGCCGTACACTTCTTGGTTATAGATAATCGCGCGACATTAGCTGCCAGGTACAAGGAGACACACGAGAAAATCACGAAGTATTTGCGAACAGTGGAATGCGCACGTCGCTCCAAACGAAAGAACAATAAAAGTGCACAATTCACGAATTAAGCAAACAAATCTATTCACTCTCATGAGCCAACCAAACCCTCAACAGAAATATTCGTCACCGAAAAAACGATCCAAGCAGACAAGAATGGCATACCTTCTGTTCCCCGACATCACATCACTACCTGCGCCTCCACGTCAATAACTACGCGGTTTGGGAAGTGGCCGGTGAGCACACGCCCACACTCCTGCAGGAGCGGTTTCCGCGATTTGCTGTTCGTTTTCATTTCGACAAACGACCAAACACAAACGGACACCTTTTTCCGAATCCATCCCTGCCAAACAACCACCCGCTGTTTGCCTTTCACGTGTTTCCGCCCCTCCCCAACCGTTGTTCTTAGAAACCACGGTATTTATTGATTGCTATTCTCCAAAAACACACACAAAATGGGATTGTCGTTTTCCAAGTTGTTCAGCAACCTCTTTGGCAACAAGGAGATGAGAATATTGATGGTCGGATTGGATGCCGCCGGTAAGACCACCATCTTGTACAAGTTGAAGCTCGGAGAGATTGTCACCACCATTCCAACCATTGGATTCAACGTGGAAACTGTCGAGTACAAGAACATCTCCTTCACCGTGTGGGATGTCGGTGGACAGGACAAGATCAGACCTTTGTGGAGATACTACTTCCAGAACACCCAGGGTATTATTTTCGTTGTTGACTCCAATGACAGAGACCGTATTGCCGAGGCCAGAGAGGAGTTGCAGCAGATGCTCAACGAGGACGAATTGAGAGACGCCTTGTTGTTGGTTTTCGCTAACAAGCAGGACTTGCCAAATGCCATGAACGCCGCTGAAATCACCGAGAAATTGGGCTTGCATTCCATCAGACAAAGACCATGGTACATCCAGTCCACCTGTGCCACAACCGGAGACGGATTGTACGAGGGTTTGGAGTGGTTGTCCACCAACTTGAAGAACTCGTCTTAAGTGCGCTGACGTTTGTTTACCTCTGTAGAATGCATGTAATCAGGAAGTTGGAAGCTTGAATCTACACTATTAATCTATGCTTGACCATGCGTGTTCTGAATATAAGCTGTAAAGTGAATATAGCGTAAGTCATCTGCGAATATAACGTTGTCAGTATTCACTGACTATCTGACAAGCACCTCTGATGCCTGTTCCTAGGGCTTCTGCCCTCGGTCACGCGCACAGTATATAGCTCGCACACCCGTACACCTGGTGTTCGACCCATGCAGGTCCCACCTTTCGCATCCTCGCTGAAAATTTTGTAAAAAAACTATCAGAACATCTTCATCACAATATACAAAATGGTATGTGCCAATACTGAATCGAAGGAATAGCACGATGGGTCAGGAGAAATCGCCATAAACTTCGTTGTTGAAATCGTCCTCCAATATTCCATATCCACATGAAGATCCTCCCATGAAATTGTATTCAAGAATCGTCATCCACCATATTTCCTCCATCATCAAATCGAACTATCCTTCTATACAATCCCCTTCATTATACTAACTTCCAGGCTGGTGTTAAAGTTGCCGAATTGAGAAGCAAGTCCAAGGACCAATTGGAACAGCAGTTGGTCGAGTTGAAGCAGGAGTTGGCCTCTTTGAAGGTCCAGAAGTTGACCAAGCCAGCTGTTCCACAAATCTCTGTTGTCAGAAAGAACATCGCTAGAGTTTTGACCGTCATCAACGCTGCCCAGAGAGAAAACGTCAGAGCTTTCTACGCTGGTAAGAAGTACATTCCAAAGGACTTGAGAGCCAAGAAGACCAGAGCTTTGAGAAGAGCTTTGTCTAAGGAGGATGCTTCCAGATTGACCGAGAAGGCCAAGAAGCAGCTTCTTGCTTACCCAAAGAAGGTCTACGCTATCAAGGCTTAAATACATAATGTTATGGTAGTAATATAATATTGTACGATTCGGTTCACCGAGGATGTAGTTGTGCTAGCGACGTGTGGCAGATTTCAGTTTCTCCTGCTTTTTGTTTCGCTACAATCTTGTTGTACTGCGCGATTTGGCAGATTCCATGTTGTATTTTGCTTGGTGTTTCGATACAAACTAGTTCGCTCCACTAACCAGTCTACGGAGTTGTTGCTCGTGCAAATGCCAGAGCATTCGTATTTAGGAGTGAAATTCATTTTCCATCTTTGTAGTGTTGGTGCACCCAATTCCTTCCCTGTGAGAAATCTAGCTTCTCTTACCTTGCTTGAATTGAGAAATCTTCTTCCTCATCTCAACATCATCGATAACATCTTCAAGTTTCAAAGGCATTCTGTTGAACGGATCTGTGGGGTCGCTCAACAAGTGAGCCTTGATCGTAGATCTGTCGATGGTCACTTTTGACCCAGGCAAAATCACGGGATCCTCCATCAATGTGTACATCAAAGGGTCCAAGAACTCGTCTGGCACTTCTCCCATCTCCATTTCTTCCTGTTCAATGGCAAGTCTTTGCGCTTCTGCTTTCAATCCAAAACTGTAGAACTTGTCGATCATGGCGTTGTCAATGTAAGTTTTCTTCAACAAAATGGACTGGGCCTTCTCGAAGAGTTTGACATCGAACGAACGGCCGTCCTTGGCCACTGCTTCCACAAACTTCTCTTGTTCTGACAAATTGAAGTATATCTCACAAATGTCTCCCAACATCTTTTTAGGATCAAACAGATATTTCTCGGGTTCCTTCACCTTCAAGTTCGAGCACTTAGGTCCCACCATCAAGCTCAAGTTGTAGTCCAACATGCCTGCTAAACGACCAACAAGCTCTCCAATGGTGAATCCCTCGGGAACTTGTTTCGTGAACAATATAAATAACTTCATGGTCTGGTTTGCCAATCCCATGTAGGACTTAGCCTTGGACTCTGACGACAGCAAGTTGGACTCAAGTTCGGCGGTTTCTCCATATTCTTCCACATTACCCTCGCTTCCCTTTTCTCTAAGTTCCAACTCCACCTGAAAGTTATGAATGGAATTAAGCTCATTGAAGGACTCGTCAATCAAGAAAGTAGTGTCGTTCAACATTCTGGCAATAAAACGAATAAAGAAATCAACATTGTTCTTCGAGTACCCGCTCAATTGTCTCTTGTACATGTCATTGTTCCATAGTTCCTCAATAATTTGAGAAATGTAGTATCTGCTGTTGAACTTGTCGTAGAACTGCGATGATGCACCGGTCTTTTCAATCATGACATAAATGTCCAAGAGAGAGTACAAAAGATTGTCACTTATCAATTTGTTGGTGTTGAACAAATTTGCCATGTATCCTGGACCCCCTGTGCGCAGAGGAAGGCATCCCATGAAGAAAATCTCCACAATATTGCCTTTCATGTGAGGGTTACCGATCAACTCAGGACATCTCAACAAGATGGTAGCAAATTCCACAAACATCGAGAGTTTGTCCTCATTATTCGTCAACGGATTCTCACCATATGCGGTGATGAATTTACAGTAGTTGATGATACCTTCCAAAAGGTACTCGGGGAAGTATTTCCAAGGTTGCGGAGTCTTGGTCTTTAAAAAGTCGTGATCATCCAACTGACTGACACGTTCTATTTGGAAGATGGGAATCGAGAGTTTGGAATGGGGGTGTTTGTGGCTTGGGTCAATCGACCGACTCATAAATTGAGTCGCGCCAACAACGAAATCAAAAATCTCAAGGTTCATGCTTCTGAAGAGTCCAAGCGCTTCGATGGCATATTTCTTGCATTTCAAAGAATTGATCAAGCCAACGAGTCTGGGCATGAGTTGAGCAACGTTTCTGTTGCTCGACAACATTTGTTGAAGTCTGGCCGAGTATTGCTTGATCTCGTTCTTCAACTTGCCATGCAGAGTAATCATACCGCCAATACCGTACTGAAAGTAAGTCAACGCCAAGAAGAAGCAGTCAGAAATAAAATTGACCTCCTCATCCATGGAATCTTTGTAATACTCGTCCGCTTCCTTGCTTGAAGCGTACATTCTGGAATCCTCTTTCACATCCAACAACTTGTTCTTTGGACCAAAGTATTCTCTGTCAATCTTGTCAAGTTTGGAGTATAAAGGATAGTCCAAAAATGGCAAACTCAATCTGATCAAAACGTAAGAAATGTTAAACATGAAGCCGTCCGAGGGCAATTTCGAGCTGTTCGAGTGGGAACCAGTCCTCAAGTGAGAGACATTCACCAAGTCCGCAAACCATTTCATAATGTCTTGACGAGTAGTGGCAGAACCTCTTATAAGTTTATCCATGATATGCCAGATTCGATCGAAAACGACTCTCATTTCGTTCTGTGTTGTCGTCATAAGTGGAAGCAACTGAGAGTCTGGGATTTCCAAAGGCAGGTCGGTTTTCTGACCTCCAGAAAAATAGAAAGTGCACACTTCTTCAATGAGTGGAGACAATCTCAACAATGGACCCAAAAGAGTCTTGTGCTCAAAGTCCAATCCACTCGTAGCATCTGGAGGCTGAAAGCCGGCGATTTGTGAAAAACAGGCAGCAACCGGCTTGATGTTGACCAACGTTTCCCAAATGGTCAAGTAATTGGAATACTGCGTGTTATGTAAATTGAGACCATGCAATCTCGAACTGATTGTGGGGAACAAAACGTCAAGAAGATCGGATAAGTAGTCCAGTTCGATGGCTTTCTGGATAATTTCCACCAAAAAGCCGTTCATTTCGGGTCTGTCGATAAAAGCACCAATAGATTTTTCGACACTGTTTCCAACCACCATTTCTGGGATCTGGAAGCAGATCAAGCCGTAGGAGGCACAATAGGCCACGATGCGGTTCACAATCTGCACTTTAGTGTCATACAAGGGGTCCTTTTTGGGCAAAATCCGCTTGAATGAGAACGCTTTCTTGTGCACATCGTGGAGGTATGATATCGGTAATTGGTCTGTGGGAACCCCGATGTCCGTCAAGATTTCCACAAAGATATCTTCGGTACTGTCTGCAGAAAGAAACCCGGCTTTTCCCAAGTCTGAAAACTGCTTGGTGCCACTGAAACCCACACCAAAAAGCTGTGGAATTTCGTTTCTGAGCCATTTGTCAATGGAAATCTCGGGAGAAACAGGCACTGCTTCTCTTTTTTGAATTTTTTCCTTCGGAAAAAATTCCTGTTTCGGTTTTGGTTTGGGAGCCGCTTCTTGAGCTGCTGGTTTGGCCACTTCGGGGGAAGGGCTTGCCTCTTTGGGAACGCTCGATGCCTGTCCGAGTGCCGCTAAGCGAGCCAATCGTTTTGCTCTAATCTGAGAAGTTAGTTTTGGTTAGCATTTTGTGTTTTGGGAGTACTTACGTCGTCCTGATTGCTCATGATGGTGACTTGTAAATCAACGTTAACCATGCGATAATATAGATATTGTGGTGTACGGGTGTTTTAGAAAATATGGGGAAACTCTGGTTCCCAAGAATTAGCCAACAGGGCAGATTGTGGATAACCGCATATATAGTAGTCTTGAATTTTTAGAAGATGGGAACTTTGATTTCGTTTTTGTGCTGTTGCTTGAACTCATGAAGCTACTGTCGCACTCGCACCTTACCGATTCTAAATCAGGACCGCGTGCCTTTCAATATTTGACGGAGGTGGACGAATTCCCAATAACGCGCAATCCCATTGATCTACTGGCAAGCGCTTTAAATTGACGAATGAGTCCAACCATGACCAGATGTCCAAATAGGTCTAGCCAATAGTCAGCCAATGTGGGGTCTATGATAACTTGGCCTTGTCAAGAGATATTGGAGACTTTTAATGAATGCTGATTTGCCTGCTTTTGAGTAGGCGTCAACCTGACATCTCCCCCACATCGATATCTCGAGGCACCGAATAATGCCCAACCCTGATAGATATCACGTCACGTACCTCAATCCAGATCTTTGAAGCATATTTCTTTCAGGCATCAGAATTTTTCTGCTGATAGTCGCACGAGCTAATCATTTCTCTTAGTTGCGACATTCATGTGAAACATGCTGTTCCAAATCTCCCGCGACTCCAGTCTGCACCAATCCCTGAGCTTTTTCACCAACTTGTGTTTTGTTGGCTTTGTCGCATGCAATTCGCAACCACAAACCTGCACACCAGGTGTTCCTAGATCAGGTCAGAGTTGAAAATAGGATTGTCAGAGAAGGCGAAAATACCCAATGCTTTAAAACGAAGGCGCTGCCAGCGAAAAATTATCGGAACTGTCAACCACAGCAGTGAAAGAATCAACTCAACGGTACCAATCCGGTAGCAGTTGTTGATTATTACTCCAAAGGTTCGTCTTGATCTTCTAGTCTCACAGCACCTGGGAAAATTAAAGGTGTACGGGTGTATGTTTGTACAGGCCTCGTCTAAACAGAAATCGGAGAATTCATTCAAAAGCACACGTCATGTCCCACGAAGACGATTTGGTTCCTGAAACCGTAGAGGGCTACACCGTTGCTGAAAAAAAGACCATCCAAGAATACACCCAGCTCGATGCCGAAGACGAAAGTTTGGCCAAGTGGAAAGCTTCCTTGGGTTTGTCTGCAGACGGGTCGGCCTACCCTGTTAAGGCCGGTGACAAGAGAACCGTGGTGATTGTGGAAATGGCCTTGGTGTTCCCAGATCAGCCAAATTTGCAGCCCATTGTGATTCCGTTGGAGGATGCCAGTGGTAACACTATCCCAGGCAAAGAGATCAAGTTCACCATCAAGGAGAAGTCCGTGTACGAGGTGCAAATCAAGTTCAGAGTGCAGCACGAGATCATCACAGGTCTTAAGTACTTGCATTCTGTCAAGAAGTCGGGTATTCGTGTCGAGAAATTGGAGGAACCTTTGGGTTCTTATGCTCCAAGCACAAAAGAGAAGCCATATTACGAGAAAGGTCTCGGGGCCGTGGAGGCTCCTTCGGGATTCTTGGCTCGTGGCTCTTACTCTGCCGTGACCAAGTTTGTGGATGACGACCAGACGGTGCACTTGTCGTTCCCTTGGTCTTTCCAAATCGCTAAGTAGTTATTTGGTCCTTAATCTTTTCTTCGCTGCCCTGACGGGGATGTAGGCTGGAGCTCTTTTGACACCAGCTGGAATCGAAGAAGCAGAAGACTTGACAGAAGTCGAAGGTTTCGCTGGTAATAATGGAGATGTGACAGAAGTGGGTCTCACGGGAATGAATGCAGGTGCTCTTTTGACATTCAGAAGACTGGGAGCTCTTCTAACTGTGGGAGGAGCCTTTGAAATCTTGTGGACAGGTGCTTTGAGAATTCTTGGAGCTTTGCTGGCCAAAGTAAACCCAAGATCAACATTTTCCAGGTCGTACGCATCACCTTGGACAAACGACTTCATGCACAATTCGTAGTGTTTGTAGTACTTGGTTAAGTCGTATTGGTCACGCTTTGGTGGTGCTTTTTGCATGAGTTGGTACAAACTGACCAACTTGTCCCAGCTCTCAATCATCAATTTTGACGAGAACATGTGCTCTAGTTTGTCAAGAAACCGGGTCACTTTCTCGATGGGCTTTCTTCCCCATTTCTCTGAGTTTTCTGTATAAGAAGAAACGAAAAGAAGTGATTTGGCTCTGCTGGTTGCAACATAGAAACATCGTCTTTCTTCGTGGACAGACTCTGGATTGTTGGCATCGAGAGCGAAATTGGCAGGCAAAAGACCCTCAGATGCTCCAGGCACGAAAACTACCGGCCACTCTAGTCCTTTTGCTCCGTGAATGGTGGATATGGAGACTTTCGCCTTCTCTGACTCGCCCTTTTGGGGATCTGTATCATAAAGACACACTGAAACCAAGAACTTTTGGATAAAGCCTTGGGCTTCCGAGTCAGAAACTGCTTCAGCGGTGACAGGTTCCTCTCCTAGGTAATCTGGCAAATCGTCGTCTTCTGGAATTTGATATTCCAATAGCTGAGACTTAATCTCCATGATATTAAGTTCGCAATTGACGTCCTCCTCAAACTCTTTTTGGAGTCCAGACTTGGTGTAGAGATGCGTGAAAAACCTGTCCACCGATTCCAGATTCAAGAGTTGTTTGTGGCTCTTCTCTAACATTTCTCGAGACTCTTCAATTATCAGCAAGAAGCTTCCCAATGTCACTTTCAACTTTGGTCCCAAGGAGGAACTGACAGCCGAAGAAGACATCCTTTTCAAGGTCTGGAACACCAGGCTCCCATTTTGCTGGAATTTCTGCTGTTCTATCTTGGATTCGATTTCAGCGAGTGCTTTCTGGCCAATGCCTCTCTTGGGGAAGTTCACTGCTCTCAATAAGGCAATCTGGTCATTATCGTTTGCCACACATCTCATGTAGTCAAGCATCGCAACCACTTCCTTGCGTTCCCAGAAAGCTTTTCCTCTCACCATCAAATAAGGAATTTTCCTCTTGGTGAGTTCCGTTTCTATGATTCTGGTCTGGTATGCCGACCTCACCAACACCGCCATGTCAGAGTAATTGAACAAATCTGGCAATTTCATCAAATGCTCGATATGATACGCCATCCACCGAGCCTCTTCTTCTGACGATTTCAATATTGCTCGGAGAGGCTTCATTGTCACCAGCATTTGCGATCGGAGATTCTTCACTGTTCTGTCCGACTGCTGCCGCATTATCTTTTCGGATATGTCCAAGATGTCGCTCGAAGACCGGTAATTTTCGTCCAAGGTGATGATGTTGCACGTCAAGCCGTGTTTCTGGAGGTAATATTGTCTCATTTTCTCGAAATTGATGCTTTGAGCGTCTCTGAAAGCGTAGATGCTCTGGTCGGGATCTCCCACGATTGTGACGTTGTTTTGGTAAGTTCCGGGGTGTCCCTTTGCAAACTGGTACATCAACTGCAACTGGATCCCGTTTGTGTCCTGGAACTCGTCCACCAAAGCATGCTCTATGTAATTCAAAACCGGAAACCGAGAAGCAATCTTGAAGCAGTATAGGAGACAATCGTCAAAATCGAGTAGCCGGTGTGCTGTCAAGCTTTGCTGGTACAATCTGTAAATCAACACCAAAAACAAATTCTTGTCGACTTGGGCCTCAAAATCCTCCGAGCTCACGCCCCCCGACTTGAGCTTGGAGATCTGCCGTTTCAACTTCTTGGGGTCGAAACCACGGTACTTGGAGTCGTTGTTCCTCGCTTTGAAAGGTGTTAGGAGCTCTTCTGGCAAGTTGTCTACAAAATCCCAGTCCTGGTCTGTCATCTTCTTGAGAAAAACGTCGTTCAATATGAGCATGGTGTCTTTGTCGTCTGCTATGACAAATCCCTCAATTCCAATCTTCTTGCCGTATTTCTGAATGATCTTGAAGCAGATGCTATGGAAAGTTCCAATGAGAAGTCGTCCCACGACAATATCCGTGGACTTGAGCACTTCTCGAAGCCTCTCCATCATCTCATTAGCTGCCTTTTTCGTGAATGTCGTCACGATGATGTTCTGAGGGGAGATCTTTTCCTCCAATAAGAGGTACGCAACTCTGGCCACGAGCACTTTCGTCTTGCCCGTTCCGGGACCTGCAACAATTTGCAAGACTCCGGATGAAGGAGATGTGACTGCCTGTTTTTGCTTCTCATTTAGTGTAGCTAGAATTGTTTCGAGGGCATTATTTTCCATGGTGTAGATTGATCAAAACAACGCGCACTGAATTTGCACCCAAATATGATGATGGAAGCAGCTCACGAAAAATCTTAACAAAGGCATATTTTTCTGGGATTTTATGCGGGATTCTGCCGCTGTTCACCGTTTCTGCTTTTAAGTCTTTTTTCAGCTCTTCCAGCTTTGACACTCTTGGCCTTGGGAGGCTATGGAATTGAATCCTATGCTGATTCTTGCTTCTTGCTTCTTGCTTCTCTTGAATTAACAATAGTCTTTTCCCTTTTCAAAAAGTAACTTGTTACCAGAATCTCGTGTTGCTGAACTCTCAGGCCCCTCCGCATTATATTTAATTTCGCAGCAAAATGACGAGCATAATGCAAAGTGAAGATCACCCCAAAAAACCCCAAAACAACTCAACTGAACTGAAAATTGACCAATGCATACCTTACCTAACAACAAAACTACTGCCGCCAAAAAACACTCAGAACACCCCATCCCCCCCAAATCACACAGCTACTCCGAAATTCACCCATCAGGATGTACGGGTGTATCAATCTCAAGCCTATGATTAAATCACCACAACTGCTGCACATGTCATGATCTTTTGGCACTGGTTTGCTGGGCTTCTCTTCGTTAGGATATGCTCCGCGAATCTTGAAAATTGGCCTGTTCTCTCTGACCAAAATGACGATGCCGTGAGAACGCAACGTGACATCTCTGGTGACATTCCGCTTGATCAGTTAAACTCGTTTGGAGCGTCTCCTAACCGGTTGATTTTTGACGTGGAAGGCTACTCCAGTGGGGCCCTCCCCCTAGTAAGGAATCTACTAGATGTGAAGGTCAGTACCCTCATAATCGACTTGTACTGGAACGAATTCGTGCAACGATGGCAGTTGTGTCCGGCACCATTTCCCAACAACTCCACAGGGAACCTTACTGAATTGGTTAATTTGAGCTGGAATGGACACAGTTACAGGTGTGCTCCAGGATTCACCCCGGCTGACTTGATGGGCACCGTGGCTCTGTATATCAAAGATTCCAATGTGAGGTTGGATGCCAACGTTGTGCAATTGATGTTCAGCTTAAAATCCATTCATTACGACCAAACAAACTCGAACAGCACAAACTTTTACAGAACAAACTACTCCTTGACCTCGCATGCCTCCATACCGGCCGGCTACGCCTCCACCGATGAAAACTACTTGCTGCAGGGCAGTTCTTCGCTCATGTATTCCTTGAACGGATTGGGATCCTCGCTTTTCACTCCCGGTGATCTTGATCTGTTCGAGCTGAATACCAACTTCACTTCTGACTTTTACTCCTCTAAGTACCCCACACAGGATGTGTTTCTCTTCACCCTCTTCAAGCGAGCCGTGGGCATCATTATCGAGTCAGAACTGCGTAACTCGTCCTTGAGCTACAATATCTCGAGCCAGGATACTCAGATGCTCTTTTTCCCGCAGAGTGATGAGTTTGTGCCGTGGGTGCAAAACATCTCCAATAATACGTTGCTTGAGGAATGCGACCAGAGGGAAAGCAGCCCTTACAACAGCTTGGCATTCTCTTTTCTCGCGGGTATCTCTCAGTTTAGGGTGGCCATTGATAACAACGACACTGTTTTCACCAACGATACCATGCACCGATACGCCCAATGCGGATTCACTCCGGTGCTCAATTCTTCCAGATACGGAATTACTTCCGCCAATTCGAGCGACTCTTACGTGGGGACCATTATTAATAACTTCATTCCCAATTCCTACTGGGCATGGGCCCAAAACCAGCCCGACGAGGGCAAGTCCTTCAATATATCTGCTTCCTCTGGTTCCTCTCTTGCAAAGGAAGGCACCCCTGCTAAACGAGACGACGATGACGACGGAAACGGATGGGAATTGAAATCGCAGTCGCAGTTTGCATTCCAATGTATCACAATGACGTTGAGCGGCTGGACCGTGAACAACTGCTACGACAAGTACCGGGTGGCGTGCCAAAAAGACTCGGACCCATTTTCCTGGACCATTTCCGACTCCATCAGAATGTACTTCGAAGCACCTTTTGGTCACTGCCCGACCAATTACTCGTTTGGGTTGCCCAAACTGAGTGTGGAACAATTGGCACTCTTGAACTTTTTGGCACTGGAAAACATCCTGTTCCCGGTGTGGATTGATCTCAATGATATCACAGTTGCTGGATGTTACGTTACCGGCGGGCCGTATGCGACATGTCCATATACCACAGTTGCGACTACGAGCAATATCATCAAGAGAATTGCACCCAGCCTGGTGGTGGCACTCGTGATAATTTTGCTTTTCTTTTTCGAAAAATGGTTTTTGACCACTCCGATCCACTCGAATCGGAGACGGTACTGGAAAAAGACAATCAACCAGTACTACAAGGAAAACGACTACGAAGGTGTTCCATCATAGATGGCAATGTTAAATGTCGCGGCAATTTTAATGTCGCAAGTCGCACTTGCCCTGCTCCAAAAAATGAGGCAAACTTTCTTCAAGAATACTACCCCACCAAATAATGAACGATCCAAACTGGCAGAAATTGTCGCAGGAATTGAGACGCAGAGCTGCAAAGGCTCGCACTGGCGGAGGCGCGCCTCCCAGATCTTCTTTGGGCATGTTTGCCGGATTTGGCGGTCTTGTTTTGTTGGCAGGTGTCGGAATAGTTGCGCAAAATGCGTTGTTCAATGTTGATGGTGGTCAGAGAGCCATCATCTACTCTCGTTTGAGTGGTGTGCAACCCCAAATCTACCAAGAAGGAACGCATTTCATAATTCCTTGGTTCCAAAGACACATTGTGTACGATGTCAGAGCCAAACCAAGGAACGTTTCGTCTTTGACCGGAACGAAGGATTTGCAGATGGTCAACATCACATGCCGTGTGTTGTTCAAGCCAGACCTTTACGAATTGCCTAACATCTACCGGACCTTGGGCCAGGACTACGACGAAAAGGTGTTGCCCTCCATTGTCAATGAAGTGTTGAAATCCGTCATTGCGCAGTTCAACGCTTCGCAATTGATCACCCAGAGAGAAAAGGTGTCCAGATTGGTCAAGGAGAACCTTGTTCGCCGTGCGGCCAAGTTCAACATTTTGTTGGATGATGTTTCGTTGACGTTCATGACCTTTTCCCCCGAGTTCAGTGCGGCTGTGGAAGCCAAGCAGATTGCCCAGCAGGACGCGCAGAGAGCTGCGTTTGTGGTGGACAAGGCCATCCAGGAGAAACAGCAGTTGGTTGTGAAGGCCTCTGGTGAAGCCAAGTCTGCTGAGTTGATTGGTGAAGCCATCAAAAAGTCTAAGGACTACGTTGAATTGAAGAGATTGGACACTGCCAGAGAGATTGCACAGATCTTGGCCAACTCACCCAACAGGATCATGTTGGACAACGACACGTTGTTGTTGAACACCGTCACCGACTCCAGAAAATAATGTAAATAGTAACGAAAGACGAACAACGGATGTGGCTGCTACAGCGTCATAAAGCAAGAACGTTCATTAAAGCACGAGAGGAAGCTCCGTGCAACTCTCTTGAATGCGAGGAGTACTTCAGAAAATCAGATTCACAATGTCGCTACCAATAGTCGCACCAGCACCGAAAATGGCCGCGTTACCCAATTTGCTTCCAAACTTCTTCATGTGAGAACCAGCATTGGATTGAGAAGCCTCTTGTGGAGCCTGTTCCTGTTGTGGTTGAGAATATTGTTGCTGAGGCTGAGAATATTGCTGAGGAGGGTAGTAGTTGGAGGAAGGTGGAGGAAACTGGGCATAACCTCCGTAGGAAGGCTGCTGCTGTAGTTGGTCGTACTGTGGAGCCTGGTTCTGATAAGTAGGGGGCCCAGGAGGGGGTCCCGGAGAATAAGAGGCCTTTTCCGAAGAATAAGAGGCCTTTTCCGGAGAGAAGATGGCCTTCTCCGACTGGAACTCTGCTTCCGGAATCAGCGAAACGTAATTGGATGGAAACACTCCGGTCTTATCCGGCCCGTCTGCCTGCTTGTATCCTTTCCACCAGTCAGGAGAGAGATGTTCCACGACAGCGACCCTGTCATCTTTTTGAAGTTGCAAGTCACCGGGTTGCTGAGAATCGTAGTTGAATAAAACCTTGCAGTAACCAAGAGCCGGAGCCGGAGATCTGGGAGGAATTGGCGCAGGACGAGGCTTGATCTCTTCCTGAATAGAAGTCTTCGCCAAGGACTCAGCCACAGAGTCGGGGCTAGAAAGGCTGATTTTATCGATTCCCCAAGGTTGCATGTCTTTGGCGTATTTCTGGGGAAGCGACAGGACCAAAGTGTCCATGAGCTTTTTGTCAATCACCTCAGAATCGTACAAGAACTCGAGTTCTGTTCTGATGGTGGTGAGCGATCTGTTGATGAGAGCAGCAGACATGAGGTGAGAAGAAGGTGGTTGGAATCAGACAATTTGTTCTACCAGTCTCTGGAGTTAAATTCGCACTTACCTTCATTGCTACAATAAGGCACATGACCGTGGCTGTGTAACAATGCGGAAGTTGAGGCAAAGCGAAATGGTCAAGCTGGAAATAATTGAAGAAGAAAAGGAGACGAAATCAACTGATAAATTTGACACATCAATGCGATTTATTTTAAGCCGAATCAATGCAATGAATTTATGGCGAATCAATTCGATAATTTAACCAATCAATGCGATTCATTTTAACACGAATCAATTCGATAAATGAATCAACCCCTAACCAAATTCACAAGACCTGTTGCACGTGGAGGGTCAATTACGACTCACATTGGGCTGTCCGGGTGAACTCCAAACGGGGTAATTCCGACAGCTCACTCTGCATTAGTTCAACCGAAAAGGTGCGTATCACCGAGCTGTGCAGTCATTCCAAATATAGATGCGCCTAACCTTGACGTATTTTTCAGTGGCAAGCACTATACATTCTCCATGACATCCTGACGCCCTAACGTTTCCTTATGGCGGTATTTTCACAATTGCCCACTGGAACCACGGCTCAACTTGGTGAAAATGGAGTGGGATGAGTTGAGCCTCTGATTCACAGGTATTGAAATCCGAGATTCGACCAATCGGTTTTGCGTTCCAATTGGGTAATACATCCAGTCGCGTCTTCTGCACACGCAGCAGCTCAGATCTAGGCCATCCCCATCTGTAGATGACCACCCCGTCATCCATATGCGGCTGACCTCACGCCCAAACAATGCAACAACCGTGACTCATTCTTGCGAGAGGTCCAACTGTCGTGCACATAGTAGAAGACACTGGCCTCTAACCTTGGGTGCAAAATTGATGCTCCTTTCAGTTGCCACTAGCACTCTAAATTCGGGTATAAAGTGATGCGGTTCGTCCGTCAATTTGTCGCATCATCCAATTATGCTACATCTTATAACCACCGCTTTCACCGCTTTCACCGCTGCCACTTTTGTGTCAGCTGCTGCTATTGATAGAGGTGCCACTGCCTCGGATATCGACTCCAGTGGCTACCTGAATACGAATTTCCATAGTCCCTTAGCCCATGACGGCGGCAGTTCTGAAAATGCCGGTAACGGTACGAATGTGACTGTCTCCAATGCTGCTTCTCGACTAAGTCTTGGTGTTGGCTCTCTCGCGATTGTGGTTATTGCTGGACTTTTCTAAGCACTGACTTCTGAGGGACTACTAGTTTATTTTGGGTGCCGCAAGGCCTTCATATATTCAATAAAGCAAAGACCAAATTGATGTAGATTGGCGTAGGTTGAGGAAAAAAGCGAGAGGTGAACTCGTTGGTGACTTCTTATCCACAAGTCATTTACTGGAGTCAATTGATCCAGATCTTCCCAGTTGCAAGCCGAAAGAAGAGAAGCATAAATGGGTGCAATATCCTGCACACACAACGGTCAATGCAGCTCTTGAGATCTCCAGCAGGATAGTTTGAAACGACGAGCCAGAGTCTGCCGTCTTCAAGCCTCTCTTCAAACCTCAATACGATCACATGTTGATACAATGCCAGAGCCAAAGTCACGTAAACCAATTATTTCAATCTTCAGCCGTCCTTCAAAATCCAATCCAATCAAATCCCCCCCAATCCAATGCAATCCAATCGAATCAAAAGCTAACCACGTTTGAACCCAGAATTGGATCCCGCCCCAAACACAGCATATCATTGCACCATCAGTGTCCATGACTCCCGGAGCCTCTTAACACCCGTACACCCCAATTCCGCTTGTGCGAAACAAAAAATGATTCATTCAACCTCAAAATTTTCAACTACCCCACGAGATGATATCTGCCCTCCGTGCCGGTGGCAGCATGCACCAGATAAGAACCAAGGTTTCGTCCAGTTCCACATCTGCACTCGCCTACAAGACTTTGCACAGAAACCTGAAAAGACCACCTTTGCCAACGTTCGATACGCCCAACTGGTCCGCGGACGCTGCTGTTTCGTCTATTTTGTACGAGACGCCCTTCCCCTCGAAAGCCCCTCGAAAGCAGCACGTGTTGAACTGCTTGGTGCAGAACGAACCCGGTGTTTTGTCCTCTGTTTCTGGAACTTTGGCTGCCAGAGGCTTCAACATCGACTCGCTTGTTGTGTGCAACACCGAGGTCAAGGACTTGTCCAGAATGACGATTGTTTTGGGTGGCCAAGATGCTGTGGTTGAACAGGCCAGAAGACAGATCGAGGACTTGGTTCCTGTGTACGCTGTTTTGGACTACACCAACGCTGAAATCGTCAAGAGAGAGTTGTTGTTGGCCCGTATTTCGTTGTTGGGTCCCGAATACTTCCAGGAATTGATTGCTGCTCACAACTTGCACACTTCGGACGGTTCAGCCGTTCCAGATTTGAGTGCTACCGAAAGCGCATTCCACCCCAGCAACTTGGCTCCTTCGGAGGCCTTGAGACAGAAGCATGAGCATTTGCATCACATTTCCATCGTCACCGAGAGATTCGGCGGAAAAGTTGTGGATATTTCCGACAGAAACGTGGTTGTGGAGTTGAGTGCCAAGCCATCGAGAATCTCGTCGTTCATCCAGTTGTTGCAGCCATTCGGAATCTTGGAGATTGCCAGATCTGGTATGATGGCGTTGCCTAGAACGCCCTTGGACCACGCGCATGTGGAAGAGGAGGCTGTTGATGCCGCTGACATTGTGGATGCTTCTCAGTTGCCTCCTGGTTAGGATCTAGATGAATGTATTGTATCATTGATAAACTAGAAACACGAAAACCGGTACACAGATCCAGAAGAACAGAACAGTTGTGTCTCTTATTAGTCCGTAAAAGTCGCACGTCACTGAGGTGAATTGATAGCAAGAGTGGGGAAAAGCCGAATTTGTGAAATATCTGTTGGACAGTTCTTGCTCCTTGCTTTGAATAACCTTGTGTTTTTGAAATTTCATCTGAAACTTAAACCATATATTTCGAAAGTTGGCCTCGTAGGCCGTATTCGGAAGAAAGCAGTTGAAACCAATTTTCAACCTGAACACAGAATGAACTCTCAAAACAGGTTTTGCTTTCCGAATTTCCAAAAGATTCTTCATCAAGTCGTGGCAAGAATTCGGAGCAATGAGTGAATGGGCTTTATGACGGTACACAGTCCAAATTGTAAGCTACTGGATGAATCGTCTCAAAAAACAATACTGGATGAATCGTAATTGAGTTTGGTTACGCCTTGACCTTCGTCAGCGCCCGTGCTGGTTGCAAATGCACATTGTTGTTGGGGTTTCCCGGTATACGAAATTTGATGAGGCCATTGTTAACGATAAATGCAAATTCGACTTCTCAAGTCGATCGAGGCTGTTCGTTCCAATTCAGAAGAAGGTCGACATTTTGAGGCCCGAAATTTAATAGTGAGCGATGTTGAATTCACAGAGTTGCTGGGTCATGACATTATCACTGGCGTCCGAAATGGTCAACTCCAGATATTGGTGCGACTTCTTGAATCTCACCTACTCCGGCAACTGTCCACAGTACGCGCAGAATGATTGACTTAATGTGCGTTAGACCAAAAATGTGCGGGTCAACACCAGGTCCCACGGGTATGCCGGACAAGTGAAATTCGAACAATGACTCAGAAATCAGGAAATCTTCACAAGGCGCCCAACGCTTGCGTTGTTTCTCCGGAACCAAAGCCCGAGACTGATTTTGACACCATGCACCGAATGCTTCGAGCAACTAAACTTGCATCTCCTGCGCAGGCAATCGCATCTCATACGCCACCCGAAGGGCTTGCTGCTATTAATAGGCCACGGTCCAGGGCGGAAATAGAAGGACAACTTGAAGCAGTCGTCGCGAATACTGCGCCTAGGTCCTGGGCACAAGAACATGTGCCCTGCCCAAAGACGTTTCCATACATTAGAGGATGCACCACTGCGCGACTATCATTTTTTCTTCGTAAAGCCATTCTCTTTCGTCACCCAAGATATTCTTGAACGTTGTGCTCGTCTTTCCTTCTACTGGACTGACCTGGTGCCTCCCACTCGCTTCTTATCGCTAGACTTGTGCACCAAATTCTCGGCTGGATTTTGTCTTGAAATAGCCTTATCATGAGCGGTTATCCACCCTCCAAACAATTGGACTCGGCAGATCAGAGGCTGGCCCAACAAAACCTACCCGACCATCAAAACCAGCAGCCCCTGAACCCGCAAAATGTCCAACAAAACCACCAAAACATCCAGCATCTGGAACCACCCCAAATTCCACCCCCACAGCTTGTCTACGACCAGTTCCACCTGTACTACGCCTCCGTGCAACAGCTCCCGGCGTCGCCCGCGTACTACCACCCGTCGGCGATGCTCCGGGCGTCTCTAGTGGGCCGGCCAGTTCTTCCCATGAACAATATGAACCCCTCCGTTTCCGCCACCGACAATTTCATGGCTGCAAATCCACAGCCGCCACAGCCGCTGCCGCCGGAGTCAAATTACCCGAATTTCCGCCAGAGCTACCCGGTCTACGGAAACGTCCATGCGGCTCACAAGGAAACTCCGCCGATCTCCCAGAAGTCGCTGGCCCAAGACGACCTGAGAACGGACAGCGAGACGCCGGTGAAAATCGAGCTGCTGGGCAAAGTGGCCCACCGGAAAACCGCCTACTCGCGAAAACGCTCGCTCACCGCTTGCGACACTTGTCGCCAGAAAAAGAGCAAATGTGACAACGTCAGACCTCGCTGCGGCGCCTGTACGCATGCGGGGAACGCCAATTGCCGCTATCGAGCCGACGACCCGGCGTCAGACTTGCTGGCGTACGACCCGGCTTCGCTCAATATCTTGCTGAAACTCGACCAGATTTTGGACGAGTTGAAGGTCACGCAACCGGCCAAGAAGCAGAAGATCCAGAAGAGACCGCACTTCTTTCAGCACTGCCAATGGGACATGTCCGTGACCCTGATGTTGAGATGGACCTACCTCCATAAAGTCTTGGGAACTACCCCAGATGAGGTTGCTCGCCAGACTCGCAGATTGGTGCGCAATTACGAGGACGTCAACGTAGCCCTTGACTTGCCTCGCTCGTTCCAAGAACGCTTTGTTGCCTGCTCTGCCCTCGAGAGGCTCCTCTACTCGGAATTCTCCACATTCTGCAACTCGTTCTTCGTCAACTGCCACACCAAAGTCCCTTGTTTGGACAGGGTCACTTTGCTCGAGTCGGTGGAGGTGTACACAGTGATGAAAAGGGCTGATCCAAGCCTTTCCTTTACGAGCATGCTCGAGGAGTTTGTGGAGCTTGGAGAAAACGAAGTTCCACAGTCGTACGTTAACTCCATTGCCAAATTTAATATCCAAGACTCGGCAGTCCGCCGGAGAGCCTACCGCCACTGCTGTGAATCCATTCCAGTTTTATTGGTGATTTGTGCGATTGGTGCATTGTCCACTCCTATCCGCTTGGACAACTTGGAGGTGTTTAGTTCGTCCTTGGAAGAAAGATCGTCTCTCGATTTCTGCTGCACCGACCTACAGGGTGCCGAACACATTATTCCGAGGGACAGAATAAAGCTCAGCAACATGTTCATCACCTACGCCGTGTTCATTTCCACAACGTTTCCCACCAGTTTGAAACCCAATTCGTTGGTTGCTGTGGAGTACCACATCTTGCTAAGCCAGTACAACATGTACATCATGAACCCTCTCAAGGCTCACCGTGAGATAGTGCTTGCGAGCACAGAAATGATGTACTTTCTCGAAAAGGAAAAGCTGCGTGCAGATGACTCAGATGGACTGCCTGACTACGCTCTTAACGACAAGAGATCAGTGGTAGACCGTCTTTTCTGGACATGCCTCAAATTGGAGTGTGAATTCCGTGCCGAATTGAGTCCGTACGTGCCTTTATCCGGAATCACTCTGATGGCTCCTCCTTCTCTATTCTTGAAAATCCCCGAGCCACTTCTGGAGGATGATCATTTGAGCGAATGCATCAAGCTCTCTAATAGGTTTGACGACAACAACTCGTGGTTTTTCTTCTTGACTGAAATTGCAGTGCGCAAGGTGGATAACAAATTATTTGATGAAATATATTCGGCAGAGGGCAGCAAGAATATGATGTGGGACCGCCCTGACTTCGCAGAAAGAACAGCGTGGAGTGTTCTGATAAAATACTTGAACCAATACAATGGTATCATCAGTGCTCTTTCTCCAAGAATCCGTAACTTTGTGTTGCTGGAAGTGAATGTTGAACAGATATACGCCAGTATGAAGAGAAGAGCCGACAAAAAGAATCAAAGAGGAGACATCGAGGAGAACATTTTCGACAACTTGGACGACTTTTTAATTGACGACGATTTGTTGCTTCGGGCTCAATCGGAGTCTATCATGTTCATCAAGACGCGTATTCTAGTGTCAAAGTTGGCATTGTTCCGCCCCCTTATTTATTTAATCTTGGAGGACAAGATTCCTCTCCTCGAGGTCGTGGAAGCTGCAGCTTCGGTTCTCCCAAGCCTTCAAATCAGCCAGTCTGAACAGACAATTTTGCACGACCAGCCGGACTCTCCTCTTCAGTCGAAGTCCTCATCTTCAACGAACAACGATAGCAGTCAAGTTGAGTCGTCTCATTCGTCGTCTAATTTTGCTACGAATTTCATCGATGGAGAAATGTCCTATTTCGACATCACCAACGCTCCATTTTTTTACCAGAAGCGTTATCCAGATGACGATTTCAGTGATCTCATCGAGTATACTGACGGATGTGACGAATTTGACGAGAATTTCATCCACATCAAGGATTTCCCTGCTGCCAGAAAGAGATTGCTCCGAGTACTTGTGCGAAACATGATTACGTTGCCAAAACTCAATATCCCAAAGATTGGACTGCACCGTCACGCTGGATCGTGGTATTACTTGCGCAACCTCTTCTTTGGTGTCATTTTGCAATTCTTGCTTTTCAAAAAAGTTCAAGAAGCGATAATGAATATGATGAGGAGCAATAGCCTACCTGGAGATCCGCAACAAGGAGGAGAGATCATGGAGGCGCTTAATCTCGTATTCAGCCGAGTTACAGTCGCCGCTTCTTTGGAACATGCTCTTCTCATTCTTAATTACTGGAAAGCCGAAAGAAAGGACTGTGAAGTCTACGCGGAGTACATCCAGATGTGCTTAGACAAACTATAAATACTGCATACAGACTGGCTCATGTCCGAACCTCGCATTTTGCAACTTCCTCAATTGAGATGGAAGAATTGCGCATTCAGAAATACCCACAGAAGAAGCACCTCATGAAACAAGAGAAAATTGACTCCCTGTGGCGCAACTGCGACTACGAAATCAAAGAACAAGATCGATACTTGCCTATTGCCAACGTGGCCCGAGTCATGAAGCTGGCACTTCCCCAGCATGCCAAACTTTCGAAGGAATCCAAAGAATGCGTTCAAGAATGTGTGTCCGAGTTCATTTCATTCATCACGTCACAGGCAGCAGACAAGTGCAAGCTCGAGAAGCGTAAGACGCTAAACGGCGAAGATATGTTGTGGGCAATGTTCACCCTTGGGTTTGAGCACTATTCCGAGACGTTGAAGATTTATCTCGCCAAGTACCGAGAGTTTGAGCAGCGAGAGGCCGAGAAAAGATTGGCGACGAGATGCAGACGCAAGCGGTACGAATCCGAAAGTGATTCAGAGGAAATCCAGGACAATCTCACATATGACTTAATGAGCCCTGAAGGGTATGTCGATTTCGGGCGCGAGTACTACATCGCCAGCGAATAAATGATAGCGATTGGCTGTTGTCTTTGAATGAGATATTTGAGATAGCCTGATGTCCGCTCGGTTCAAACACCTTTTGAGAAAGTTATCAGAAAGTTAAGAATGTGTGGTAGTCTTTGATGTCGGTTGACTCTTTTCACCATGCAGTGGACTTCGGACGCTTAGAGATCTTCGAAGCTGACTGAGCAATTGCCCAGCCGGAAACCAATTTCTTCCTTAATGCAAGTAAGCTCCGACTGGGAGCGTAGTTGAAGAGATCAGGCTCACAAAGTCTGCGAATATCTGCATGCATATTCGCAATGCGTTATGAATGCACGATTGCGTTGCTGGGGAACGCTGTTCACGCACGAGCTCACTCTATGCCGGGATTGCGCCGAGAATGTAACAGGAGGGGCAAGAACCATAGGAGCGTAAGGAGTTAAATAAGGTTCTCCATTGCATGAAACTACGAGGAGGCATGGCTGGAAACCTCAATGAAAATCTTAGTCCACTGGGAAATGGCTTCAGCATGCATCCAAAATTGTGGAAACTTATTTCAGGTTGGAAGGTTTGCAAACGAAAATTTGGAAAGTTTGTGGCAGAAAACGATGCAAAAGGATGCCAAAACAAGACACCTCGAAGTTAATAACGGAAACAGAAAACCTTCGACGCGCAAGGTCCTCCCGCAACACGCTCAATTCTGCCCATCGCATGCACGATTTGTGGCGCGTCGAGATGGCACAAAGGGCAGTCTGCCACAAGGGAGAAGAATTCCTTTCCACCAAAATAATTACACGGTGACAGACGATCTGGACACACCCCGAATCTTGCTAACAGCTGAGCCCGGGCTTCCTCGAAGTATGTAACCAATTTACTAGAACTCTCCAGCCACAGATGAGGCACGCGCATACAACCTAACTCGGTGATGACGGGCATACAACCTAACTCGGTGAAGAGGCACGGGTGTACCTACTAATCTCAACTTTTCCATCGATCACCTCCTTTGACATTCTCAACTTGCATCGCAGACCGTTTCGTCCTCATTTCGCTGCATTGGACCACATACCTCATTGATCGTTCTGTCCGATTTGCCTCTGTTAGCATCTTTTTTCGCATCTTTATTCTGATTCGAACGGACTGAAATGATGAAGTCGTTCCGTAAAAGCAAGCGCCTGTCGAATTCTCTGACAGGCTCCTCACCCAAACACATATCTCGTGTGTCGTCTTCCCAGTACACTACTGAGCATTTGGACTCACTCTTACAGTCTCCCAAGAAGGTGATCAAGGCACTTTTTGACTATGCTCCACAAGGACCAGGAGAACTCAGGTTCAACAAAGGAGATTTCTTCCATGTTGTTGGAGACGCCGAGCAAGACGACACTTGGTACGATGCAACAAACCCCGTGACGGGACAGCGAGGAATGGTGCCCATTTCGTATTTCGAAGTATTTCAACGAAGCCGCCATGCGTCGTCTCCAGGAAACGGAATCGAGCAAAGCAATCCCATCAGCACAAAGCTCCAGAATGCCGGTACACGACTGACCCAGAACCAGACGCTTTACGCCCTGACACTCTATAATTTTGAGGCTGAGCGTCCAGATGAACTTTCGGTGCGGAGCGGCGAGAACTTGGTGATCTGCGCCCACCACGAATACGAGTGGTTCATTGCAAAGCCCATTAACCGTTTGGGCGGCCCAGGTCTCGTTCCTGTACTGTTTGTCAGAATCATCGACTTGTTGAACCCCGCAAAAGAACACGACCCACAAGAAGATCTTGTGGAGGTAATCAACCACTTCAAGATCCCCACAGTCGAACAATGGAAAGATCAGACTGCCAAGTACCAAGCCAGTACGATTCCGTTGGGCCATATTTCCAACAATGCTCCCGCAGTTTCTCTGAATACTCAGTATTTCCAGAAAGATCCAAATGCGGCTCCTTCCAGCCGCTCGTCCTTGACCTCCACCAAAACCACCATCGTCGAGGTGTCGGTGGACTCCTACCACCTCGACAAGGGCAGGTACCAGTACTTGGTGAATGCCCGCCTCTCAAACGGTAAAATGAGACACTTGTACAGATACTACCAAGACTTCTACGACCTCCAGGTCAAGTTGCTTGAGCTCTTCCCGTATGAAGCCGGTAAAATCGAGCACCTGCGCCGGATCATTCCGTCCATTCCCGGCCCGTTGATCAACGTCAACGATTCAATCTCCAAGTTGCGCCGAGAGAAGTTGGACTACTACTTGCGCAACTTGATCGCCTTGCCCAACCACATTTCTCGGTCGGAAGAGGTGTTGGGATTGTTTGAGGTTCTTCCGAACGGATTCGACAAGGAATTCACCGAAAACAAGGAAGACCGCTCGTCGAAGCCCGTGAACCAACAGTCCAACTACCAGCAGGACCGGATGTCACAGTACTCCAACATTCAGCGAAACACTCAAAACAGAACGTCAGCCACGCCGTCCCTGGAATCCCCAATCCAAAGATCGCCATCGCCGTCAGTGGACGCTGCCACCAGCGCCTCGTCGACAGCCGCGGAAACGAAAACGAAGGTCAAGGTCAAGTTCTACTATGAAGACGACATTTTTGTGTTGTTGTTGCCCGTGAACTTGCGTTTGGAGGACTTGAAGACCAAGTTGATAAAGAGATTGAGCCTCGACACCGAGGAGTACGCCGAAAGCGGCGTGTACTTGTTCTTGAAGAACGACTACGACGAGTTCATGGACTCCAACCGGGTGGTGACCGAAGTGCTTTCTACCCAACAACGCGAGAAGCTCTTTGCGTTTGAGATTGCCGACGACTCCAAATTCCACGAGATCTTGTACGACAAGTGCAAGGTTGTAATTTTATCGGGATGAGCACAGGGGCTGGTACATGTATTATTATATAGTGACGGGAAATGCCAGGATTCATCATGCGCGACACACAGGAAAACAAATACCCCATTAAAACAGTTGTTTACATGGCCCGGACCAGGCTACGACGCCCAGAAGGGGTGACTCCAGAACCAAATGACGACATTATTATCAACCGGAGATCTGCCCGGTGTCCCCAATGTCGAGAAAAAATCGCCAAAAGAGGAGACACCTGTGCCCATTGCACCGAGCGAACGGCAGAAGAGATGAGGAAATCAGAGAAAGAAATCGAAGATCAAACGAAAGAGCCGGAAAAGCAGAAGGAGAAAGAAAATCCGAAAGCTGTAACAGTATCGTTGGTGGAGTTCATCACGGCTCTAGCCGGAAGCTCAAGAAGATCAAAAACCCCGGACGAAACTCAATTCCTCTCAGCAGATGAGGCGGAAGAATCTCCGGCGGTTACTCCCCAGAAGAACATCTTGGATGAACTTGAGACTTCCAAAGCCAATGCCACAGTGGAGGATTTTGAAATAAGTTCAGAAGCACCGAAACCAGAAGCACCGAGTCATCCGTTCAAGGAGAAAATCGGCTTGGAGCCTCCCAAAAACTTCAAATTGCATCTCCATTCCGAAATAGCCTCGAGCACGCCTAAAGCCAGGGGTCCAAAACCACCCTTAGCGAGTTCACCGGTGAAGAGGAAACGGTTCAAGAAGTACGAGAGATCCAAACAGAAGCTCATTATCAATCCTTCCTCGGAGTCGGAGGAGGAAAAGACTCTTCCAAAGCCGGAAGCAGATTCTCCGAATGCAACGCTTGCCGCACATCAGGTGGAAATCCTTCCGAATGGAAGTTCTGTTTTCAACGGGCTCGAGCAACAAATGATGGAGGACCTTTCCAGAGAAGAGGAGCAGCTCCGAGAGGAAGAAAGGAGCGTGAGACAAGAAAGAAACAGGGAGGTCGGAAGAGTCTTAGAGGAATCTGTGATGGAAGAGGGTCAATCTTCGGAGAAAAAGTTGGAAGACAAATTTGAACCGGTGCAAGTATCGGTTGTCGATGTGGAGACGAACTATACTTTTAATGAAACCCCTTCGGATAGGAGGCTGAAGAAAACGAAGCTCAACAAGAAGAGAAAGAGCAACGTCAGAAAGAGACAGCGAGAGGGCGAACGTGCAGTTCCGGAATCGTCGATTCGGGTTCCTGTCACTCCACGCAACTTCCAAATCTCTGAACCTCCGCTCACAAACTCTGGCCCTCCGCTCAAAATCCTAAATTCTGCCAGCCTATACACAAGCAGTGAGCTCCACAACCCCCGAATGGCCATCGACAGTTCTCAGGATTCCTATAGACAGGGTGCAATTGACTCCAGTCCCGTGATTCATGTCAAGGTGGAGCCAGAAACGGAAAAGTGGAGGAGGAAGTTTCCCAACTCTCTGCATTGGAAAAACGACTCGCAGACACAAGTTTCTGGGACGCAAATTCCAGTGCAGAATACTCAGGATCGGTTCAGCGTTCAGCCTCAGTCGACCAACACGACGATACCTCAAACCCATCGCCGGAGAGAACCAAAGAAAATAAAACTCATTCCGTTCAAGTCACCTCCAAAACTCAAACTGAAGCCACAGAAAACCGTCGCCGAGCAACTACAAGACCGATTTAGCTGGGCTGGCAACAAATTCGAGGGGTTTGGCGTGGACTCCGACGACTCCGACTACGAATAATTGGTGGGGTGCCACATATCTGGCATATAGCCCAGTCTCGCGAAATGTGGAGGCATAATTGAACTTATCCGATTGCGAACTTTTATTCAATTGCTATCTTCATCCAATTGAACCTGAAATGATCTCTCCCAAATACGCCTTGTCCCATTACTTCCATTCGACCAAGACCCTCAGTGCCAAGCTGTCCACGTCTCCCCACATTGTCAACTTGTACTTGGACTACAACTGCCCGTTTTCGGCCAAGATCTTCTTCAAATTCGCCTCTTTGATTCCAACTTTGCAGAAGGACCACCCCAGCAACTTCCAGTTTGTGTTTGTCAATGTGGTGCAGCCATGGCACCCCAACTCGGTACTTCTCCACGAGTACGCTTTGGTAGTTGCTCAATTGTTGAGAGAAAAGATCCCGGAAAAGTCCAACGAATTGTTCTGGACCGTGTCTGACTCACTTTTCAAAAGCAAGGAGAAGTTCTACGACTCCACCACTGTTTCCTTGGGCAGAAACGAGATATACACCGTCATCAATGACGTTGTTTTCGACGACGTTTCCGATCTTCCGTTCTCCAAGGCTGATGTCTTGAAGAAGTTGGAAATCAAGGAGGAGACAGACCCAGCCAAGGCATCCAATGGAGGAAACGATTCCACTGTCGATGTGAAGTATTTCACCAGGTACCAAAGAGGCGTGGGTGTCCACATTACTCCTACGGTGAGTGTGGATGGAATTGTGGATGATTCCGTTTCCAGTGGCACTGAGGAGAAGGACTTGATCAAGATATTGGAAGGATATTTGTGATCCAGAGCGTAATTTGTATCTCATTAACTGCTGAGCTGGTAAGGAACAAGTTCAGGAATACCTATGTGAAATGTTGTTCAACTTTTTAAATGTCATTGTATCTGAGGAGACAATACATATGTTTTTTCAACGGTCATTATGTAGAAGTTTACACATTTTGGCACCGGAAGAACAACTTCGCTCTCACTACGGAGCGTTTGTCCTGTCCCTAAAAACTTCAAAAGAGGAAACCTTGTACGCTGAATTACCTCATCCGTAATTAACACCCCAGTGTTCCAGAAACCTTCTTTGTTCACGAGAAAGTAGGAAGCATTTTCGAAAACATTTTTTTATTCAATGAAACCAAACCATTCCTCTTTTGTTCGAACTCAGTGGTGTTCAATTCTTGTACAGCGTTTGTTGGCTGTTGATTAGACGATGCTGCACACCCCTGAATTCTAGCATGCCAAAAGGTAATCTCTCCATGTAGAAGCCTTTATAGAGATGCCTGAACCAGAACAGTACTCCATCTTTGATGTGGAATTGTAGAATCGGCGATCACATTGTTCGACAACGGAACTGCGGACAAGCAGCAAAACTATCAGAGTGTTGGAGAAAAGGAAGAAATCGTTGAAGAGTTTCATGCTATTGTCCTTGGGGGTCGTCAGCAACATAGCAGTATTATTTGCTTGATCTGCATCAGGTTGTCAATTTAGATGACAAGATAATTCTTCCTTACCAGCCAAGACCCGATTAGAGTTGCGAGTAACCTGTTGTTTAATATAGGTAGTTGACATTTTTTCAACGATCGTTGTATAATTCGGAAAACTGTAAAGTAGAAAAAACTAAACTATACATCATAAGGAATAACAGGTGTGCCCATCGATAGTTTATGAAGGAAAGCATCCCAGAGTTAAGAGAGGGTCTGATTATCTCACATGCCTCCAGGGTTCAAACACTTCACTCACATAGGATGGGGAAATATTGCACGCTGAGCGAACTGATCCGTATACTCTAACACCCCAATATTACCCGTAACGGGCAGACTTATACCACTAGGATCTAGGATGTACTCGGGATGAGGAGAAAGCAAGCCGAAGTGTCCTATCTGTTGCTCAAGGCTGCTCAGAAATGTTTGAGCGAATCAAGTGATAGATGATCATTTATGTCGCTAAATGAAGCTCAAAAAATCTGAAATTCAAGTTCTCTTCAAATCAGAATGTAAGAACTACATTTACGGACTCAATTTTTCATTTAGAGCCATTTTTGTCCTTTGTATAGGACATCAAAAATGCACAGTCTATATATTGCCCACTCCCAAAACACTCAATTAAGCCGGCCTCGTATAGTGGTTAGTACAGTTCGTTGTGGCCGAACAAACCCAGGTTCGATTCCTGGGACCGGCATTCTTTTTTGCATTTCCCACCACTTTTTTCTATACTCAAAAACCTTAACATTCCAAATAACCATCAAATGCTATCTGCATGGACCCAGTTTTCTACCCTCTCGAAAATATTTCAGGTGTTACCCGCACAAAACATAAGGTGCGAATTCAAATTAAAATTTAGGTCGAAATATTCTTGCATCTTTCTTTCCATAACAAATTGTATGTTTCTAAATTTTGTCTGTCTTAACGGGATGACACAACGATTCGTGTTGCTTGAAGAATCTTCGATGTAAGCCACAAATAGACTACAACGGTATCTGACTCCTGACATTCAAAAATTACTGAATTACAAACTAACATCAAGGCAATGCAAAAGCACAAAGGCAGGTCCCTAAATGCCATTCACCGTAATCCTTTACCTATTAAGCTATCTGTGCACACGTATGGGGAATTGCCACAGTTAATCCCCCATAACCCGGTTTCTTGGGTATATTTTTGCTACCGCTTGGCTTTCATATATTTGCAGCAAGTCCCGCAGGCGTTAGAGCCACGGATTGTTGTGGATGTTGCTGAAAACGGCTCGGTGTTCAAAGTGTGCCAAGAAGCCGATATGATGCGGTTGTGGAACCAAGGCTTCTTCGGGAAAGGCACACTTTCTCGGTCCGATCCTTCGTGGAAACAACGGGTGCAGCGTAGACTAAATCTAGACGGTGGTTTGACAGAAGTGACCAAGGAGGAGATTACCGATGTAAGACGAGGGGAGCGGAAGAAGTTCAAGGAACTTCGGAGCAGATTCCAAAAGTTCGAGTCCATGGCGAGAAAACAAGCGTTGACCGAGGCGGATGTAGAGGAAATGGAGAGAATAAGAATTCAATTGGCTGAAGTGAAGCTAGAAAAGGAGAATTTCGACGTCCTGCTTGAGGAATTTGATGCCTCCACTATGAGGAAGGAGGACTTGGACATTATTGAAGATCGCAAATTGAAGGAAAATCTAGAGTGTTTGCAATTGCAGAAAGTGGAAACATTTTTCTTGAAATTGCTAGATGTTGTGGAGGTGAGAATGCCGAAGGATGACGTCGTGTCTGATGGTCCAAATTCTCCAGAATCAGAAGTGCCATCTGGGTTATCTACTAAACAACTCTACGAGCTTTGTGCTGGGGATCTCGAGCCTAGCAATCCGTTCATTCTCGACTACGTGGTCTACCACCATTATCGGAGTTTAGGATGGTGTGTCAGAAGCGGCATTAAGTTTGGTTGTGACATGCTTCTTTACAAGAGAGGTCCTCCATTTATGCATGCGGAATATGCAATTTTCGTTATTCCAAACACGGACGAGTGGAAAGAATGGGAGGACATCATGGCCGCGGGACGAGTAATTGGCGGCGTCAAGAAGACGATGATATTGGTGTACGTGGATATTCCAGCAAAGGAGCTTTTTGTTGACAAATTCGATAAGCTGTTTGTCGAGGTGCTACAACTCTACAAGGTGACGGAGATAGTGTACCGAAGATGGATTCCCAGCCGGACTAGGGATTGAACGCAGGCACAATACTTTGACGTATTGGTGATTTTCGTTGCTTCGCTTATTACAATGTCCGATGAAGCAAGGCGTGCACGAGAAGCGAAGACCTTGCATCCTGCAGGAGACGTGGAACAACACGACTCCCTAAAGCAGCTGGCGACGACTTGTGTGGGTCTTTCTTTCTACTGCAACGCTACAACTATGGATCAAACGACTGCCTGAAAGATCAAGCACTTTCAAATTCCAGCGTCAGGCGACATTCCACGGGAGGGCAAGCACGTACTGGGAGCTGTGCAGGACAAGGAGGACAAAAAAAATCAAACCTCGCGACTTGCACAATATATAAAGAGCAGCGAAAACCCAGGCAGCCGAGATGCTTCTATGCACACCATACAAACAATTTATCACCATGGCGGATATCAGTTCGCTAATCAACCCTCCAGACGAGGAGGCTTCTGCATTGCCTCAAGAAGAAGACCACAAGGTCAGCCAGAGCACCATACTAAGTTCATTTGAGAAAATCAAGACACACTTCCCGGCAGCCCGGATCAAGAAGATCATGCAGTCGGACGAGGACATTGGCAAGGTGGCACAGGCCACTCCTGTTGTTGTGGGCCGGGCCCTTGAGATTTTCATGGCCAACTTGGTGGAGGCTGCCATCCTGGAGGCCAGAACGGCGGGAGTTCGTCGCATTGCGGCGTCCCACATCCGTGCTGCTGTGGAGGACACCGAGCAGTTTGACTTTTTGGTGGACGTTGTGTCGAAGTACCTGTCCACAAAGAATTAATGACCGATTGTATATTAGATGTATTATAAGATGACGATGGCAGAGTTAACTTTGGGTGTTCTGCGAGTAGCTACGAGGAAGCTGTAGAACATGCAATCGGGTCCAGTTGTTCTTGGCCAACCTATCACATGACCAATGCTTCATTGCCAGTGACATATCATCGCTCATGGTTCAATATAACTGAGTCACATGCTAGGTCACATGACGTGACGCAGCCCAGTACAGATAGTTTAATCAAGGCGCAGATGCAATCTACAAATAGCAAGTGCGGAGAATGTCCCATATTCACGTCAGGATTTGAGCCGACAATCCAGTAACAGAACACAGAACCAAACCAAATAACAAGATCAACTAATTCCGGCAACTGAACCCTCTAACTCCGCAATGCCAGCCAAGAGCCTCACCAAACACTGCACCCCTGTACACAGCAACACCTGGAGTCCGGCAGTATAAATACCAGGCCGTGCTCCCTTTTTGCAACTTCACCAAAATGGCTCACAACAAATCGCACTCCAGCTTGGCGTCGAGAAGATCGTCGTTTTTCAACTCTCACCAGTTGGCACATCCGCCAAAACCCGATGTATTCTATATTGGTGTGGACGTAGGAACTGGTTCCGCCAGAGCGTGTGTGATCGACACCAACGGCATCATTTTGGGTCTCTCAGAAAGGCCCATCACGCGTCACCAGTTGAAACCCAACCACATTACGCAGAATTCCACGGAAATCTGGAACGCAATCTGCTTCTGCGTGAAAAACTGTGTCCGAGACAGCGGAGTGGACCCCTCGGAGGTGTTTGGCATTGGATTCGACGCCACGTGCTCGCTAGTGGCGATTTCCGAGGCCATGGACGAGCCGGTGGCCGTTGGGCCCGATTTCTTGGACAACAAGGAAAATATCATCTTGTGGATGGACCACAGGGCACCTGACGAGACCAACACAATCAACGCCACGGATGACAAGGCATTGAAATACGTCGGGGGTCAGATGTCCATCGAAATGGAATTGCCCAAGATCAAATGGTTGAAGCACCACAGGCCGGGAGGCTTGGACGACTTGAAATTCTACGATTTGGCAGATTACTTGACCCACAAGGCCACGGGGTCTGAGGCCAGGTCGTTCTGTTCTGCCGTGTGCAAACAGGGCTTCGTTCCAATTGGTGTGGACAAGTCGACAACCGGGTGGTCCAAGGAATTCTTGGAGCAGGTGGATTTGCCAGAATTGGTTGCAAACGACTTTGCCAAATTGGGCGGTATTCCGGGAAAAAACGGAACGTTCTTGAGTGCCGGTGACGTGGTAGGCAAGCTCACGGCCAAGTCCGCGGAGGAATTGGGCTTGACCACCGAATGTGTGGTCGGAAGTGGTGTCATCGATGCTTATGCCGGCTGGATCGGCACCGTGGCAGCAAAAGTGGACCACCCAAACTTTCCGGAATTGTCCGAGGACTCCAACGGCTCCATGGCCACTGCGTGTGGACGCTTGGCTGCGGTGGCTGGCACTTCCACGTGTCACATTGCCATGACGCAGGATCCGTGCTTCGTAAAAGGCGTGTGGGGCCCATACAAGGACGTGATGGCTCCCGGGTACTGGCTAGCAGAGGGTGGCCAGTCGTGCACGGGGGCGTTGTTGGCACACGTGTTGCTGACCCATCCAGCGCACGGAGAATTGGTGAATTTGGCCGAGGCTTCCAACCTCTCTAAGTTCGACTACTTGAACTTGACGTTGGAGAACATGGTCACCGACACCGACTCGAGGTCGGTTGTTTCGTTGGCCAAGCACATCTTTTTCTACGGCGATTTCCACGGAAACAGATCGCCCATCGCGGACCCCAACATGCGTGCTTCGATCATCGGCCAGTCCATGGACTCCTCCATTAAGGACTTGGCGTTGCAGTACTTTGGTGCGTGCGAGTTCATTGCCCAGCAGACCAGACAGATCATCGAGGAAATGGAGAAGGGCGGCCACCACGTCAAATGTGTTTTCATGAGCGGAGGCCAATGCCGCAATGGGTTGTTGATGCGCTTGCTTGCAGACTGCACTGGATTGCCCGTGATTGTTCCAAGATACATCGACGCCGCGGTTGTGTTTGGAAGTGCTCTTTTGGGAGCCGTAGCAGCGCAGACCATGGTGGACGAGCACATCCACACCAAGGGCCGTTCTAGAAGAGCGTCGATTTTGAAGTCGCAGACGGACTTGAACTCGTTGTCCTTGAGCAAGACCACTACTGCCTCTCCTCCACATTCCCCGTACACTGCGCCTTCCGCCACGGCCTCTTCCACGAACATGAGTGCGTTCGTTTATGCCAGTGGGAGCCACCATCAGAGTGCAGTCATGACTCCGGTGGGAGAAGAGGGCACCGACTATTTCAGCCAGCCAACGCAGAAGTCTAAACCAGCCGTGTCGGACAGCGAGTCTGACGACGAGGAACAGACGTTGTCTTTTGGCTCGAAGCTGAACACGTCCCAAAACGTCCAGAAGGGCTTGTCTCAGAAAATGCACAAGATGGACCTCAAGCCGTTGACCAGTCTCTCCGGAAGCATCAAGAGAAAGAAGGAGAACGCCCTTCCTGGCGACAAGTTGTGGCAGACCATGGAGAAGTTGACAGGACCAGGAAAGGCCATTTTGCCTTCTAGCGAGAGCCACCCCGACCGCAAGTTGTTGGCCGCAAAGTACAAGATTTTCCTTGAGCAGTGTTTCAAGCAGCAGGAGTACAGAAGGTTGGTGGATGACGTTGAAGCCGAGAACAAATAGAGTATTGACCGATTTTAATGGCCAGCTGTAGCGGGAATCGGAGTGTTCCCGAATTGTGGATGAAGAGAGTAAATCGTGGCAAGGAGCCTAAAGTGTGGAAATATGACCCTTGAAGATGGACACCTCTGGCTGTATGGTTCCTTACGAGAATTACGAGACCGAAAACGGAAGAAAGACTCCATACCTTCGAGGTTTTAGGAAACCAAGCTTTCTTTCCTGTTTCCTTTCAGATGTAAAAATCATAGCACATGGAGATGCCAGTATCAGTAGTATCACGAACAGCGAAATCAGAAGAAAACCTACATTTTTTTTTTCAACGATCATTGTATAGTTGGAAAATTCAATGTACTTGCCCATTGGAGACAAGAAATCGCACATGTCATTTTCTTCAAGTGAAGCATGAAATGAACGCCCAGGGAGTTCCAGAAACCAAACCAGATTTGGACTCTCTCCTTCTGCATTCTCTAGGTTTCTTCCGTGTATCCGGAAATTATTTAATTTCTTTCCCTATCTCCGATCCAGGAAGGTGAACAATAAAGGCGTCAATGATGCCCAACTCATGTACGCAACTTCATTTGCAGCCCGATCAATCATGAAGTCGTGAGATGCATATTACCACAGCTGCACGCTGCGTGAAAAAGGCAGGAAAAGGCGAAAACCCTTATCGGAGTTCCCAAATCAGGGCCCGCTCACCACAATCCACACTTTCGCCGTTCCCCCCGCCCGACTGTAATTTACGATTTGAGAAGGATCAAACTTCACTTACGCATACTACAATTTCTACTGCGTCGCCTGCAGTCTGTGCAGCGAATTGATGCAAATGAGGAAAGATTGCAACAGTCCACGTGACTTGCAACCATTTTTTGCAACTATTCCGATGCTCGCTTAAGAAATGCAAGATTTGGCTGGAGCTGCAACTGGCCCCCACAACGGGCTCCAGAGTGGAGGAAAAGCAGGAGAAATGTATCTACTTCCGTATACCATCTCCACGCCACTACACCCTCGCCTCCACTGCGTTTTCCCGCCCTCTTGCCACGCTAAAATTTCGCGCACGTGATCGCACCCAACTGTGGATGCTAGGAAAATTGCAATTTCTAATCGTCATTTGCTATAAGAAGCCACAACCACACTTCTTTTCACTTTTTCCTTCTAACAATTACGACAGCTACAGGACCTTCTATTGTGCTTGGCGCATACAGGCTACCATATTCTTTGATCTCACAAACTTTTTCATCACTATATATTTTGCTGACATCCAGCCTTTCTTGCATTTCTCTTTTTCATCAGCATGTCCACAGAAAGAAGACATTCACACACTTCCGTTTCGGAGGTGCCTGAAGTCCAGAGGTACGACTCGAATCGTGCCTCGCGAGTGCAGAGCCATGAATTCCAGAGAGAACACCAGCCTCAAGTTGACCCACTACACAGAAATAACGTGGTGATCCCCGAATACGCAGAACAGGAGCCCAAGGTTCTCGACTACGGAAAGAACCTCGTGGCGAACCCCATCGGCAAGTTTCGTGACTACTTAGTCTCTCTTTTCCCCATTGCCAAATGGATTTTGCATTACAACGGAAGGTGGTTGTACGGTGATTTGGTTGCCGGAATCACCGTGGGTGTGGTTTTGGTGCCCCAATCCATGTCATACGCCTTGTTGGCTGGTTTGTCCGCAGAGTACGGTTTGTACTCTTCGTTTGTGGGTGTTTTCATTTACTCGTTTTTTGCTACTTCCAAGGACGTTTCCATCGGCCCGGTGGCTGTGATGTCGTTGCAAGTCGGTAAAGTCGTGGCCAAGGTGCAAGAAAAGGATGGAGACAAGTACTCTGCTGCGGAAATTGCCACGTTCTTGTCGTTGATCTGTGGTGGTATTTCTGCGGCTATTGGTTTATTGAGACTCGGCTTCATTTTGGAGTTCATCTCCATGCCTGCCGTTATGGGTTTCATGTCCGGATCTGCGTTCAACATCATCGTTGGTCAGGTGCCATCTTTGATGGGTTACGGCTCAGCCGTCAACACCAGAAACTCGTCCTTCTACAGTGTGGTGCACACGTTGAAGAACTTGGGCTTGACCAACGTCAACGCGGCGTTCGGTCTTGGTCCATTGTTCATTCTTTACTTGTGGAAATTCGGAACCGAATGGGGCTCGAAGAGATACCCCAGCAAGAAGTTGTACTTCTTCTACTTCCAGCAGTTGAGAAACGCCGTGGTGATCATCGTGGCCACAGCCATCTGTTGGGGAATCATCCACCCAGAATTGAAGAGGTTCACGGGCAGCAAGGCCAAGTTTAAGGGCTCCATTTCCACCATCGGTGTGGTTCCCTCGGGTTTGAGACACGTTGGTGTAATGACCATTCCAGAAGGCATTCTCGGCTCCATGGCCGCGGAAATTCCGGTGTCCACCATCATCTTGTTATTGGAACACATTGCCATCTCCAAGTCTTTCGGAAGAATTAACGACTACAAGGTCGTTCCAGACCAGGAGTTGGTCGCCATTGGTGTCAACAACTTGATTGGTACGTTTTTCAACGCTTACCCAGCCACCGGCTCTTTCTCCAGATCCGCTTTGAAGGCCAAGTGTGGTGTCAGAACTCCGTTGGCTGGTATCTTCACCGGATGCGTGGTCTTGTTGGCATTGTACGCTTTGACCGAAGCTTTCTTCTACATTCCAAAGGCTACCTTGTCTGCGGTCATCATCCACGCCGTGTCGGACTTGATCACCAACTACAAGGCCACCTGGAACTTGTGGGAAGTCGCTCCGTTGGACGCCGGAATCTTCATCATCGCTGTGATTATCACTGTTTTCTCTTCGATTGAAAACGGAATCTACTTTGCCATCGCTGCCTCGGTTGCTCTTCTCTTGTTCAGAGTCGCCAAGCCCCTGGGCCAGTTCTTGGGCAGAGTCCGTGTTGCCGAGGTCATCAACCCCATTGTCAAGTTTTCCGACGGAGATTCCTTCTCGGACGAGTCAGATCGTGACGTGGAGATCCAGCAAGTGTTGTCCAACAACTCCTCATCCTACCAATCTACTGCTGCCAACAAATTCAAGGTCAAGGACACGTTCGAAAAGGCTGTCCCTACAGCCGGCGAACTCGTCAACAGCAACCCAACCATCAAGTTCCATTCCAGATGGGTTCCCTTGGCCAGCGACAACGTCAACTCAGAACTTCCTGTTCTCTTGCCTCCTCCGGGCGTTCTTGTTTTCAGACCTATCGAAGCTTTCGTCTATCCTAATGCCTCCGACCAAGTTGACAGAGTGAGCGACGAGGCCAAGAGAACTACAAGACGTGGTAAGCCATACTCGTTCAACAGTCCAGGAAACAGACCATGGAACGACCCTGGTCCTTTGACCTGGAGATTACCATTCTGGAAGGAGAGGTTTGCCTCCAAGGCCGAAGAACAAATTGAAGAAAGACCATTGTTGAGAATTGTCCACTTCGACTTCTCTTGTGTGGCCTCGGTGGATGCCACTTCTATTCAGGCCTTGGTTGACTTGAGACGTGCATTGAACAACTACGCTGACCGCGAGATTGAGTTCCACTTCAGTAACATCAACTCTCCTTGGATCAGAAGAGCGTTGATCCGGGCTGGTTTCGGTACTTACGGAGAAGGTGAATTGGTGAGTGAGAGAACATATGTGCACATTGCTACTGCCGAGGAAGGTGATTTGGAGAGCAATACTTACTACGCTCCAGTGGGAACTAATACGCCGTTTTTCCACTTAGATATTCCCGACTACCAGTAGTCGTTCAGTTCATACATTTTAATATCAGGTATACAAGAATCGATGTGCGTAGTGAACAGGCAAGTCACCTGAACTAATCTCAGAGGTAACTTTTTCAGTTTGACACTGTGGACGGCTGCAAGAGAATCGTAGGCAGATATTGGGCCTGCTCGGTATTTGTGAGTCTTGAGGTGGTCATGGTTAGCATTAAGTTGAATGCGAGAAGGTGTTATCCGGAAACAATACCGAGACGGCAAGCTAGGTCAATGGGAAAAGAGAAAAGGATAGTAATCCCTTTTATTGGTTCTATTTGAAAATACGATGTGAAAGAGACGTAGTCAACCGTAATGGCATTTTGGAGCACTACAGGAAAGAAGTTCTGAAGAAATAATACATGTCATTAGTCGAAATTTTTGAATTCGTTTTTCTTTTCCTTTCATCTTGAGCATCTGGTCTTGTGGATTCAGCACACTTAGCCAGGAATAGAATAATAGTAGAAGGGTCAATGTTTCGACTCAAATCTTCAAATCAATGTTTCGACTCAATGTTCAACTCAATGTTTCGACTCAGTGTTCAACTCAATGTTCAACTAAATGTTCACTAAATGTTCAACTCAATTTCACCACAATCGCCTACAGCAATTAAAACAGACATGCATTCAACTTCAGGTCTCACTGGTTCCAGTACGCAAATTATTGCTGCCAAACTACTAAACAAAGAAAAATCACTACATCTAACTGAACAAAGCACCAATATCAGCTGGCATCTCGTCAATCTGGGTAGAGTAGAACTTCTCGATCTCTCTCATCATACCGACATCCTGGGAGGTGACGAAGTTGATGGCAACACCCTTACGACCGAAACGACCACCTCTACCGATTCTGTGGATGTAGTTCTCCTTGTTGGCAGGCAAGTCGTAGTTGATAACCAAGGAAACCTGTTGCACATCGATACCTCTGGCCAACAAGTCGGTGGAGATCAAGATTCTCGAAGAACCAGATCTGAATTCGTTCATGATGGTGTCTCTGTCGGACTGAGGCAAGTCAGCGTGGATGGAGGACACAGTGAAGTTGTTGGCCTTCAACTTCTGGGTCAAGTTCTCGACCTTGGCTCTGGTGTTACAGAAAATAACAGCCTGGGTGACGGAGATGGAGTCGTACAAGTCACACAAACAGTCGAACTTGTAGGCCTCTTCCTCGACGTTGATGTAGTACTGCTTGATACCTTCCAAAGTCAATTCGTCCTTCTTGACCAAAATACGAACTGGGTTGTTCATGAACTTGGTGGTCACCTCCAAAACATCCTGAGGCATGGTGGCGGACAAAAGAACAACCTGGGTGGTCTCAGGCAACAACTTGAAAATGTTGTAGATCTGCTCTCTGAAGCCAGAGGCCAACATCTCATCGGCCTCGTCCAAGATGAACATCTTGATTCTGTGGGTCTTGAAGTATCTTCTGTCGATCATGTCGAAAACTCTTCCTGGAGTTCCAACCACGATCTGGACACCAGATCTGAAGGCCTCAATGTCGTCAGACATCGAAGTACCACCGATGGAGGCGTGCACAGTGACGTTCAAGTACAAACCAATGTGGGTGATGACGTTTTGGATCTGCAAAGCCAATTCTCTGGTAGGAGCCAAAATCAAAGCCTGGGTGGCCTTCTCGTTCACGTCAATGTTCTGCAAAGCGGAAATGGTGAAAGTGGCAGTCTTACCAGTACCGGATTGGGCCTGGGCCAAGACATCTCTACCTTCGGTGATTGGCAAAATGGCTCTCTGCTGGATGGCAGATGGCGATTCGTAACCGTAACCGAAAATACCTCTGACGATCTCGGGCTTCAAGTTCAAGTCATCGAAGGTGTAGACGACATTGTCGTAGTTACTCTCAATCAAGTTGGCGTCAACTTCAGTGATACCGGACATTTTGTTTTTGTGGTTGTGGTGAAAGAAGTTCCCTAATTTTTTTCTAAACGTCAGATATGAGCGTCCTGCACGGAATCAATGCAAATTTTTTCATGGCCGGGTAACCCGGACGAAGAGCAGGCAAAATAACATTATTCCGAGAATCTGGCTTGTTTGGTGGCTGATAGGAGCTGTATAAAGGTAGCGAGGTTGGTTTTATCAGGTTCAATTACTCGGGGCGACAGTGGCGTGGTGGTAAAAGCCCGATCACGTGTATTGACTCACGTGATCGTTTTCCTGTTGCAGAAAGGTGATTCCAACTGTTTGGAATGTTTGGTGGTGGCCGATACTCAATCGTTGGCAAGTTGGCCCATCCATTGTATTCGTAGCAAATTGTATATGGGTGTGGATCGCACTTAATCGGGAAATGGCGCAATTACTGCAAAATTCCAGATCTCATTGAGATCAGACTACAGACTGGAGTTGCCGAAAATATTCGAATTTGTTACCTTTGTTAGTGAACTCTCTGGAACAATTGACCACGTTGAAGCAACAGATTTGTTTAGGGAATGTTATTTTGGAGCCGTAACGATTTGGTTCTTCGGTGCATTCGGGTAACAATACAAAGCTCTAGAGAAAGTTCACCGAATAATACATTGTGGTATTGTATCCCAGCTGATACGTCACACCAGAACTTCAGCTAAACTTCGCTGCTTCAGAAATTAAACGATCTCTCGGCTTTAGGTCCAGACTTAAACTCCCACGGGAAGAGCTTAGGAACATCCGTCTCAATCTCTCGCTCGATTTCCACATCTCCATTCTCCTCAAACTCCTCCTCTGCATCCTCAAAGGAATTGTTATTGACACTCAACTCACTGAACTTCTCAATGTCATCCATGTCAAGCTCAGGCTGAGGAAGCTCAGGAAGCAGGGTTTCTTCCGAGACCAGCTCGGTGGCTCTCTGCAACAAAAGCATGTGCAGAGGTATGTAGTCGGATTTGTCGTCAAAAACCCTCTCTGCCCTCTGGGCCTTGTGGAAGCCATAGTCGAAGTGCTCAACAGGGTCAGCGATCACCTCATCTTCCTGGATTTCCGCTATCGGGTGGGTATCTTCGGAGACGTCAAAAGATTCGCCGTCAATTGTGGTGGATTCCTCTGGCTCGTCCCACTGGTTGCTGAAAGTTTTCATTTCCTGGTCAAAACTAGTATAGTGAGGTACTTCCACTGGAGGTTCCTCGCGAGTCGCATCCCAGCCAGCATCCTCGCTAATCTCAACATGGCTGTAATTGGCTGGGTCACACAAGTCAGCAGGAGTAAATTCTTTAGCGGGTTCGATTTCCGTTCCAGAGATTTCGGGTGCCTCTATTTCCGCAGGCTCAATTTCTCTTTCTGAGGGAATCACCAACTTCTTGAATGTCACAGGGTAGTAGTTTTGGAACAAGGTATCGTTAATCAGTCTTCCGTGGGAGTACTGGCGCCACGTGTCCCACCACGTCTTGAAAATACCAGAGTCTGTGCCGTTCCACGGTTTCACTGGTCCAATAAAATGGATCAATTTCACCTGAGACCTTTGCGTGCCAAAGTGTTTCACTGCTGCGTAGTGGTAACTGGAAAGTTGGTCCTGGATGCTGTTGTACTCCAGGCCGAGTCCCTCGTTTGGCCCAATTGGGGCCTGTTCCTGTCCAAATGGCGTCTGTCCCCCAAAGTGGTTGAAAGCAGGAAAGTACTCGTACTGGGCCGTGGGAGTGGTGTTGTACATAAAAGGAATGGGGATCCAGTTTGATGCGAAGAGCAGAGCACTCTCGACGTTTCTGTGGCCCGCACTCAAGAGTTTCATGGTCCAGTCGGGGTTTGCATTGAAGTACTGGTTGAGCAAACCTTGGTCTGCACCATCGAACGAAACACTCGAGTCGTTGCTCACCACAAGGCCCAACAAATTGTTGTAGTCGTTTCTGTCGGGTTTCAACAAGAAAACACCCGAGTTGAAGATGTCGGGGAACCCGGAGTCCGGAGCAGCTAGGATCTTGCCCTTTGGAAAATCCAATTTGAGCAAATCAGCCACGCTTCCAGGCCCCTCCACGAGAGGAAGTGTGTCGGCATCAAGGTACAAGACCTTGTCGTAGTCAAGGGCCCACAACTGGATTTTGGTGAAGGTTTCGGCAAGCTCCGGTCTTTTCAAGTCGGCCAATTGTTTATGCAATTCCGATTTGTACAATTCGGTGTCCACCAACTCGTCGTAGATATTCTGCAAGAGGTGGAGTTGGTGCTGGGAAAAGCTTTCCTTGCGGATCAAAACCACCAATTTGGTGGAGCGGTCAACCAACTTCTTCATGGAATACCCAAGCACTAGTGCCCCGGGAAGATAATCCGGGGAATAAAGCAAAGTGGCCACTGCGTTCATGGTTTGTTAGATTATCAACGGCACGGGAGAAGCACCACAGATCGTCAGGAAGAAAAGATCGTCGTCCGGAAGAAAAGTGTTTCTGCAAAGAAATAGCTGTGTCACGGAACTCTTGGAGTCCGTATCGGCCTGCAGAAGCCCCACCATGCATATTGGGGTTTTTGTCTCAGGAGCCTGGGGAAAGAAATGCGGCGCCAAAACCGGGGGCGGCGAGTGTGGAAATGGCATCGAGGGAGCGTGAAAGTGGTTGGAGGCGCTAGAACATGGGGACTTTGGTGGTTTCTTGGGTCCGCATTAATTAAGTTGCATGTTTTTCCTGGAGTTTATTGCGAAAAGGGCCCAATTGGGTCAAGGTGGGCGGACCTTTTCCGAAGTGGGGTCAGGCGTGGAGCTTCAGTACTTTTAAACCACTCTAGTGCAGTATCCAATGGACCATCCATGCAAACGGTGAAACCTTGTTTCAATAGTGTTTCGAGAGTTTCTTAAGATCTCTTTGGGTGCTTCGAAATTAGTATCACGTGGAGGTACCATCAGGTGCTGCTTAATTTTGTCTGTTGGTGCGATAAACCTCGCATTTGAGATACGAGATTCTACTTCTTTCTTATCTAACCTGTACATTCATTACTGGTTACCATACAATGGACTCTCTGGTTCTTTTAATGTTTTGATATGAATGTCTTCTCGATTTGAAAATATTTCGACTCGTGTGTCTGGCAACTCGTGTGGTTATCCATTACTGTCTATACTCAAGTCGAAAGCACAGATTTCGTAGATTTCTTAGTTTGTGGAATATTTGATTTTCAAGAGATTCCACAATCTGTTTTCTCCCTGACCTTCATTGCTTACTGGCTTTGTTGCAAACGTCACGTCATTGATGGGCACAACAGCCGCACCTGAGAGCATTCAGAATACAACACAGAGTATCCAATGGCTTGCAAGAATCCAGAATGGACAATATAAAGTATCTAGTGTAGCCCTTGAAAGAATCCAGGATAGAGCAAAACACTATCCGGAATTCACAGCCCTCCGACCAACTATCCAAACCAAGCCTTCCACTAAGAAACAGGATCTACAAAAGGCCAGGTCACGTGCGCTTTAAAGCTCAACTTCCTTCCTCGTACTGGGTTCTGGTAAACAGCCTGAGCCTGGCGAACCCTACACTCTCTTCAGATTATGACATTAGATATACAAAGTCCTATGTTCCTAACGGGAGTAAGACCAGACGTTCTTCAACAAACCGTCTTGTTGAGCCAATCTGTTCAAAGAGTCATCAGCTTCACCTCTGGCTCTGATGTAACCGCACAAGGCGTAGGTGGTGTTGGAACCGGCAACGGCTCTTCCCTCCTCGTCGACGTTGGCAATGTTGATTTGAACAGAGGCGTGGTCCTTGGACTTGATGATTCTGTTCGAAGCAGAGCACTTTCTTGGCACGTACAATTCGACCTGTTGGTTAGTATTTGGTTCCAGGTTGCTGTGAAACGATGAAATGATGAGTGGTTTGGAAATATCGAAGGATTCTGGATTTTCTCGGGCTTTGCAGTTTCACGGATGGGGGTGCGTGTGGTCGGATGTGATGAGTCCTTTTCCTGGTTCTTCGGTGGTACGTGGTGACTTTTCTCCCTCAAGAGCTGAACATCTCAATTTCGTCGGGATTCTCCAAATTCGTTCAAATTCACACATGTTTGCGTGTTCACAGTTCCGTGTCGAGTTCGCTGGTACATACTAATTGACCCTTATCGTTCTCCATTTTGTATGTTGGCTGTGATGTAAGAAAAGAATCCGTCTCAATATCTTCAAATTTTTTCACTGCGCGAACGCCAACCGGGTCTGTGTGCAGTACTGGTGTGGGAGTGCGATTTTCAGGGCACAAGCCCTAATGGGTGCAAACTCCAATTCCACTGTATCACTACTGTCTCCTCTGTCTCATCTTTTAACTGAAATGCATCTATTCTACTTCAAAGACAACACCGCGACCGACTCCACGTGGTGTGTTTGCGGGAAGAAATCAAAGCCCTTGATGCTCTCCACCTTGTAGTCCTTTCCAGCCTCAGTATTTGTGAGGAACCACTCCACATCCCGTGCCTGGGAATGCACGTTGCAGCTGATGTAGACAATTTTGGCCGGGTGGTACGCACTCAACTGGTTCAAGAAAACGTCGTCACAGCCTTTGCGGGGTGGGTCCAAAATGACAGAAGTTCTTTCTGCCGGAGAGTCGATGTTGGCGAAAATCTCCTCGGCCTTGCCCACAATGAACGTAGCGTTCTCGATGTTGTTGGTTTTGGCATTTCTCTCCGCAAACTTGACACTGTCTGCACTCACCTCCACTCCAATCACCTTGGAAACTCCAGTCAGACAGGTGATGGAGAAAAGCCCAGACCCACAGTATGCGTCGACCAAGTAGCTCGGGCCCTCGGTTCTAATGGCCAAGTTTGCTCTCACGTAGCTCGTGACAATGGGCAAAATGGAGTTGTTGTTCTGGAAAAACTCACCTGCAGAGAAATTGAAGGTGTATCCATCCACGCATTCGGTGACCACTCTGCGGGGCTCGGTGACACACGTTTTGATGGCCGTTTCGACTTCAATCTGCGATACGTTCCCTTCGGCGTCCGTGGACCCGAAAATCTCGTGCTTTCCCTCTGCATCTGGCACACAGGTGTGTTCTCTCAATAAAACAGTGGCTCCCCTCTTGTACTTCTTGTACTCGTCCACAAACCTGCTTCGTTCGTTTTTCATGCCCTGCACGACGATAGGTGTTCCAATTGCACACTCCTCGATGTCCAAAATGGAACTGTTTCCGCCATCGGTTGTTCTCCATTCTGGCTTCCCTTTGGACCCGAATCCCATCGTGGGCCTTGTGTAGTTTTCCGGGATTCTGTTGGGCACGTTGAAGTGCGGCGTCAACTTGGTCCGGTAGCTGTATTTCAACGGCGAAGCCTGTGTCGGTTCCACTTCGGGAAGATGCTCATGCATTTTGGGTGCAAAATATCTGTACGCATTCGCAATGGTCTGTCTCTTGAACTGCAACTGCGTGTCGTAGTCCACGTTCTGGTACTGGCACCCCGAGCACTTTCCAAAGTACCTGCAGTTGATGAGCAGGTCGTCTCTGTCTTTGGCCGGTGTGATAATTTCAAGAAGGTCGGATTCGACATAAAGTGGATGCGTCTTGAACACACGGATCTTCACCACGTCTCCGGGCAATCCAAAGGGCACAATTGCAATTTGCTTGAAGTCGGGATGCACCGGATGCGGGATCACGGCGAGGCCGTCTCCGTTGGAGGACAATCTGACGATCTCCACATTTTCCACCGTTCTATGGTACATCTGCTCCACCGTCCGGTCGTTCAAGAGCTCGCGCATGTCGTTTGCAATCTGAGACTTTTCCAACCCGTTTTCGGCGAGAATCTCTGTGATCTCGTACTGCAACACTCCCATTGGAGATGTCGATTCGACGTCCTTGGCCTTGTACTTTCTCTTGTACTTTTTTGGCTGTTTCGTCCTTTTGGAGCCGGCTGGCTCGACTGAAGTGGGCCGTTTCTCCGCTTCTAAGGGTGTTGTTGACGGGCTCATGGGTATTGGTTATCTTATGAATTTTATCTCATCGCGATACTGTACTTACGTAAAAGCATTATTTGTGGATCGATTGGACACCTGCATCCAGAACTGAAGATGGCAGGACGACAAGAATAGCAAATCAAGCAACAATGGTCTGAGGTATCGAACATGGTGTCTTCTGGCACTGTGTGCGATATGAACTACAACATCTTTGCATCCAGTCTCTACTTCTGGGACTTCTCAACTTGTCATATTCTATTTCATATTCGCCGTGCAAAGTCCACTCGCATCCTCTGAACGTCAACTCAGATCGTCGCCTCACAAAACCAACTCAGACGCCAATCCAAAGCCCCAGACAGAAGTCATGCCAATACCAACATAAACGATCGTCCGTCCAATGATCTCCACATCGTATCTCTTGCGGAAAACGCCCGAAATCTTCACATGCAGAGCGTGTTCGGGAGGATGGCTATGCTCGTAATCCAAGAGCTCGTAAGCATCGATGTCGTCGGTGGGTCCAACCAGGTCCTTGTCAGTACGCGACTTCAACACATTTTGGAGTTCCATGGGCTGGGTTCTCATGTTTGAAAGCGACTGCGATCTGATTTGACGAGAGGACGTCGTGGAGCCCGCCGTGGCCGTGAAGTTCCGTCTGGGAAGATTGATTCCGATGAATTTGTAGATCGGAGGCAACGCCGTGAAGAGAATTGGCTTCAGAACAGTTTTCCACGTGGCCACCAAGGTGGCACCCAAAGCAAACCTGAGGAAACTACCAAACAAGCCAGACTCCTCAAACGAGTAGTGGATCACGAGCGGATCGTTGAAGGTGTTTTTGAGCGTGTAGTAGTTGGAAGCGGCGCAAATAAAGTAGGCGAGGTCGATTCCAATCAAAACTCCCACAAAGGCCACCGAATCGTCAAAACAAGGGCAATCGTCCACCGGCTCTGGGTAAATGTGAATAAGGAACAAGTGAAAGGCGATGATCAGGAAAACCGTGGCGAAGATGCCGAAATACGACCCGTTGTGCGAAAACAAGAGCCACTGGTCCCAGGCCTCGCCCCAAAAGAACCTGACCAAGAACATCGAAGTGCCAATCAACAGGCCGGTAAGAATGTCGAAAAAACCGTGCATGCCACAGTACAAACGGCCCACCATCAACGAGAAGTAGTAGACCACGAGCACCAACGCAAGGCCCCAGGTTGTGGAAGTAACTGGACCTTGGAACAATCTGGCAAAAAGCATCAACGTAACAGCCGTGGCATTGGCCGAATGCGACGACGGCCACCCGTACTCTTGGGTCGTGTACGACAGCATTGTGATTCTGTGCAACGGTGGCGATCTGGGACGAGGAAGACACAAGAAATCCTTGCAGAAACCGGTGATGTAAATGCCGTACCCGATGACGCAAATGAGGTCTCTGCTCAACGTAGAGCCTCCAAACCAAATGGGCAAAGGAAGCATGAGCACGTAGAATGTGTGGGAGGCCAAGTTGGCGGTCCAGGCAAAGTAGGAATCTAGAATTGGATGTCTGAGTTTTCTCTGGAGCAGAGCCAAGAGCTCGGTCTCCTTGCGAACAATCGGCAAGCAGCTTGAGCGGAGAGCGAAGCGGAGCGGAGAAAGACGGGACTTGTAGTGGTCGCTGGGTTTATTTCCCACGTCCTTTTGGGGTTCATTTCCCACGGCCTTTTGGGGTTCGACTTTTCTCTGGGTCAATTCCGGCAGTTCCAGCGCAGCAACACCGGAGGAAGACATCGTGCAACAGAATATGTGATGAGGGGTGCAGCAACAAAATTAAGTGGCAGACAATTGGAGGTGTAGTAAACAACTGATGTTTAGTAATTTTGTGCGGAACTTCTGGAAATAGCTCACGGGTCGATTTTCGCACACGCTTCAGAAAAGGGTCTCAGGCGCGAAGGGCCGGAGGGGCCGGATATGGGATCGCGCGCAACTCTTACAATTGCAAACTCTCGATACATAAGGAAACGGGGAATTCTCGGCGAATGAGCCGGGCAAAGCTTGGAAAAAAGCGGGGAGCAATCAGAAGATCTTAGAGAACCATTGACTACTGGCATAGAGTCGATACGTTGTGGGAAAGTTCTGGTGTCCAATTGTCAGAATTGGTATACCAATGTAATTGTAGTGCCTAACTTCGTCCGCCATCCAACGACTCTCCAGTAGACCGATTGAAAACTTCGAACTCCAAGTATTATGTAACTCAGTCGCGGTTTCATAATAACACAGTCGCGGTTTTAAGGCTGAAAAAATAAGTTCATATGTCCGCCTGAAGGCTGTCGGTCCTGAAGGTTGATGAACATCGCTCTCATCTGAAGTCTGAACATCGCTCTCATCTGAAGTCTGAACATCGCTCTCATCTGAAGTCTGAGCATCGATCTCATCTGAAGTCCGAGATTATCTCAATTGCACCTCGCTGCTCTCTCACAACAAAGTACATCTCTTCGTCTTCTTCTTCCTCGTAAACGCAAACTCCTCCTCGTTGTACTTGGAATAATTATACCCAGACTGGTACGAGTCCTCCACCAACGGAGAGTCCAAAAGCACACTGGACCCTAGCGAAGTGTTGTTGAGGTGGCCCTTCTTGAAGCTCCGGGAGCTGGCGTTTCTCGTGTGGCCCCGAGAATGCCCCGGTCCAATCACTCGCGACAACCTGTTTCTCAGCTTGTCCACCTGTTCTAGGTACTCCTGGGCCTTCTGGAAATGGTTCAAGGCGAAATTGAACACCGTTCGGATGTTGAACATGGTTTTGGCCGAGCACTGGATGTATCCAATGGCACTGATCTCGGTGGCTAGCTGAATGGGCAAGTCCGAGTCGATCAGCGATTCCAAGTCGGACTTGGTGCCCACTAAAAGCACAGGCACCCCGGGACAAAAGTGGTTGACTTCGGGGAACCAAATGTCCTTGATATTTTGGAGCGAAGTGACATTATCTACGGCAAAGCAAATCACAATGACGTCCGAGTCTGGGTACGACAACGGGCGCAATCTGTCGTATTCCTCCTGGCCAGCGGTGTCCCAAAGTGCCAATTCAATGACCTTGCCATTGGGGGCTTGCACGCTAGTGACGTAATTCTCAAAAATCGTGGGCACATAGATCTCTGGGAACTTCTGCTGGGCGTAGCTCACAAGCAAACACGTTTTTCCGCATCCGCCGTCTCCCACCACCACGACCTTCATGTTGTAAGCGGATTTCCGCGCCACCTGGGGTAACATGGTGTAGTCGGGCACCACCGGGTGGTCGTCTATGACGATTTTGGAAGAATCGGGCACCTGAGATGGGGAGGTGTGCGACTCATAGGGGTTGTAGTATTCTTGTTGAGGTTCACGCGGCAGGCGTGTTGTGTACGATTGTCTTCTTGACATTCGGCAGAAGAGAGTTGTTTGTTTCGAGGCTATTCTTAGTGAGATTTGGAGTGCATAGACTCAGGCACAAGCCAACAAAGTGAGCGTCATTTTTGATAGAGCATGCGAATGGACAACGAGATTGCACTGAAGCGATTGGAAATGGTTGCTTTCACGTTTTCGTTGTATCAGCAAGACTTCTACGGTTTGTTTCCCGGCCGTTGACTCGACGTCTTGAAACTGATGCAAACAAGATAAGCTACTGGAATGCAGAGCCAATCACGTCAATGCAGGCCTGGGACACATCGCATTTATATGGTGCGCAGTGAAAAAGTGAATCTGAATCCATGGTGCACGAATGCGCATTGTTCAGGCATTTTTCCAATGTCGCATTACAGTTCACATAAAAGTCGCACTCTCTGAAGTGAAAAGGTATCAGCTGGAGCTCCACCCATTGGGGAAGAGCAGAATTCGTAATTGTTACCAGAAAAATGAAGTATCCATTTTCTCCAAATTCTTCCAGCTCATTGTAGATTTCGGGAGAACTTGTCTACAAGTACCAAATTGTGCTTTGAAAATTTCATTTATTAAATATATATTTTCCATATTTACCGAAAAAAAGTTCGCCTCATTGGCCAACGAATTATATTCCAACTTGGAATAAAATAGTAGTAGAAGTCAAAATCAAAGTCGTATCCTAAACATACAGAATACGTACTCTCCAAAATGAGAATTTCGCTAATTGTTCATTCGAAGTTCTTCAAGGTTGCCTTCATGATTCGTGACTGCAATTCGTATAATTCGCAGTCTATTCATGGCTCACAAAGGTTGCATTTCAAGACATTTTTGAAAACAATTCACAGAGTGTTGAATGCTACCCTGGATGGAATCAACATGAACTAAATTTGCGGCTTCAGCGATTCTCTGTGTCAATGTTTCCTTCTGGAGTAACTTCTCTCTCTTGAGTCTACTCTTGACTGAATTCCAGAACATCTCAATAGGGTTGAGTTCTGGAGAATACGGAGGCAAATAGAGGCACCTATAACCACGAACGGCTGTGATTCTAGCAATAACGGCGCTTTTGTGAATACTTGCATTATCCATAACTAAATAGCAGTTCTTGAACTTTGGGAATTTATCAAGTACATCCATTGTGTCCATAAGGAACTGCTTATAATGTCCAGTTACAGTTCCTCTAGTGGAAACTTGGGTATTTCCTGTTTCCAATTTTCTCTTCTTTAGCTGAATAGGTGCCTTTGGCTTTCTCAAGCTTAGTTGTACCACTCCATCAAAGCAGATAGCACCTAATATAGTTCTGTTCACGGCCCTAGTTGACGGAGTTTTTACAACTGGTGTCTCTCCCTTCAATGCCCAACCCCCGCTTCTTTTCATGTTAATATTGAAACCTGCTTCATCAATGAAAACACAATTGCTGCAATAGTCAACATCAGAGTCCCTGATACCCTCCACAAATTGAAAGCGCTGAGTCAATTTCTGAGGAGAGTTTCGCTCCACGCTTTCATGGCGAACTAGTTTGAAGGTGAAGTGACATTCTTTGGTCAAAAAC